>JABBOT010000080.1:32941863-33489363 GCA_016165875.1 Acanthopleura granulata | reverse complement strand
TGCACGCATGGTAATTTCGCAGCAAAGCTTCAGATTGTCTGCTCTTTTAATATAGTCCAACAACCTTTTTCGATTGAATATGCATGGTTACCGTTATTTACCTGGCGAACAGATGATTGTGTGAATGGTGACTTGCTCTTCCTTTCATTACGCTGATTGTCATTCTAACAGAGGCCACCAGCGGATGTTACCGAAAAAGCTTGGTTACACAAGACATCCATCTTTTCTGATTCCAGGTTTTTTTCCGTGTATACATTGATTTTAATGATAATTAGCCCGCAGGCTCTCCTGAAATGAAATAAATATTCACGACTTCGTATTATTATTAGCGTTTAACTTAAAAAATACCTAAGAATATTTCACTTATGTAACGACTGTTTTTGTGAGTGGCAAAACGTGAGTAGGCCTATATGTACGGAGTAAACCATACACCAACCTATCGGTTTCACATGCCGATTCAAGATTTGCCTCCGCACGTGGCACCGCGTGAAAGCTTGGGAATATGTATTTTGGAGGTTGAAGTTTATCCAAATTTACTAAATATACGTAAATAAATGTGGTATATAAGAAAAATTAATGCGCTTGTATAATCTTTACTAAGTACCGTAACTAACAAAATTTCACATCTTACGCACATATTCTCACCCGAAAAATATGTACAGTGTAAACTGGTTTCATTTCAACGCAATGCAGTACAATAGAATTATGCCTAAACACTAGGCTGCCTCAGTAGCGCACATGTGCGACCACCTTCACATGTTCATCAGCATTATCTCCCCTTGAACCCGTCTCGCGGTAGCCGCCGTAATTCTACACACTATATATTCAGTTTAAATCATTCACAATGATGATAGATTATACGAGGGAAATTCAGAACTAACGCTTTTTTTTGTATTTTAACTAGCAAAACTAGCAACTAATATAGTTAAGATCAGTTGCCATGTGACAGCTGCAAAAAGGTGCATTCAATATGACATGGGTTGCTAAGGTACGTTCCCCCAAGAACTAAGCGCAGACGCACCAACTTGAATTTTTCTGGAGCCTTATTTACCCTTAGGAAACATTCGTAGCGGAATCTTCTGGTCACCTTTTTGTATAAGAAATCAATTAAAGCTAACTGGTGCATTCCTTCGTAATTCAGAACTTAACACATCGCCCAGTACAGCTTTCTCAAGACAAAAAGCACACAGCATGCTTGCAGGTAGATAGCCTGAGGATCTGTCGGCCTGTGGCTTTCAGGCGAAGCATTTCATGTACATGTTAACTGAACTCAAATCCTCGTCGAATTCCGAACATGTCAGTTAAAGAAAAGAGAACAATATCAGTTCCAAAGTGCTTTTATTTCTACAGTATGCATCGTTGGAAATCATGGATAAGTAATGAAATTCACAACACGAAGGTATACATCAGTTATACGTCTTTCAGTGGGGAAGCATTTCCCTTCTAAATACATCGCGAGCCAAGGCCGTGCTCTTCACTGGTGTTCATGACCATCATGTTGACCCATGATTTGCGTATATCATTACTGTGATCAAGCAACGCCACTACTGCAGGCATGATGGCTCTACACCGTGAAAATCCTATTACAAAACATATGGTGGGGACTGATGTAAAATTGACCCCGGTGATCTTTAAAGGATAGTAAATAACACCTACTGTAGCCTGCATCTATGTCCATTTTCATAATACAGGTATCGCGGCAGTTATGAACGTATTCAGCCCGGGATATAATATATATATGGAGCAATTCTATAGACCAGCTTGAACTAAACCAACCAGAGTCTAGTGTTTTCAGGTGCTACCACAGAGACCCTTGGGCAAATGTGTCCAACTATTTTAAGTGTATAGAGTGTAGTTAGCGGATTTCTTTCAAATTGTGCATGATGCCAACCAAGCATCTGATTGACACTCAAGGGTCCTACGAGCCCATCCACCTCAGTAGGCTATTTAGCAACAGGTGTATCATACTGTAGCACCATAGTATAACATGCGTATCTAATAAAGCACTAAAAGCATAGTGCCTTGTTCAACATATCTGACCAGTTTACAATCTGGCTCCAACCGAACAATGTTAAGACAATCCTGCTAGATATTCACATGCACAATATGCACCAGAAATATTCACGAACCACACAAACACCACTTAAAACTGATATTTCATGGTACAGCTCCTATTATCATTTGCATTTCTAACATTTCCCTATTTGAGTTTTGAATCGACTGAACATCCTTGCCTCCTACAAAATAAATAATATCGAAGTGATGAAGATGAAGAGGGGAGAAATGGGTGTTGCTATCTTAAAGTGGCTAGTTCTTTATATATGTATTCTTGGCCTTTGTTTTCAATACTCAGACATCACATCACGACCACTACATACAGAAGCATGTAAAAAGAGGAAAAAGGTTAACGTGGGTGTTAAATTGTTAACTAAGAGAAACAGGTGGAATAAGCCAACAAAAAAAAGATTACGACCCAAAATGTTTGGTAAACTTGCGCGTACCGTTGGCCGGCATCTTGTAACGATAGTTTTTACACAAAACATGAAACAGTGCTACTTATATAAAGTAACCACCAGTAAACTTGCTAAATACTGAGTTGAATGCCTGTCTTGTCAAACATTTTTTTGAACATGATTTAATACACTAACCCCAGGACAATACCCAGCCATACCAAACACTAGTTTTACTTCTTTAACATCAAATACTGAGACTGTATAGAACTATCATTATCACCATCCCTAAAACATACAACTGCAACCTACAGCAATAAGACAATCACTGGAGTTGATCCTCCCTTACATACTGATGGTCACAATTAATAATACTAGAACCACGAAAAGTTTACAAACCAATATGGACAATCACAAGATGCGAAACACAGACTGAGCAGTATAGGTCATCCTTGGTGCACCAGATCTAACTCTGGTTCTTACCTTACCTCTTACTTTATCCTTACCCATCATCGTAATTAGTCAACAATTTTCAACCTTGTATAAATTCAACCACTGGCTATTCATAAATGTATGGGGAGTCTGCACTACTCCCTGCCATTCAGTAAGTGTAGCAGCATTGTATGGTGCGCTCTAATCCCAGGCTTAAAACATGCCACAGGAATACTTTGAATCCAGTCCAACTGTATGGAAGGAAATAATCTCTTAGCCTTACAGATCACATCCTAGATACGTTGAAGTGCATTCATGTACATGTGAATGTAGATTTCTGACAAGGCAGCAGACATTTTGTAGATCTTAGGGTCTATACTTTCTACCAGAAATAACATTTACAAATAGCCAACAGTTTATTTTATGTTGGGTTGAACATTGCTTATGTATTACAACGGGCTGGAAGTAACGCAATATTTTAAGTCCACACCAATTGGAGTCCATTTTCTTTTGTTTTTCACGAATCTTGTTGATTCCAGTCGTTTTTTTTTTTTGTTTTTATACTTTTTTAAGATCCTCAGAAAACCAGCTGTATTCTGGCCTTGAGACTTAAATGACCTTGTTAATCAGTTTCCTATTTATGTGCAAGGTGCCTGATGGCCTTGTCCTTTACATGTTCTTGATCCTCTCTTCCTGTTTGCTCAATTCCTCTGCAATGACCTTGGGAAGGTCGCAGCCAACCTGGTCACGGAAGAATGCCTTGCTCTCATGGGTATCATCCAGCCAGTAATCTTTGGGCACACTGAAGAGGGTGTCCCAGTCCACTGGCTTCTCTAACCCATCCAGCTTCATTGAACCTGAAAGTTGGGTAAGAAGAGGGTAAAATCTGCATTTCAGCAGTTGGCAAACTTAAATTGCCAACAACAGGCAACACAACAGTTCAATTGTTAAATATCTAGATTAGTGTGAACATATCAACTAAAGACATCAGTATCACACAAATGCAGTCAAAAAAAATATTCATGGGAGTATCACAACAATTACAGATCGCAACTACTCAATGGCTGCGGTGCATGAATTACAGAATGCATTAATGCACAGTACATTTTGCAGAGGCAACAATATATCTGATGCTTTGGTTGTTCATAAAGCTAAATAGATGCCTATTAGTAATGTTTCTAATCTACAGGTATTTCTCACCACACAATGCTTTACTTACTGCAGAAACCACCACAGATCTGGCACAACACACCATGGATAGCACAAACTGTAGTAGACTTATATACACATTACTGACCAGGATTTTTGCTAGCAGAATACTGTAGACTGCAGAAACTGCTAGGAGAATCCGGACAGCTACATGTAGTACTTACCCTTCTTAGGCAGAAGGCCGATGGGTGAGGGGAGAGCAATGTCCTCTCCGTCACAACGCCTCAAGATCCAGTCCAACACCCGTATGTTCTCACCAAATCCAGGCCACAGGAACTGCCCTTCTTCATCCAGACGGAACCAGTTCACATGGAATATCTTTGGCACCTGAGTAAAGCAAGACATAAACCTTTGGCATTTCCATAACACCTGTCATTTTTGTCCTTTGACTGATTTATAAGCACTACATATGGTTCACACGCTTCAAATTCAACATACATACATTTGCACCAAGGCGGTTCTTAATTTCCTAGCATTTCCACAACACATTATATAAAACTCCATGATTTTCTGGGTTTTTCAAGGCCTGAAAAAGCAATTTAATTTCCAAGATTTTCAAGGTCTGAACAAATCCGGAGTATAACAGATACATGCTGGTAAATTCGGGTACACGAGAAAAGGACAGCAATCAGGAAACGGAAACAGTTCTTATATAAGAGGAGCCAGGTTTGAACAGAGGAGCTGTCATCACTTGATCAAGAACTATTGGATTACCTTATGAGGAGGTCTATTCAGACCCAGCCAGTGATCCAGGTACTTGCCAAAGTTATAGCCCATGAAGGGTCTCATGGCCATAGGATCATGCATGATCTTCTTCCCTGCCAAGATAAACAGTAATAATACATCACATTGATGTCTCAATACACAGAAGGGGTATCTTGCTGTATGGTTGATTCATTATTTCCCCTTATTTTGCAGCTGCATGGCGTAAACAATGAACACCCAATAAATCTTGCAATTAAAATCTAGTACAACAATCTTTTGGACCATAAAGAAAACAGAATAATAAACTTTTATAACTTACACCAAAAATAGCTATGTGGAAATGGGTCCTGGATTCAATCCCTCCAAAACTTTCCAACTGTCAATATCTACAGGGGTTTTTGTTTTAACTTTTATAGTCTCCAAACTGATGGTATGCTGGGCTGAGGAAGTGGGAAGAGACACCATCTTTAGTCTCTACTAATCAGAGGAGAGGTGACTGACATGAATCCACTGACTGTCTTATTGAATATGCATGACAAATCCATGGTGTTGTACTGTTTAGGATTTTAAGCTTGCTGACCTTTGAACTCTGCCGCAGCTGTTGCCTCAGACTTGACACAGGCCCCCAGCATCACTCCATGCTCCCAGCTGTTAGCTTCTATAACCAGTGGCACACCTGAAGAAATAAACATCAGGTGAGTTACAAGGTGCAGTTCAAAGACACACAGAAGGACAGGAAACACTTCTGAATGCTTACCAAAAGAACCTAGTCACGTTACAGGCCACTGGTGGTAGTACATAGGCAGGGTCGCAATGAACATATGAACACTTTCATCTGAACACATCAACATAAATGACCAATCGAAGGCCACGCCCATAAACTATTTATGGCCTGTAGGAAACCATAAAAAAAAAAAAAAAACAGTTCAGCCATGTTTATAACTTCGCCTGTCAAACATTCCTTAATACTGCTGTTGAAGGCATAGCATTTAATCGAAGTGAAATGTTGCTTCTGGGGAACCAGTAACCACAATACTTACAACGACTGATTTGCTGATCATTCCGCACGGGAGGCATTATTTGTTTCATTTCATGAGCAGGGTTGTGAAAAATTGCACAAAAGAAATACAACAGGGCTGGCATCTTGATCACAAGCTAAATGTAAACATGGACGCGTTTAGAACGGTCACCCATTAGGTTGTGGACTTCAATTTAAATACAATCCTGTGCATCAATCAAGATAGTGTAGCCATTCTTGGACTGGACAGCATGATGATAAGTGGTGCTGAAACACGAGGCTTGTGATAGGCCTAACAAAATTAGTTTGTGATTATATGTCCATTGTGGATCAGTCTATAGACAGACAGAAATAAATATCACACTGGAGATTAAAATGGTACATTAAGTATCTTAAAACCTAACAAAGCGTTTTTTTGTTTTACAGTGTTGCAAGCCCTGAATTAGCACCGCTCGAATATATAAATGCAGCACATCATGGATTCTGCCCACCTGCAGGTCGACGACCACCAAAGATGATGGCACTGATGGGTACCCCTTTAGGGTCCTCCCACTTGGGGTGAATTATGGGGCACTGACTAGCTGGAGCACAGAATCTGGAGTTGGGGTGGGCTGCCAATCCTGGGTCACCAATCCTCCACTTCTCACCAAGCCATGTTGTGATACTAATATGCTGTAGAAGGGAAGGAGAAATGAAGGAAACTACTGCAGTAGACTGAAGATTGAAATACAGGCCTTGTTCCAGAAAAGAATTTCAGCACGAGGACTTCCTTATGCAAACTCGTGATATGACACCACAATAAGCAGACTTTAGTCATTTAGAAGAAAAGACAACACAAGACCAAATGTATATATACCTCAATGAAGTATCTCAAATAATGTGTAAAAACCATATCTTTTCATTTCTTAGATTTTTCTCAAAGAAGGCAAAATCAACAGTCTTTTTATTAATATATGTACCATATGTGCAACCATCTCATTTGACTTACCTTGTCCACTTCATCCTCCATCCCTTCCCAAAAGAATCCACCATCAGCTGTCTCGGCCACATTGGTAAAGATGGAGTTGCTCTGGAATGTCTTCATGGCATTGGGGTTTGTCTTGTAGTTGGTGCCTGGGGCAACGCCAAAGAAACCAGCCTCTGGGTTGATGCCATGGAGAACGCCATTCTCATCAAACTTCATCCAGGCAATGTCATCACCTACACATCAATAAATCAGGAACTGTGTAAATTTGGCCGACATGGTAAACTACATGGATTATGGGGAACACAATTTGTGACCGACAGCAAAAGGGAGACAGCCAATGGTGTACAAGGAAGCTCAAAGAAGTCTAACCCTTCCAAGAGAGCTATGTCATGACAGGACATGAACAGAACAGAGCAGATAAAGTTACATGATTGCATAGGACATATAACCATTAAGCACACTGAAACTTATAGAGAAAGTCTATAGCCACTTGCTTATTTAATACTTATATACATGTACTGTTCATTGTAGCATCACTTTAACCAATATTTAGCTCATATAATGATGATGTCTCCTTGCAGTTAGCTGATCCAAATAACAGCTTATTTACTAGGCGACACAACTGGAACAATATACAGAAACCACCAGATCTGACACCAAAATAGGTCACATTTAATCACTGTGCACAGCAGGTAAGCACTCCACAGATATTTATTTACTGATTAATTTCTATGACGCATTAAATATAAACATATGTGACAGAAGTCAGGCTTACGGGTGGAGGAAACAAGGTTGGGGAAAGTGATGCCTACAACTCTTTTTGACATAATACCACAAGCAAGGACATCAAGCTGCCAGGTGTGATCAGACTTATCTACACAGTGGACCTGATACTCTGGCAGAGTAGCCTGGATCATGGCCAGGTGCAATCAGACTTACCCACACAGCAGAACTGATACTCTGGCAGGGTAGCCTGGATCATGGCCAGGTGCGATCAGACTTACCCACACAGCGGACTTTATACTCTGGGAGGGTGGCCTGGATCACGACCAGGTGCGATCAGACTTACCCACACAGCGGACTTTATACTCTGGTAGGGTGGCCTGGATCACGACCAGGTGCGATCAGACTTACCCACACAGCGGACTTTATACTCTGGTAGGGTGGCCTGGATCACGACCAGGTGCAATCAGACTTACCCACACAGCGGACTTTATACTCTGGTAGGGTGGCCTGGATCACGACCAGGTGCAATCAGACTTACCCACACAGCGGACTTTATACTCTGGTAGGGTAGCCTGGATCATGGCCAGGTGCGATCAGACTTACCCACACAGCGGACTTTATACTCTGGTAGGGTGGCCTGGATCACGACCAGGTGCGATCAGACTTACCCACACAGCGGACTTTATACTCTGGTAGGGTGGCCTGGATCACGACCAGGTGCAATCAGACTTTCCCACGCATCAAACCTGACACTCTGATATGGTAGTCTGGATCATGGACAGGTGTAATCAGACTTACCCACGCATTACACCCCATACTCTGGTTGGGTAACCTGGATCATGGCCAGGTGCAATCAGACTTACCCACACAGCGGACTTTATACTCTGGTAGGGTGGCCTGGATCACGACCAGGTGCAATCAGACTTACCCACACAGCGGACTTTATACTCTGGAAGGGTAGCCTGGATCATGGCCAGGTGCAATCAGACTTACCCACACAGTGGACCTTATACTCTGGTAGGGTAGCCTGGATCACGACCAGGTGCAATCAGACTTACCCACACAGCGGACTTTATACTCTGGTAGGGTAGCCTGGATCACGACCAGGTGCAATCTTATACTCTCATATGGTAGTCTGGATCATGGACAGGTGTAATCAGACTTACCCACGCATTACATCCCATACTCTGGTAGGGTAACCTGGATCATGGCCAGGTGCGATCAGACTTACCCACACAGCGGACTTTATACTCTGGTAGGGTAGCCTGGATCATGGCCAGGTTGGTCTTCCCACAGGCACTGGGAAATGCAGCCGCAACAAACTTTTCCTCCCCTTTTTTGTTTGTGATGCCCATTATCTGTAACAGCCCAAAGCACACTTTCATTCACTTTTTCTTGACTACTTACAATATGAACATAAGTAATACAAAGTAAGAAGACAGACATTTATTGGTGTGGCATTAAGAGATACATACAGATTGCCACATGCGTTGTATGCAGGCTGACAACCTAAAGACTATATATTTATTTAGTTGGTATTTTAAGCCAAACCCCAAAACATTTCACCTGCAAAACAATGTCCTCTTGATGCACAAGGGAACTCCACTACTCCAGGTATAGGACACCATTTTGTTTTCTGTGATAGACAGGCCTTTTGCACTTCCCTGGATGTCGGACACCACCTTGTACTTACCAACATATGTTCAGCCATCCAGCCTTCATCTCTGGCAATTGCACTGGCAATTCGTAGGGCGAAGCACTTTTTGCCAAGCAGGGAATTCCCACCATACCCACTTCCATAGGAAGCGACCTTTCGTTCCTCAGGAAAATGGGCAATTAAAATCTTCTCAGGATTACAAGGCCAATGGTTTACTACTTTGACTTTTAAGAGAAAAAAAGAAAACAAATTTCAGTAAGCAGGCTTGAATCACAGTTTAATTTCCCTGCATCAATAATTTAGTTTAATTTTCTTGCATCAATAATTTAGAAAAAAAAAAAGGAATAAAGATGTCAAAAACTATTAAATTTCATGGACTTTTCCAGCTAAAAGCACTTCCGAAATATATATGCCATGGAGAATACCAAAGTGTTCACATAAAACCAAAGCAGATGTGGAGACATACTGAATATTTGCTGTGTGTATTAAATGAATATTATTAATCTGGTCAAATCCACAATAATTGCAACTGTGCGTTTCCTGCACCATTATAGAAGTCAGCACAGAAGTGTTTTTTTTTTCCCTATTGGATGTGAACCACCTACACTGGTGAGGTCTTGGGCATCCCATGGAGTGAAGACACTGGACAAACTCGCCGTTCCCGAGGGCCTCCCACACATCATGTGAAACACGGGTCATGATTCTCATGCAAAGCAGCACGTAATTTGAGTCGGTCAGCTGGACGCCTATTTTACTGAGTGGAGAGCCTATGGGGCCCATGCTGAATGGGATAACGTACATCATACGTCCTGGTCAGACAAAAAAACTGACATTAATCAAGCTGTAAAGCGGGATACACTTTTTGAATTTTTTTTCATTTTATTGCTCTGCTCAAACACCTTTCAATTCATTACAATGTAGAAAATAGATGGAGAAGATAGGCAGAGCTTATGGGAAAACCTAGCCCTAAAAACTTTCCTGAAAGAAAGAGCCATTTATAAGTGATTATTTCATTCAACACATTACAAGGGCTGTATGAAGTACTTGCATTTCACATTTCATTTCACTCCCCACAAATCATGAAATAATCACATCCTTTACATTTGAAAACTATGGCGAGAATAAAGTCAGGTTTAACGATGACATGATCTTGGTATGGTAAAAATGCTTCATCCCAGTATATTTACGCTCTTGAATGGAAAAAAGCATGCAACATATCTTTGACACCATCACTCTGAAGCATTGTGTGTGGTATTTTAATGGAAACCCGACAAACATCTGGCAGCAGGGCAAGGCACCTTGTGTTTTCAGGCCATCATAATGTCATCACATCATTAAGGAAGTACAACATTGCAGTAAACACTGAAACACTGTAGTCACTGCATTACAATCAACTTCACATCCCAGTCACTCTAGGTCCTACACTTCCCACTAGCTCCACCTCAGAGGATTCTGGAAAGATGATCTCCCCCTGATTTTCACAAATCCGGCACCAGATTATCCATCAGATACAATGTAACACCAGACATTGAAAAAGGCAACAAATCATACTGATCTCCAGCCTCTAGAGACCAAGGAGAACCATTTGACCCTTGTCAACAACAATGGCAACAACCTTGATTGAATTGTTGGAAAACAAGTTCTGCTGAGGCAAGTCTCACCTGCCATACAGTTGGGAAACCTCTTGTCCATTTCCTTGGCCATATCTTCAGGGGCCATCCACTGGCCCATGATTCCCTTCACCCCTTCCTTGACATGAGGAACTGTGTCATACTTGTTTTTGGTGCTGATCCAGGTTTTGGATTCCACTCTGGCCACATCTGCAGGATCTGTGCGGCAAATGTAACTAAGGGAAAGAAAGGTCATATGCAAGCCTTCATTAGAAACAACAAACTGAGTGAATGGCTCGAAACATTATCTCAATTCTGCTTTGTGGACAGTGCATAAAACATACTGGTTTTTGAAATGCTACTGTTTTCTTTTATGTTTAAAAACTAAGAATGAATAAAAAAATTTGACTGACAAGTATCTAATTTTATATTACTGACTAAACTAACTTTAAAATTTAAGGCCATGAAGACATGATATGCTGGTGTTGTCTTCATGGCTATAAGGCCAGCCATTTAGATCTGAATGGACGACTCCACTGCCTTCCACAGCCCGGTGTCACGGAACAAAATGTTAAATACACCAGAACTGTTCAGCTCAAAGATGAATTAATATCATCGTGACCGTTTGCCATCACAATGTGCTGGCTATAGTGGCAAAACATCAACTCTCGCCTAGATATTTGTATTTTTCTAACACACTGTAAGCCACTCAAGGTAAAATTCAACTTGAGAAGCCATCACCCATTTGTAAGCTAGAGCATGCGTACGTAGCAACAGGCCTTCACCATCTTACATTTTGTATTTGCCAAGTTAGGAAACCAGGTGGCAATGTACACCTGGGTTTTGCTACGTAAACTTTTGCCAACTCGTAGACAGAATCAAAGCGTTGTACAGAAGCAGCACAAATCATCAGGGTAACAGGGCTAAGTCACCCATCAACATACTAAAATTTCTTACTCTATGACACTGGACTGAACAACAACCCAAAATGTCATTGGTTCAGTGAAAGAATGTTAATGGCTTTATGACACTTTGGAAATACTGCAGCCTTATCTTGCTGATTACTGGCTAAAATCCCCCTAAAGTCACCAAATCTCATTGTCTTACCCAGTTTGTCTTCCTCCATCTGCGGCACCCACCTGATCACTGTGACTAATTTTAAAAATATCATCTCACAAATCCGACGATCAAATAATCTGTAAGAATTTAACTTTACAAAATCATTTTATTTAAAAACAGTTGATACTGAACCCTTATCTTTTCTGTGCACAACTGACCAGTTATTGTACTTGGTCAGCCGACTCAGAGTTCCTCTCTCCAGCAACTTATGGATGACTTCTTCTGCCTCCTCATGAGACCCGTCACAGATGTAAATACCACGTGGTTGACACAACTTTACCTGAAACCAAAAACACAGGTATGAACTTCAGTGTCATCTGAAAGTCAAAAACAGGTGCTGAACAGACCTGTGAATCCAGTGTCCTCTGAAACTACAAAACTGCAAGTGTGAACTGGGCAACTCCAGTATCATCTGGAACCAAGATACAGCTGATGTACTAGATGACGACCTTTAACCTTAGCACAGCGGTAAAACCACAGGAAGAGAAGCTTTTAAATTCATTACTCACATTACTTATAGTTTGGAGTAAGAGTGGACTGTACATCTTGTTCACTTACAGACTGAGCAATGAATCGCTGCACTTTGATGGGTAAGCGCTGAAAGTCTCCCTTGGCGATGGGCACCGATCCCAAATGTTTGATCCGCACCTCATGGATCTCAAAGAAGTCTTGATCTTCATCAACCTCCATCCTACAAATATAAGGAGTAAACTCGTTAATGAGCCATTAGCCTTCTAAAAATGGCTAAAAGAGGATCCTTAACAACATACATGGAAGAAACAGTCCTTCATACATTGTTACCACAGGAGCCAAACAAAAGTTAAGCATCAGTAATAAAGTCCTTTTTCATACACGTAACGCATCTTATGCTGTCTACTGGGCTGAACGCAGACTGATGAGAAAAAACACGCGCAGAAAATTCGAAGGTACATCTTGGTCACAGCCACATGTAAATGTACCACTGATGAAGGGATAGTACTCTGCATTTCTGTCCTACATGTATCTGTCAAAAGTGAAAAGAATTTTTTTTTTTTAATTTCCAGATCCTGATGGCCACCAAAATTTAACAGACTGGCAGACCAAGCTGTGCAATGAATTTCAATCTGTGCACGCAAATTGGACCAAAATCATCATAATATCCTTCAGCAATTGTAAGAAAGCAAAAATAAACTTTTGAAAGTTGGGAAACTGCCCAGGGCTTTCAACTCAAACCATGACTTCTGCTACCCTTGTTGGCAGCCTTCTTCTAACTTTGCTTCATGTTCCTAGTGAAGAACAGGTTAGTTTTTCTCTCTGTTGTTGACTTGGAAACTCCCTTCATGGTATTTAAAAGGTAACAATTTTTGTGACAATCATTTCCAGTCCAAAAGGCTACGTGTACATGTACTCAATCACATTTGTCTTGTCAGATTTATTAGTCAGGGACTTACATGCGTATGTATACACCAAACTATACAGTACTGGGTCTTGTTTTGATTTTTGGCATACTGAGACGATATATTCTACTCATTCATACAAATTTTACAGCGTTTCCTGTTTCAAATCGTTTCTGTCATCATCACGTAGGGCAGGCTTGATACATGCAGTGGGCTCTGACAATTTGAGGAGGGAGACCAACACACAAAATACAGTTCTAACATGCTTATTACGACTAAAACAAAGATGATAACGCATGCGCCAGGAAGGTTCTCGATGCATGTACCATTGGTACTCGCAGAAAGACGACACCCGGCGTATGCACAGCTGGCATTACCTGCCAGCAGCCTATATAGATACCATGCAGTTTCATTAGTGTCATCTCGAGAAGTCTTCTGCAGGCTATAAGCCGTAACTGCCAGGCTTTATCCTGGAATTTGCCTTCCTTTCCTTGTGCAGGAAGAGGGAGTGAGTTCTTCACGCGAACTCTGCAAGAACTGCCTGCCAATGGCGTATACAGGCCTTATATAGGCCCAGTCACGTGATACATGCGTTATCTATTGCGCACAAGAAGCATTAGAGATACAGGGGAGACAATCTGTACAAGTGTACAATAAAACAGTAAGTAATAGTTAACATTTGACATTTTAGGGAATTAGGCTATTAACAACACATCTAAACTGATATGAACAGAAGAAACAAAGGTAGATATAAGAACATTACCAAAAATCAACTACCACCATTATTTAACTAGAACCTGTCGGCAATGAAATATTTTCTATGATGAATGCTCATTTTTTCAACATGTAGATAATTCTGTTGCCTGGCCATTATTTATGATAAAGACACTATTATCTATCATAATATTACGCTTTCATCCATCATCTGTTTGTTGTGAAAGATAGGAGGTTTGAGAAGCGCTTCATGAAGAAAGCAAATAGGGCCTGCTAATTAGTGATAAACATTTGAATTGTTGCCTGCAGGCTGGGGATTTCACCCATACGGGCCTAAGTGACAACAATTCTTCGGCTCTGTGTTTCACTTTTATGGGAACCGACATGACAAAAAAGAAACAAAACATTGGTTCCATGAAAGAAAGTTAAGAACAACATTTTTTTTTCTAACAAAGCCTGTATATAATTAACTCATATGTACCCTAATTTACACAGTCTAACTCTTTAACATTTTAAACAGCATACATGTCTTCCCTAAGAAATGGGCCAAGAAGCTTTATAACTTCTCTCTTCGCATGCCCTACAAAATGTTGAAGTCCAGGTAACTTCGACTCCGAAATTTCATACATTACACAGTGTCCAATTTTCGTTCAGAGAGATAAAATTTATTAGAGTTTTATTATGACTTAACAGTTGGCGTCAGGGGTCAGAAATTCTAGCGGATGCAAAGGGTCCAACATGAGGAGACAAATGCAACACAGAAGCACAGCTGAATTGGGCAAGTGAAAGCTTGACGGTGGGTGGCAGAGTTAGCGCCATTAGTGTTCAATGGGACCTTCCCATGGTGTTGTAGCATAGTGGAGGGGCCATGTGATTACTTGGCTAGCGTGGGGTCCATGAAGACCAGAAGTAGCACAAACACAAAATGAAAGTGACCAAACCTCTCACACTGCATTATTAGCGGGAAAGGGACGTTAAGTTACTTAAATATTTTTTTTTTATTTATAAAAACTAATGAAGATTTGTCCTCTGAATCATTTACCTCTCATAAACTGACAGGTTTGGCACTGTAGCCTGAATGAGCCTCACAAAAACAACAAAATATTCAAGCATGCAGGGGAGAAAAATTACATTTTTGAATGTTAAATTAATTTTACTGAATTGTTACTACACATCTCCTCGCTATAATATTTAAAAAAAAAAAACATCTAGCACAACTGGACACCAGAAATGTTAAATCTGTGCATTATCTTTAGAACTATTTGGTTTTATTCTGGTCAACAAAATCCAGTCTTAGAGTTGGGAAATTGTTATGAATATATAATGTACTGCTATGCAGTCGCATAGAATACATAAAAAAGGGCCACATTATTGTAACTGCTGCAAGAAAAGTATTACATGAACACAGGCAGTTGGTTACACTCCACAATTAATGTTTCCAGGTCGGGAAGGATGAATATACGTCGTCCTATTTTTAGGTGTATTTTCTACTATGGGCTGCCCATATTCATTTTTACTGCTTTCTGGGTGGTGTCTACTGTACTATGCATGTGTATGCATAAATATAAAAACGTGTAAACCATTCTTAACAAGGCCCCACACAACATGTTAAACTCTACTGGGATGAAAAGAATGCGAAAATGATCACCCTGACCTGCTAGCTGAAAGGCAGCACGACCAACCTCTAATGACCCAGCTGACTTAGCTGGGTCACACATGACAACCCATACGGGGAGCTGGAACCACTGTACTTCTTATGGACATTTAAGCTGTATTTAAATCTGTTCCAACCTGATGCACTTGCTCCTGTTTGAAATTCGTATATAACTGGAATCTTCTAGAATGACAATGACCTCACCTGTCAAGTACAACAAAAATAGTGCCTGTCCTCTCCATACACTTAGGACCATAATCAAAATTATAACATAACAGGGCAAAAATCCTGTACACTCTGCTTTAAGGTACATTTAGTTTGGACAGGTAATTAGCTTGTGGACTGAATTTTGCTCACCTTTTCCTGATGCATTCCTCAATGTTTCACTCCATAACTTACGAACCTTATCAGTGCTTGTCGCATGCCGCAGGCTGTTACCACAGTATGTTGTTGATCTTGCAGACTGGGTATGCAAAGGTAAACTGACAAACTGACAGGAACTACCACAAGTGTCTCGGTATTGCATACTGTTGTCTGTAAAACCTTGGCTATTTCGAGAACAATCGTGATCAACTGTCATGTGCTATTTTGGGGCCCTGTGCACTTCCAAACAAAATTTGCCCACTGAATAAGGTGCACAGCTAACCTTGTTTGATGCAAGAGACAACGAAGGTCTATCTAAAAGGCTTCCTTGCATAATTTTGATACTGATTTATATTTTCATTTGTGTCTTATTCAAAACACCCAGTATTTCACCTATACACAACAGTGGACAGTTCTGCAGATGAAGAAATCTGCCACTGTGACCTTTGATGAGATTTCTCTTTGTAACTGCCGACAATAGATCATTACTCCAAGGATCATGAAGATGAAGCTGCAAAAGTGTACCATACCGGTAGCTCTGATTTGAGTAGCACAGCCACTAAAGTTGTGGCAAACAATGCGCAAAAAGAATTAGATGCGCCAAGTAACAAATCCAAAGAACAACATTCATTTCTTCCTTGCCTTCAATCACAACTGTCACTGGTGGCTGTACAAAGCATTAGAGTACATGTACTTGCCACTTAGGAAATGCCACCAACAAGCTTGCATTTTTATGTTTTTCCATTTACAATTTACATGCTCATGAACTCTTCTACATCTCTGCACATTAATTTTTTAAGTCAGGGCCTGGTTTCATGAAGTGTATGTGGTGCGAAATAGCACTTAGGTAAGTGCACTTCCTATGTCTACAACAGATGTTGTAATGGCAGTTCAGGGAATACTTAGCTAAGTGCACTTTATGAAACCGGTGCCTGGCCCCAGTTTCATGAAGCGCACTTAGTTATGTATTACCTTAACTACCATCACAACGCATGTTGTAGAGGTAGGATGTGCATTTAGCTAAGGGTTATAGTTAAGATGAGGTTGATGGGCGTGCTGTTTTCCAAGTGGCATGTGATGTCAGTTCATTCATGCTTCCCTCAATGAGTCTTGCTGAATACTAACTGTAGTATAAAGGATCGCCTTTTCAAATGTTGTCCACACGACAAAACCACATGACATGCGCACTGAATCCTTGCTAAATTCATCTATCTTAACCATGTCTAAAAAACACATTTTGACACAATCAAATGGTGTAGTGGGACAGACGTGTAACTACAGATCCACATCCATGTGTGCGAGGAGTTCAAACCCAGTGATTGTCTCCAGAAACTTCAAACTAACACATACAGAAAGTTTACATACACCTATGTGTGATCAGTGCGATAAACACATGACAGTATCATCATAAGACTTCCGGTACTGAACAGACCATGGCTTTTGTAACCCTTTTTTTTTTTTCATACAATAAAAAATTCCAATTCTCAACCAATGAAAACACAGCACAGGCACATGACCATGAGCAAATAATGACGTCATACAGAAGCGCCACGCTCAACAACCTGAACTTTACGAATTCCTAGCTAAGTGCTACTTTGCACTCAGTATGGTTCATGAAACCGGGCCCAGGTCTCCCGCCTTCCGTAAGCTACATTGCTGAGCACAAGGTGCAGGGTATCAGACCTTCCTTAACAGACACCTTCTGTGATGGAGCATGCAGCACTTTATTCACCGTGTAAATTATTGTAAATGGCAGAAAAGGATTGAGAAATTAAGATGGTTAGATCTGACAACCGAAATTCCAAAACAACTTGAATTCCAAAAACAACATACATTTCTTTCTTTCGCTTATGCCGTTTTATGTACAGTGAGCTCAACATAAATACATGTACATAATTATACATTCGAAATGTCAAGCATCAATATTTGTAAATCATTTATCGGTGCAATTCCATGTAATGTGTCATTCACCGCCTGTGTGTACAACATTAATTTTTTGCTGCCATTCTTAAAACAGCAAAGACAAAGCTGAAAGGAATCAATGTTTAGCGGAGGATTCTGGTGTAGGCCAGGAAGTGCACTTCCGCAAACCGAGAGGAAAAATATTGCAAACATGCTGGGCGGTAAACAGACAATGACAATCATGCAATCGGCAACGACTTCTTCACCGCTCATAACAACATGGCACCGTATGCGTTCGTGTGGAGCAAAGCCTCCCTAGCCTTAACACCGAACTCACCTGCCCGATGCTGCTTCTTCCCTCGGCGAGTCCTGCTGCGGTCTGATCAAACGTCCTTGTTCAGGTACACGTTGAAGCCGAGTTTATAACCTTGACAGACACTGCACTCGTCCGTTTCTCGTTTTATATGGCCTTATAGCATGGGGAAAGGAACGAGTTGGCCTACGTGACGCGATGACCTCCACGGTTGTTGACCGGCACTTGACCTCTTTGCATTTGACCTGAGGTTTGTTTACACGCCAGAAACGCACGTGCGCCACTGTTTCTGTTTACCCCGCGAAACTAGACCGATCTGAAAGATCTGGATTTTTCCTTGCATTTCTGGCAATACGGTTGAATGGTGTTTTGAGCACACTTTTGCTACCAATGACGTCTGTAAAGCGTAATGGTTCATTTTATTTTAACGGCCACAAATGAGCCTGTTTGATTCTGATTACGCGCATGCATATGTACATTTATTTACAAAGAATTGCTAATAAATTCCTGCCAACAGATTTCTGATTCTTATTTGGAACCAGGGCAGATATTTTACAATTTAACTGCAAAGGTTAATTCGTACTTGAAGCGTGTTATCACACACACCCAGCACACTCCTGAATCAAAATACAGGTGTGCTAGTAACACGCCAGAAATAATGAACCCTGGCGAGTATGAACCTAGGTGTGCAAATCACACTCCAGATTTTCAGAATGGGATGTGATAATCGCACTCGTGCTCAAAAACAAATTACTGATACCTGTCAGCTATACTCAAACCATCACATTGGAACGAATTTTAGGCTACCCAACAATAAAAACTGAGCAGAAGACCAGAGCTAGCCTTACACATCAGTCAACCATTCCTGTCTCCATGGAGGGTGTTTAACATTTTTTCTTCTTTCCAATGTGTGATGTAAGTGACTGGCACACCATATTCACTGAAGACAAGCAGTCCTCAACAAATGTAAGACTGTTGAATTGACCCCAGCAGATTTTCTGGCTCCTACGGAGAATGAGAGCGGTGATAACGGACATCATTTTTTTAACCAGGCCTGGGATGGAATCCATAACTTGTATGTTCCAGCTCACAAAAATTAAATGTACACAGTAACACAAGTCGTAGGAGGCACTATTGATAATAGTAATTTATTCTGCATGGATACATAAATTTGAATATTTTTGACAGTCTAACATCACAGGTTTCACAACTGTTAACTTCCTCTAATGAAACATTTAAAAGAAAAAAATGACCACCCCCAAATCTCTCTGTACATCAAGTTTCAGACAGCAGTAAAATTTAAAAATTGAACGATTACAGTATCTGATGGTACCAGACCTGGGGCATTGCCCATAAAATACTGATGACATAAGAGATGAACATATGCACAAGCAAACACCATATAAATATTTTTTCCAAAAATAAAACCTCAGTATGTGAGACTCGAAGCTTTCATTCAAAACATTTTTGGGAGGAAGTTCAAATCCTTAAATACATGTATTTTGTATAAAGTTCACACTATAAAATATTAAAGCTGTTAGAGTAGGATGAAGGTATGGCACTCACAGCAGAGATCTCATTTTTTTTTCACTAAGTTATTCTTCCAATTTCTGGTCATCAAATAATCACAAAACCAAAAACAACCTAAAGTGTTACAAAAAAAAAATATCAAGGGACACAATTCTTTTCAATAAATAGTAATGCCTGGACATTTTTGGCCCAACTGCTTTCTTCTATAATTTTCACCCCTCCCCCTTTTCAACACAGGCAGTCCAGTACATATGAAATCAATTTAAATGTTTTAAATGCTAGGGGTCGTAAGTTCACATCTCATATGTCTCTGCTAAATGTAAAGTAGCTGGTTCTTACAGGTAAATCCTACAGCCTTGGCAGAAGTGACTAAATTCGGATAACTTAATGATTACGACAAGTGCACATGTAGTTAGGAAGAGTACTATAAAAATACATCTGAATATACAAATATATTAACACTAATAAAAAATATATGCACGTAGATTATATTAAGATCAAAGGCCATGTTTTTTGGTTCCATATACAGATTACATTATGACTTGTAAACGTAGAGCAGTCTTTGGAATTGGTTGTTGAAGATGTTTGAGAATTTTTAGCCAAATGGAATTCACAACAGTGCTGGGAACATCATCTCATAACAAGCCCATAACTAAAGATTTCATAAAATTGACCTCTTTCCAATGATCAATTTACATAAACACGTAGTAAAAGTTCTTCATGTACATGAATACAGATTTGTCTATAGAAAAATATATAATTAATCCTTTTCAAAAAATAAATGACCAGAGTTAAAAATGCTGGAAAGCTCTTGCTTTTCAATCAATGCAAAATATTTCAAAGCTGGTGACCATATAAAGTGAAATGACCACTGTTAGCCTAACATGCCTAATAACAAACCAAATATGTGGATGATTATAGGGTTTGTAACTTAGAAATGAGTAACACAGATGTATTGGTTCCTGTGTAAACACTACCAACCTTTGCTCCTGTGCACAAGCATTATGTTCATATATGATAGCCAATGGTCAGGCCTACAAACTGAGCAGTCTCATGGGCATAATGAAGCATCCTGTCTCCCACTGTCACACATGTAAATACTTGAGTACAAGCTCAGATTCTGTGTGTCAAAGTCACAAAGGCACTTCAACAATTGAGATGATGGCACTTCCCCAACTGAAGTTCAACCTGAAACATCTACGGCTGATATGTGTTACAATTTGGCAGACTCCACACGCGAGTGCAGCTTCTCTAACTCTTCCCAGATCTCATCTGGAACGTCTTCATTCACTTGTTCTTCAAGGTATTTCCTGACATCCTTGACTTCCTGTTCCCAGAATTCCTTGGGCAGGTCAAAGAGGGCTTCCATGTCTACACTTCCTGTCAATCCGTCCATCAAAAGGGAGTCTGGTTTCGGCACATAACCGATCATGCTCTTCTCCGCAATGTCCTCTCCGTCAACTCGGCGACAAATCCAGTCCAAGACACGAACATTCTCCCCAAAACCTGGCCAAATGAATTTCCCTTCGTCGTTCTTACGGAACCAGTTGACATGGAAGATTTTTGGCATGGTCGCATTAGGTCGCTTCTTCAAACACAGCCAATGCTTCATATAGTGGCCGAAATTGTAACCAAAGAAAGGTCTCATGGCAAATGGGTCATGCATTATTACTTTGCCTGAAATTGAACAACAGAAAAATATTTACTTATTTGATTGGTATACTCAAGAATATTTCACCTGCAGGTGGTCAGGTTTATGAGTTGAGGAGTGCCTGCTGCCTGGAGTAAACCACCGACCTTTGGCAACTAAGTGAAATACCTCCTTACTAAAAGCCTAAGTCAAAACAGTGGGTCCAGGTTTCCAACTCGCATGCTCAGAGGTGAAGATATTCAGTTCTTTAAGTGTATGAACCATTGAGGCCTCCTTGAGGTTTTAAGTATTATGAATCAAATGCATATTTAAGATAAAGCCCACAATGACTTGGTTGTAAGACTCATCCGAATGGTAGGCCAGCATATATACTGTAAATTTTCAACCATTTCAATCATTAAAGCAGTTTTGAAAGGGTAGTGTATGCATACAGTCATTGTAAAAATGAAGCCAAAAATGATGTCTGTATATATAACCATATAACCATAAGAATTGCTTCTCTATACCCTACAGTTCTCCAGGAAAATATTGAGATATTGCTTTCAGCAGGGGTTGAAAAATTAGGGTATGTAGCTCAAACCCACAATTACCATCCTCTTGCACACAGGTATCATAATCATGACTGGACAGCTAATTTGAAAAGTGTAATCAGAATTACTTAGTACTAATGTAAATTGTTATAAAGGTGTGTGAGTTGTTGAAGTCTACCTCACCTTTGTGTTCTGCAGCAGCAGTGGCCTCTGACCTCATGCTGGCTCCCACAAATACACCATGATTCCAGTCAAATGACTCATATACCAAAGGTACACCTGCAACAGTACAAAACGCAGCTATCGGAATTCTGATCAAGTCAGGTTTGTTATGTCTACCTAGTTTGGTATGGAATGAATATTCATATGTATACAGAAACAGTAAAAATGTTGAGTAAACGGAACACGAGTCGAATATATGAGAACTGGACAGGATGTCCCAATCAATCAAGGCTAGTTAAACTCACAAACACACGTGGCCAAACTATCAAAGGCACATCAAGAATAGGGAGAACAGATGATGAAGCTGCAGAAATGCAAAACCAACTTGGAAGATCAAACAGATAGCAAAGAGAGCAAACGTGATGTACCAATTGCTTAAAGACTAGAGCAGTTTCTTCTGCTTTCCTATACAGAGGTTATTTCATACCTGCAGGTCGCCTGCCTCCAAAAATGATGGCGGAGATTGGCACCCCAGCAGGGTCCTCCCAGTGGTCGTCCATGATCGGGCACTGATTTGCAGGAGTACAGAATCTGGGCAGCGAAACACACACAACTTCATCAAAATATTTCATGGCTGGATTTATACATTTATTTCCTTGGTGTAAAAAGTACCTTATTGTATAGCAGGAAGATGTCAAAGCAGTTTTATTCAGTCTGCTTACACTAAACCACGACACCTAAAACCAAGACTGTCAATTTCCACCATAAACTGATACAAACTATTCTTTACCTAGTGAGTACCCTATCAAATACAATATGGCATACAAACAGGACTTTTCAGGCAACATGACCCCCTCACGGTGAAACAGTCTGAATTTCACCTCACTTACCTGGAGTTAGGATGGGCTGAGTTTTTCTTGCTCTCTGGTGACCAATCACTGACTCCCAGCCAGGATTTGATGGAGACAAATTTGGGAATTTCTTCTTCTAATCCCTCCCAGAAAAATCCACCATCACTGGTCTCTGCCACATTTGTGAATAGTGTGTTCTTCTGGATTGTTGCCATGGCATTTGGATTTGTTTTAGCAGATGTGCCTGGAATGAATAATTGATTAAGGCTTGATCAGAAGAACAAAAAGACATGGCAAAATCTATTTATTTATTTGCTTGGTGTTTTACGTCATATTGAAGAATATTTCACTTATATGACGGCGGCCAGCACTATTTTGGGAGGAAACTGGGCAGATCCCAGGGGAAACCCATGACCATCTGCAGGTTGCTGGCAGACCTTCTCATGTACGGCCAGAGAGGAAGCCAGCATGAACTGGGCTTGAACTCACAGCGACCACATTGATGGGAGGCTTCGGTCATCGCACTGCATTAGCGCGCTAACCAATTGAGCCACGGAGGCCCCAGCATGGCAAAACATCCAGCGTTTACAAACACAAAGTTCTATTATAGTGATATAAACAACCACACCAGAATATAAATCAAGTTAAAGAATATTACTGTCACCACATCTCAGCATAGCTGCTTAACCTGAGGTAAAATTTCTGGTAACTACCTTTGAGTAACAATATATCACCCTACTGTTTAAGTGTAGTTTCTTTTTCAGGAATTTACAGAAGCCATACAAACTGAACTAAAAGTTCAAATTACACTACAACATTCACTCACAAGTAGCACATCTGTTGACCGGCAATAGAATTTAGATGGTCACTGACTATCATTTACACACAAACTTCTCCCTTACATTCAACACAAAGCCACTGAGCATTTATACATAGGGTAAGGCGGACTCACCTGGCGCAACCCCAAAGAAGCCAGCTTCTGGGTTGATGGCTCTGAGCTGTCCATGGTCGTCAAACCTCATCCAGGCAATGTCGTCTCCCACGCAGGTGACCTTGTAGCCTGGCACCGAGGGATTCATCATGGCCAGGTTGGTTTTACCGCAGGCACTGGGGAAGGCCGCAGCCACATATTTCTTTTCCCCTTTAGGATTCTCTATACCTAAAATCTGCAAGTATAAATTCAGAATTCATAAAATCTTTTCAGTTTTGTCGAAGAGATATATGGAATACACAATTATTAACTACAAAAATCTGTCATACAGCAATTGTTAACTGATTAACCCATGTCAAAAGAAAGAGTGTAAAAAATTTGACCAACAGACATAGCAGATGCTTGTCGCAGTTCAAAATGAAAAAAAAAAAAGACAACAGTGATTTCTATCAAAATGAGCATGGCGAAGTAAAATGGTAAGCAGGACTGATTATGTATTTTAAACAGTTGGCTGTGGTTTATACCTCGATTAACAGGTGTTTCACTCTGAAAAGTACCTAGGAGAATGAACTGTATCTTAATATAGGAAGTATATGGGTAGAACTCACCAGCATGTGTTCTGCCAGCCATCCCTCATGCTTTGCCATGATAGACCCTAAGCGGAGTGAGAAACACTTCTTGCCTAAGAGTGAGTTGCCTCCATATCCGCTGCCGTATGAGCAGATCTCATTGCTTTCTGGAATGTGAGCTATGATGGTTCTTTTGGGATTACATGGCCAGTTGTTCACAAGGCCCTCTGAAAATGTCAAAAATAAGAGCATTACAAAAATTTATACTGACAAGGCCTAATGTAGGCACATGGTTTCTTCACATCATCCTTACTTTACTTTCATATGAACCAAACAACCATCTCTTATTGCTCTCAATTGCCTTCCTAGAGAATAATTTTGTTGCCGAACAGCAAATTCTTTAGGAAGAATGACGAAACTTAATGCATCTGCATCAAAAACTTTCAACTATTAGCAGGTAACAATTTTGCAAATACATCAGGAATCAGAAATTTCTTTGGTAAGGGAAAATTTAAATCTATAGACCGAACGTTTGATAATCATCTGTCAGACATAGCTAGATGTCAAGGGAGACAAACCAAGACATTCACTCCATAATGTGATCAGAACAACAGCTGAAGAGTGCAGAACATTCACAAGGGGTATTATTTTAGTATGGGATTAGTTACCAAAAAATTGTAGGTGCATTTAATATTTCATGGTTTTAGCATTAGTTGGGAGTATAGCACTACATGTTACGATGATAGGCAGTCCATAGCACACTAGTCGCCAAGTAAGCCAATTTTGGACATAGAATCTTGCTTTATTTTTCTTTTATTCTGGCTATACCAATTGTCACTTCTTTTTTTTAACTTAATGACCAGCGTTCATGTGAATATTTGTCAACAGAATACTAGAATACATACGAGAGAGGCCAGAAGATCACAGCATTTACTACTGTACATGTATCCACATAAACCAGACAACAGTGGGGAAAAAGGAAGAGTCAATTTTGTGTCTTCAACAGACAGGCCATAAACCGCATGTGAATCCAAATCCAGATTGTTTTAGTACACATAACATTCACAGAAAAGACAAAAGTTATACAAAATGTCACATCAACGATCACAATATCAATCACCATGAAAATTAAGAATTTAAATGTTCAGGGTCACCACAAAGGGAAAGGGGCAGGGGTTCTGCCATGAAGTTTTGTTTTGCTAAATCCAAACACCATCGATAGAGTTTTATAAAACATGCCTGATTTAAAACGGTAATTAAAGTGAAGTTATTTACTACACAGATTCTGTTCTGATAGACAACACATTTATCCACCCTCTACCTACTGTTTGTGGAACGTGACCTGGATGGTTTTACTATAAAGCGGGAAAACAAAACATTTGAACTTTGTGAGTGAAAAGCAAACAGTGAAAAAAAGATGACAAATACAGAAGAAAGGAAATAAAAGGAAAGCAAACATTTGACTAAACCTACAGCTAGAATGAATGAATAATTACGGCTTAGCATCACATCAGCAATGGTTCATCCATGTTTTTGTAAGAACATGTTCAAACCAGGAAGTCATGAATGGGGTCCCAGTTAGAAGAAATGGCTTCAATTTACGCTGGTGTTGCATTTTGCTCTGATGAGAATTCAATTCACATCAACTGGAACAAATGTTACGTCTGCAGGGAAACAATAAACCAATCCACATATTCAACAAGTCACAATATTTCCCTCCAGACAGCCATGGGGTATCCAGCACCTGACAGGGAAAATTCAAGCCAAATCAAACTGGTCACCATCAAATTGTATATTTTGCTAGGTCTCGACAATTTCTGTTTTCACAATTAACCAGGACTTACTACTGGTTGGTAATGGCACCCCAACAGAATGAAGGCACTTGACAAAGTCGCTATCCCCAAGAGCATCGAGTACTTGTGAACCCATCCTTGTCATCACCCTCATACTGACCACCACATAGGCCGAGTCAGTCAGCTGAACGCCAATTTTGGACAAGGGAGATCCCACTGGACCCATACTGAATGGTATCACAAACATTGTGCGGCCTGCAACACAACACAGGTATAAAGCAAGGTATTAAGTTCATTCAGCATGGGAATTAATGTCACTTTATATTTTACACTTTACATATACCAAAGCCTGGTGGCGTCCTGGAGAAACAAAAAAAAAGGTGATTTTTTTTTTCCCCTCATTCATTTACTATTTATTTCATTGTTGTTTTACCATGTACTAAGAATATTTCACTATACGTCAGCAGCACACCTGCATTATGATGGGGGGAATCTGGGCAGAGCCCTGTGAAAACCCACGACCATTCGCAGGTTGCTGGCAGACCTGCCCACTTCTGGCCAAAGAGGAAGCCAGCATGAGCTGGATTTGGCACTTAAAAAATAAATACAGAACATTTATTTATTTATTTATTTGATTGGTGTTTTACACTGTACTCAAGAACATTTCACTAATACAACGGCGGCCAGCATTATGGTGGAAGGAAAGCAGGCAGAGCCCAGGGGAAACCCATGACCATCCGCAGTTTGCTGGCAGACATTCCCACGAATGGCCGGAGAGGAAGCCAGCATGAATTGGTCTTGAACTCACAGCAACCGCATCGGTGGGAGGCTTCGTGTCATTGTGCTGTGATAGCGCGCTAACCGATGGAGCCACGGCAGTCCCCTAAATATAGAACAAGCTGCACATTTCTTATCACAACATTCTGAGAATTTAACATCCTAAATTCTAACTTCAAAATGAAACAACTTGCACAACCAATACAGATTTCCAGTGTGATTGTATGTCAAATCCATACCAAGCTCTGCAGAAATCAGAAACAAACCCACTAAACCATGGAAATATATGCCAAATGTTACCTCTCATGCAGCCTGGGAATCTCATGTTGAGCTCTGAGTCCAAGTCATCGGGAGCAATCCAGTTCCCAAGCTGCCCCTGCACACCTGTTTTAGGAATGGGAATGGAATCTCTCTGGTAGTATGTGGACATGAATGTTTTACTCTCAACTCGAGCAACATCAGATGGGTCAGTCCGTGCAAGCCAGCTGCAAGCAAATAACAAAACTACAGCTTAACCTTAAAAATTTTACCTTGACCACATCAAAATTATTTCTTCATCCAGGGTTTTATTGATTCAATTTTAGTTTACCGTAATTCACTTTAGCTGCTTTTGAAGTGACACTGTTTGCTTGGTTCTGATCAACTCATCCACCTTTAACGGGTCACTTGAAGATTTTTTTTGAAGTTTGATTAATTTCTTGTAAAAAAACTGCTGGGATTTATAGTATCGTCCTTACAGTGTATTTTTATACAGGCCAAACAGTCAATTAGTAGTATACAGGTCATTACTGAGACCGCCTCTTACAATCATGTTCACACCTGGTATACAGTTAATTTAATTAAACCTTATTGCTATCAAAATCCATTACTCATACCAATTTTCATATTTCCGTAGCCGTTTGATGAGCCCATCTCTCTGCAACAGGTAGAGCAACATTTCATTCTCTTTCTCGGAGCCATCACAGACATGAATGTTTTCAGGTTGACACAGCTTGGCATTCTCCTCCACATAATGTCGTACCTCTGATGTCAATTCGTTCAGGTCCCCATATATCATGTTAAATGCCCGGTTCTGGGCGGTGCAGTACAGGGGCATCTTGGAGCCATCCCTGAGAAGTCGGCAAGACCTGAAAATACAGGTAAATAATTTAGTTTTTATGTATTTGTTGCATTCATTTATTATACTCGTGTTAAGTGATTATTGTGGTCATCAGGGAGAACCAGAGTGTCCGATGCAAACCACCACAGTTTGCTGGGTACATGACAATCCTCTTAACCTGAAGCTCCCAGGGCAACCAGATCTGGACTCAAACATACCATCTTATTGGTCAAGCACCTGACTGTTGCACTACTTTACTGGCTGAGACAGTCAAGTCTGCCTGCCTTTGTTAATAAAGAATTCATTGATTTCATTTCACTTACACAATGGGCAGCATAACAGTGGGAGGAAACTGAGCAGAGCCCGGGGCAAATCCACAACCATTCGCAAGTTTTTGGAAGACTCTCCCACCATCAGCCAGAAAGGAAGCAAGAGTGAGCTGAGCATGAAATCACAGCGATCGCATTGGAGAGAGAAACCTGGATCATCACACTGCACTAGCACGCTAACCCCCTCGGCCATGGAGGCCCGTTGATAAATAAAGCCACTTTCAAACACGGATTAATGTACCCTGCAGCTCGGCATGCTGTGCTGCACAAGTGAAAGCATTTTCACTCACAACGCACAAGTAGCATGAATGAGCCTCCCACAGGTCGATTCAAATTAACATTAGAGCTGAACACTGAAAATCAGACATACAGCTATAGTTTAGTACATCTATAAAGGAAGGTTAGACTGGTTATATTCTGACCAGGTGTGACAATCACTGCATAACCAACAGATAAATCCCCTCTGTGCACACTGTTGTGGTTCTGCCCCAACTACAGGCCAGTGGCTATAAAATATATAAGAGACAAAAGGTTGTGCCTTCGTTGAAGATTAAGCTTTAATTATTATTTCATATGCCTTGGGTACATGTGTGATCCACTTCAGTTCAGTTACTTAATGTTAGAAGTACATCCATGAACAACCTTAAATCTTATGATACACGGTATCTACATATACAGATTTTGTATCAATGACAAATTTTGCCATTGTTACGTAAGAATCCACCACAAAGCCACAAATTGCTTTTCTTGCTCCTAATAAATGTAACCACATGATCAGGTCTCCCCACATCCTACATGTATGCTTCAATTGCGAATTGTCCAAACAAATGTATTTATAAAATCCTACAGATCTGACGGACAAGGGGCACACTGTATTATGTAATATTTGTACAAAATTTTGACCTGATCTGACCTGGCTTCACCAGCCTATAAACCGGATTTTGCTTTACCATCCAGCCAAAAATCCTGTGATTCCTTTATTACACAATGAAGCAGATTTGAACACAAGGAAAGAATCAAGATCCTCACAAAAAAAAAAAAAAGACATCAGGTCTAGTATAAGTAATACACTACCTGTTGACTACAATGTTTATAAGATGCAAAGTGTAGGTTTTTTTTGTATGTTATACTTATGGTCCACTGCACTGAGAGCTTTAGTACACTAGTCAGAGGTATTACACATACCAACTTGCCCTGACATTTAAACTACATTATTGCATTATTACATTATGTATGGCCTGGAATTTTCTGAGTGACTGACTGACCTTTGTATAACTCATGCAGAGCTGCATGGTTGTAGGTTTAGCCAGTGGGTACAACACAGTCTTTCAGATGTCTTACTTTCACGGAACGGACATGGGGGAGACAAATACATACTGTAGGTAAGATTCACACTTAAATCCTTGTTTCTCATCACCACCAATATGCCATTTTATACCCCAAGCATCAGAGGTCATTATTTCATTTTATGCCAGAAATTGTCAGAAAAGACGAGCTTATCACAAAATGTGGCTGAAAAATGAAAACTGTTCCGCCGCCCCCATCAGTTGTTCAAATGTTATGATGGGAACCAAGGGTTCAAGTGTCATTGGCCCAAAAGGAAAAAAAAGTGTAAATACGACACTGTGATGAATTGTTCACATATATATCATCTTAGGTCTCAATAAGGAAGTTCAATAAATTATCACTTTCTCCCAACTTTTACACTGAGCAAATGTTGCAGGTAAACAAAAACCTAAACTGCAATGCACCTGGTCAAAAACAGTCCCATTAGTGCATATGGAGTCAGCGTTCATATTTGTCCAGACACCCCTTGATCCAGCTCCCTATTTTGCATGCAGTATACATAATACATATCTCCACTATCAACACACATTTGTGACATACTACGGCCAATCACACAGCTTCATTCAGCAGTTTGAAGAAATACAACACTATAAGACATTTACGTCCAAATGAACCAGAGGTCTGGAGCAGACACCCTGGACGACGCTTAACAACTACATAGTGATTTTATTTACTGCACAAGATCTGTATTATTCATTCAAGAGTACAAAGTACACATGTACATGCTTTCTATTTCATACAAAGTAGACCAGGGTCAGAGGACAGCCAAAAATTTCCAAAACCATCCTGGTACGTACCAGGACATGATTTTAAATTACCAGTAATGTTAAATGGTTTTATAACTCCTTACCAGTGGCACTAAACATATCGATATTGCAGGATAAAAAATTCCAGTAAAACTTTATGAAAAGGTAAACTTGTCAGTATATTTCCACTAAACTGACCTCAGATAAGAAATAAGATATCACAAGACTACAGATTATAAGTTAAACTTTCCAGATGTGCACAAGGTGGTGAGTAAGTCTGGGTGGGTGGAAGAAGTAAAAGATCATGACATGAACTGTGCACAGATCTTAACCTGTAGATCCCTCATTCTACATATCTGATTTCATACAAGTAACCTCCGGCACAGGTGTCTCCATGACCCATATCCTGATTTAATATTTGCACACCGGTATTTTACACAAATCTCCATCTAAATGAGAGATTATGCCTCTTCTCGTCCTACGATTATAACAAATATCTTGAGACTGTTAAGTTTACAATCCAAAATGATTTAATTGCCACAACGCACAGTTTATTCACCACAACTATAGGGGGAAAACGTAAATTAGGGTGGCGAGCAGATTTTGATGGGAAACACAGAATTTTTTTTTATTTGGTCTTAAATATGACAAGGTACCTAAATTAATGATATATACAACCTGCAGTGAATACCATCATGGACAAGAGTTCATAACCTAGAGGAACATTTTCTTTAATTCAGACGCCTTCAACCTATCCAGCAACATTTGTGGGTTACCTGGGTCAAGCCAGTGCACCCCACTGAGAGCTACCAAGCCCTGTGCAAATAAACACCCTGGAAAAGTTGAATCAGCTGATGGGATCCCAGGGTGAGCATGTCTAGAAGTTCTGACATGTAGTCTGTCCTGATTAACTGGGTCACCCGCTCTATTCCAACACTTTTGTGTATGTCACCTGGTTAGAAGCCTGTGTTAGGCCCTATGTCTGCATATTTAACACTGATCACCACAAGCCCACAAAGATGCACTCAAAGGTAAAGATAAAATTAAATTTCGATTATGCGCATACTTGCCGACGTGTATTGGTGTTACAAACAGTTACCACTGAAGTGCATTGATGAAATGAAATGGGGCATTTATCACCGCATGAATACATGTACATAAATGACTGACACAATTTGATTAACATTATCCAACCAGCCACATAGCCTCAACTGGGCATACTCTTATTTATGCACATATTTATTTCATAGGTGTTTTACGCCCCACTCGAGAATATTTCACTCAGGTAATTTTCAATGATTCCTTATCCTCTGTCACCACCTGCGTGTCATTTTACCCCGGAATATAAACTCATTATATCGTTTTATGCCAGAAATTGTCAAAAAGAAGAGATTATCCCAAATATATCTAAGCAATGAAAATGAAAATCGTTCCGCTACCCACACCAGTTTTTCCAAATTTTATAATGAAAAACAAGGATCAAGTTTCATGACCACAAACATTATAAGGAGAGGAAATCATTCCTATTGCAGGTTGTTGGCAGACCTTTTCACATACATCTGAAAAGGAAGCCAATCTGAGCTGAACTTGAACTCACAATGACCCGCACTGGTGAGGCTCCTGGGTCAGTGTGCTGTTCTAACGTGCTGACCGCCTTGGTCATGGAGGCTCTCACTGTTCGCCCTAGTGACCATACATAAGTGGTCCAAGGCACTCGTGTGTTGAACACATCTGTCTTTTACCAACGTAGTTAGCATATATATGTGGATCACATGTGGGAAAGCGACAGCAGATAGTAAAGACCAGGGTGCTGTCACATGGTAGAGTGATGTCAATTCAATGAAGAATGAAAAGTGTGTCAGCAATAAACAAAAGGACAGCCTTTGTCTTCACATCTGCCCAATCAAATAAACAAAGTTACAAAACAACAATACAATGAAAGTAATGCTCAATTTCCACTAGTTTTCATTATAATCAACACATTTCTAAGGTCCTGTGAACTTAAAAAGTGCGAATATACAGCTGACTGAACTAGATGGAGTTATTCAGTTTCCAACAACTGCATGACATTATGTGAAATAATGAATTCGGAATCAATTTACACACACGTATCGGTGCGAGCAAATCAAGCGCAAATTACGTTTACCTTACACGTAAACAACAACTAACGATGTATAATGAACATATTAATGAAAAAGAAAAGAAAAGAAACGAAGAAAAAAAAATATGGTTATGCCACTGTATGGAAGAAAACTTGATCGGTTGTCCAGGTCTCTTGAATAATGTTTAATTTATAACTTACAAGCAAACTTAGGATTTTGTCACAAATAAGTGCATTTATACATAAACAAATATGGCTGGGCGTATCCGCATGCTGCTTCTTGTCCGGAATAAAACTGCACCAGTCAGTTTCCGTGTCTGCACTGAAGCGCAGTCTCTAGACAGGTCCCGAATGCCGGTGCACACATGGGCCGGTCTTGTCGCCCCCAAATTAAGGCAACACTCATGAAATAAGAAACGAACTGTTCCAATATTTGCAACAAAAAGAAGGTCAGTAATAACATCTGTGACTCACCGTAAAAATGTCAGTCCTAATTTGGCCATTTCTGCCAAAACTGCTCCAGCGTGTTTAGTCCTTAGCGATCAGCTGTTGACTTCCATTCGAGCGGCGCGCTAAATAAGCAGGTGATCTGTGTATTAGCGCGCATTAATATGTGGAAACGTCACCACACGTCAAACATCATCAGCGTCAATAGAACGCTAAATTCTAGAGTTTATGTCCTTCAAGTCCTAACGGTATTTTGAGTATTTTGTCTTTTCGAATAAATTATTAACAAAGGCATGGAAGGAAACTCTAGTAATATTAGAACTACATTATGAAGCACCAGGATACAACCAAAGCGACCATAATCCCATGACGGGGGTGTGTCACAAATGGCCACTGATGATTGGTCAAAATTCAGATCAGCAGGTCGCCGTCAGAACAGGATTTGTAAATCGACTCGAGTTGAAAACGTGTCATAAACTGACGTGAACTATTTTTAGCGAAATGGGTAACCTTGAATTGAAAATAAAATCTAATATACGTAGGTCTACCTTTTGATACTCTTCTGTGACGATGCAATTTTTGTATCTATATTCCGACAGCGCCTAGAAGCATCCAGACATCATCGAGAGGCTCCTGCGATTCTGCTTATTATAACCCTGTCAGAGCCACTTTTTTCGGTGGTGTTCGACATATCGAATTAATTCATTAATTCTTAGTGTTGATAGCCCTATATTGCATAGACACATTTTAAAGGGCAGACGCATTTTTCACCTGAAATGTGTGCTGAAAGAAATGTTATTCTCTAACTCGGTGTGTGTAAATAAAGCTGTAGCCTGAATTACAGAGTATGTGACGTAATAATTCGCCCCTTCCCCTCCCATCACTGCAAGACATGAAAATATCTAAATTTAAAAAACAAAAAAAAAGGCTTGAAATAAATAAAAATGAATATCCCACGATATATGTGTGATTGAGGATGGAAACAGTGAATTTGAATTTATCATCACCGAAGGTCTCGACATGGTATGTATGTGCATCTTAGCATATATATATATTCTCATTTAAGTTACATTGTAATATTATAGGCATAGCTGCAAATCGCCCCAAGCATCACTTCAATCTCTACTGGGCTTAGGAATTAGTACAACTGCACCAGTCTATACGTAAACGACGGCGGCCAGCAAGCATTATGGTTATATTATATATATATATATATACACCACTGTTTGCATACATATAACTATAAGCCTATAGCCATCTTCACGGAATAATTACAACCGCAATCGCTATCTGTCTTTCTATATACATATATGATACTCACCATTTCTTCGCTCTCTCTTCCTCCACAGCGTTATCTTGTTGAGGCATGATGAAATTACCCTTTGTTCTTTAATATCTATAGCTATATCTCGTTAACGGAATTAGATTTTGTTCACAATAAAGTTTTAAGCCTACAGAGACCGAAAAGTCCGCCCGGTGGGCATCAGTTCTGTTGTATATACCGGGATGTGTAAATCCGCTTGGAGAATTCCGCTATTTATGCAGAATGGACAGTGCGTCTTTATGGTCAGTGCAAGAAGACGATTGGTTGCCAGTGCGGTATATATATATATATATATATATACGCCGATATAGTACTCCCATACGTCACTGAAGTCTAAAACGAATCTTGCGCTGAAATGGTTTCACAGGAGAACAAAACTCAACCTTGACTTTATTATGGAAAAACCTTGCATCCTTGAATTATGTCGGTAATTCTGGTCTTCGAATATCCGTTAGTTGAGTCACCTATATATGGCCTATATGCGCACTTCCAGACCGATGTAAGTAACAAACCATTAACCCGCCCACCAGAGTGCAAAAGGTCTTACAGTTTTGTTGCCTGGACGATGGTCATTGACCCCATCATACATACCTTGTTTACGAACAACGCATAAATGCGCATAGTTTCGGCCTATTCCATTGTCTTCTGTCTTTTATAAGCCCTTCGTGCAAACTGTGCACTGAACTGACTACAGTGTTTCCATATATTCTGTACGAATATGTATATACCGACTTCATGGCAAATGGAGAGAAGAGGGACAAATCTGCGGCATTATGCGAATTGTAAGTTATATCAGCTGTTACGTAATATATACGTAACACAATCCCAATGGCATATACATGTCATGTAACTAAGCTGAAGAAGGAGGGACCGACCATGTCCTCTGCGCATGTCTATAACCGTTAGCATCTTCACATTCCTTTGAACATACATCCATTCTAGATGCGGAACTCAATTCAGCATATGGGATATATAGACATGCATATATGTTACTATAGATACATAATCCAAAATAAAAAGAAAGAAAAGAAAGAAAGAAATGAAGGCACTAGACCATTCAGATTTTCATAGTGGCGTATAAACAGACAATCAAGGGTTTAAACAACTGACATAAAAAAAGCTACCAACGAGATTCTCGTTCAATCTGACATATAAAGGACGAATGAATGGATTTTTCAACCCACGTCTAAACAGCTACTAAACGAGATTTTCATACTATAAACAACTTTCAATGGACCTGGGGATTCTACAACATGTATAACGTCTACAAGTTAATGTATTTTGTCATTGAAGGGATTATACATCTGACGTATAAACAGCCACCTGCGGTAGAATTGACCTATACACACTACATATATATGCAGTTGCCGAGGGTCCGATAAATGGTTCGTTTATATATACCGATGGAAGTGAATATGATCTGCAGCTAAATGAACCGGAGCTCCTCCTGAATTCTGGAGACGAACATAGGCCTACACATAACAATACCCAGGCTAGTATTATATGTACTTACATATAGTTTACCCACATGAAGCGTAGAACCCTTTACATTCAGTTTTCTTTTCAGATTTTGTAAAAAAAGTTAATATGGAAATTGTATCATGATCATCCAAAATTTCACTCGGTATCTGGACTAAAGAAATCGCTTCACACATCGGTATATTCATGACCTTTGCGTATGGACTCCTATTCATGCCAGTGACAACGAACAGAAGCATTGTCACATACTTGACCTTTGAACCCAAAGCGGACCAGGACAAACGCGTGTCTGACCGAATTAAGCTGTTTGAAATTGTCCCGGTTGTTTACCTGGAAAGTAGGGTCCTACAGTCAAGTCAGAACCCCAGAAGCTTGACTTTTCCAGTAATCACGTAGAAATTACGGTTTGGTCTTTTTGCTTTCGACCATGAATCGTAAATTTTGGATATATGTCCATTCATAGATAAAACAATGTTTCCTTTGCATCTTAAACAGTATAGCCTCCTATATAGGCAAAATACATTGCATTCTGTGACATCAGGTCACACAAGCACAGAGTTGAGCACCAGTCTTTCTTTCCTCCATCGGACCACAGACATATAGGCTGGGCTACAATATAACATGTAAGCAGCCGATTATGAGTTATAACTTCCATTTTACATGTCTTAATACAAATGTGCAGTATTTTCAAAGTCCTTTTTCTGCTTTTAAGATACAGTTTGTGTCACTGAAGCTAATAATTCTTCACCGTATTTCTAGAACTGTTTCAACAATATTTATCAAATTTTTACCAGATGTGAACAGTCATGCAGAAGAGAGTACGTGTTGTTTTTCATTGACCTTAGCCTGTTTTTTCAAGGTGGTTGCCTGCGTCTCCACTGTGTTGTAAACACACACTCTCTTATGACTGTGCTTATGGCCATGGGGTATTTGGTGCTTTTGTTTGCATATGTGGCATGCTGCAGGTAGTGAAAACACAGTAGTCTGTACTACAAGAAACCTATCTGAATTAGAATCGAAATTGTTGCTTATTGTGCAGTAATGATTTTAAGGTGCACTTGAAGAAAAGATACATGTTGGCGCGTGGACGATAGCAGAAGCAGTACTGCTGATGTGCCTGTATACAGAGTGTTATGTATAAGCCAGCAATGGTACATACATGCCACCTCTTTGCGTGGTATAACCGCCTCAGATAAGATCGGTATGCGATCCACAGAATTGGTTATTTGTATTCTAAATTAGCACCATCACCGTTATAAAACAAGAAATGGTATATATGTTTCGCCGCTATTCTTGAAATCTGCAAAAATTATTCCAAGGATACTCCCAGGGCTGTCTTAAACATTGGGCTACAGACCCATTGATATAATTATACATGGAATGTATATCGCTTATATTAAATCTGAAACTCTGTAGATTTGTCATATATGCTTTAGTACAGCCACTGTACATCTATGTTAGGCTATATGTATTTGAATAATTCTAGATTAGTCACGTCTAAATAATTGCTAAATGTATTAATATATTTTACCTACTTCTGTTTAAGTCATGTTGCTAGGGGATGTGTAGGTTGCTCTTATTTACTCATTTACATTAGGAGATAAAAGAAAATCGTAACGGATGTAAATGACAAGAGACCGGATTTTACTGCGGTTAGGTGTTGCCATTTATCAATTATTACACTGCGCTCGTTTTACTAGTTTTGTGTGTTGTCTTTTGTATTACTTGTAGATATGACTGGGTTTGCAGATATCACCCATGTGTGGTGGCTCCATGCTGAACTATCATTGCATAACATTAAGCCGTTAACGCCGTGTTGTTCCATGACACACCATCTGTCATTCCCCACCTTCACGTGGTCAGCGACTCTCTTTCGCGTCTTTCGACTAAACTGAACACTTCAGGTAGTTCCAAGATACAGGTTAGTCTTAAATTTCGGCACAATCCGGGATTCTGTCGGTGGACTATGGACTATACACAGGGATTCTGTCGGTGGACTATACATCACTTTGTAATTTTCGTATTAAATGCGATGACAAGACTGCATTTTGAGTAATTGCAGATCAATGACGTGTGATAAATTGCGACAAATATCACTGCAATATATTTTCTAACCTACTTTTGCTTAAATACTGATGCTATATAAGAGCGTGTAAGTTGTTACATTTAAACCGTTTACAAGAGCATTTAGATTAAAAACCAAAACTGGGGAAAACTGTTGTAAAGTGGCCGGATTTCCAGAAATCCACGTTGTGTGGCCACAATGGAAAAAAATCTTAGGATTTCATTGACGCATCAATAACAAAAATAGTAATAACATTAATGAAACAAAGGAACGTTCCAGCATGACACATGCAGATAAACGAGAAACAAGGAGAAGAGAATTCAAGTAAGTGGTATTCAAAGCAGGAAGCTATCAAAGAGAAAATGCCCGCACCCCCACCCCCACCCCCACCCCCCAATAAATAAACAGATAAAAACCACGCCTAAAGATGCCGGATTAAACCCCGAAGAGATGAAAGGATGTGACGTATGACGCTTGGTGTAGAGAGAATGTCATCTACTGGTGAATAACATAAATATCTGCAGGTGTTATGGGTTAGGCGGATCAGGATACAGGATGTGCGGACAATCATCATTCGTATAGAGAATGTGAACTCATGTAGACGAACAATGTGTAGGTATGAGCAATAGCCATGCATGCACTTACACCTGTCACACGTGTAGCTTCATGGCTACTGTTGTTGGTTTAACTGATATATACATATTTGTGGAAGTTGCATGGTCTTACTTGCAAACGGCGTATACATTAAGGTGCAGTTTTGTATACCAAACTGATGGTATTGTGTCAAAGTAGTGATGCGTCTCAAATTTTGAGTGTGTATATATCCAAGAGTAACTCTCTGAGATTTTTTTTTTGTTGTTATAAGAATCGAGTATGTTTATTCACCTTCATTATCAATATAGTGTAAGACCATATCGCTTTTGGGAGGGGGGGGGGGGTTGTTCTTTAAAAGTGAGCTGGACTGTCCAAACGCTTTGTATTTGTCTAGCAATGTCACAATACGGCGCCCATATGTATATACGTGTATGTGCTATATTGGCTCTGTCCTATGCGTTAAATTCTCCTTAAACCCATATATATATAAATGCCACCGTCTAAGTGACATATACATTTATAAACATGCATGTATAGGTCTGTGAATGATACTTGAATAAAAAATAAAGCCCCAAACAAATAAATACCAGCCAATAATTTGAAAACTGTCAGCTGAAACACGCGGATCAGGTAAATAAATGCAATTGAAACAAGAACATTCCAGCAGTCTTTTTACTCCATGCAATATTTCCAAATACATGTATATATGTAGGGAGAGGGTAGGTGTTTGCGTATATATTTTATTGATTTGGTATTTCATACACAGTAATCAGTATATGTCTTCTCTTTCTTCAGATGTCAGCTAGGATGGGAAGCATAGTAAAATTAACACAATAACACGATCTTTAAAGAACCATATATTCATCAAACATGCCGTATTTCACTCTCCCTTCTTGCATGTATATACCTGCGTAAATCAGGATTTTATATACTGGTGGACTGAGAGTCTTAGTCCATTTGCATTGTTTTCATATAAATGTTAACTGAATGAAATTACTACATCACGGCATTTTGAGTAATTCTGAAGTCCAATGACGTCTATAGTAAATTACAATTATAACATCATTGCTTATGTTCTGCTAGAGCCACGGTACTAGACCGGGACGTGTAGGTTATTGTATTCAGCATTAACATAAATAGATAGAATGAACTGATAAACAATACAACTGACAATCTCACTCTGGACATGTGACCATTGTATGTCACCTAACACACTGCCGTCAGCCCTCTATAGTTTTATTCAGTACATGATGTTGCTTTTTTGTGTTGTAATTTTAAGAGTTTTGACGTCATTCCTCCGCCTTTGTGTAGCATATATAATGTGTCTTGAATCGTTTTTCATCTGTTTTTTTTTTACCACAGACAAACATATGCATGTAGTATATTCATGTAAACATCTATGCATGCTGCTATGTAGTAGCTGATTTTCAGCATGGCAGAATTTTGGTACTTTCCCTTACCACTCGCCATTTTTTCCTCGCCAACTTGTAAATGTTGACATCGACCAGGCCCAATTAAAGCGGCAATTGGCCGTCCGTAGATGCTAGAACTCAACATTTCGTACATGTATGTACTACGAAGGTTTCCGACTAAAATCAGGTCTTAGTGGTCCCCGGTCCCTTGCAGTTCTATTGTTGACATTTTGCTCAAATAATTTAGGCTTTATCAGATATTTTGCATTCATGATGTTAACGGACCATTTCTCGATGACACCTTTCTCGGTCTTTCGCAGTCAGATCTAAACGCCGATAGATGCTACTATAGTCATTAAAGACATCTAAGGGGAACAGTTACTTTCATTCCGTCGGATGTTGGTCCATGCAGTCAAAGTTTTGCCTCCTTATTTTGGGAAGTGACGTCTATTCGTCCACCTGTTTGTGTATTGAGATTTAAAGTTTCAAAACGGTTATATTCAAAGAAAAGATCTTGGTTTAGATTTTCATAATATTGCACTTTTAATCTATATGCGGTTCCAAAGAACTCATAAAGACTGACAAAAGCTTTTGAATGAATGAATGAGGTTTATCGCCACAATGGCAATATTTCAGTCGTATATACAGCATCAAGGAAATGTGAGACCAGACACGAGAATGGAAACAATCAAAATAAAAAAAAAAAAAAAAAAAAACGGAAAAAAGACAACACTTTGAAAGCCAGCTAAGAAGTAAAAATTTACGATCGGAACATCACAATAAATATTTCAAACACATAAAAATATAATAAACAAATCTTATATGGTGATGAATTTAGGCCAAAAATGGCCTTTTAAGAATCACTGGGGACCTCCGATTCCTGGTGCAAGGTTAGCGTACTAGTGCAGTATAATGACCCAGGAGCCTCTCAACAATTCAGTCGCTTTGAGTTCAACTCCAACGCTGGTTGGCTTTACCTCCGGTCGTATGTGCACATGGTAAGCTCTGCCAGCAACCTGCAGATGGTCTTTTGTTTCTACCAGGATCTCCCCGTTTTCCTCTTACCATAATGCTAGCCGCCGTGGTATATAGGGACGTCCATGAAGTACGTATGCACTCGAATTCCAAACTCTTTGACGTGTTAAGAACAGGACATTTCAACTACTAAACGGTAAACGGCAGTTTTTGGTTTGCTGCAGATTTAATATTTAAGTCACCTCATGAGTTCGGAGTACTAAAGTCACATATGACCTTTCAAAGCAGTGTCAAATTGGTGGCAGCTGAGACTTCTCCGATTTATGGTCTACTCTATATGAAGACTGCTTTTCACTTCTTTCCAAAGCTGTTGACAGTAGTCATAGCAACTTTGTTTGACATAGATTCGCTCACAGGCGGCCAGCATTATGGTAGGAGGAAAGCGATCAGAGTCCGGCGGAAACCCACGACCATCTGCAGGTTGCTGGCAAGCCTTCCCACGTGCGATCGGAGAGGAAACCAGCGTGAGGTGGATGAACTCAAAACGACCGTATTGGTGGGAGACCTCTGGGTCAGTAGGCCTACGCTGTACTAACGCGCTAACCAAATTAGCCACGAAGGACCCCATATAATTATTAAAGCAATGTGATAATAAGGTGAACCGCATGTAATTACGTGTCCTCACGCACGTGTTGTTCCAGTTAACTTTGCACAAAAAAACTTTTGATTTATAATGAATTGGTCTTCTAGGAGTATCATAAATAGTCAATAAATTAACGTAGTTTTATATACATGGATAATGAATTGGTCGTCTGTGCCAATTATAACTGATCAATGAAATAACATATCCTTATGTTTTGATCATCTGTGACATTTGTATATTTAGTCAATAAATTAAAATCTTTTTGGTTTGAATGTTGGTCTTGAAAAGTAATTGTCTTAATAAAGAAATGGATGATACGTGCTGTAACAAAAATACTCCTCACATCCCTATCCAGGTTGGATACCAATAATCTTTACTGGTGAAAAGCTTAGCTAGTTTCGTCCCAGGCCGGGGATAATCCTTGTAATAGAGAACCTGTCCACCTGCAAGCCAACCGGCCCACCAGCCGAACGAACCGACAGTCATGATAGTGTGATTACATAAAGAGAGGGCAGCCAGATCCACCTCCCGGGGATTGTCCGCACCCAGATAAAACACGTCCTCTCCCCTCAGATTACTCTGACACCAGGTCATGTCATTCGATGCTACAACAAACACCGATCCAGGCAGCCTTTGGCGGAAGTACGCCATTGACCTGGATAAATAGTCTCTACTAGCCGCCACGTATCCGAAGGTCACTAGTTCTGGGTTCCTCACAATGTCCCCACGCCGAACGTGGACACCGATGAAGTTTACACTTTTGTTGGAATTTTTAAAGAATTTCTCCGTTACACTGTTCAACAGTTCTCTGGCTTTGGCCAAAATGGCCTGACGAAACACAAACTGCTGGCGTAGATCTGTCTCCAAACTGATGAAGTAACGCCATGATTGGAAGTACCCGTTCAGGATGACATTTTCGGAATTTCCCAGCTCGGTTGCCTTGGGTTCGAACGAATTCCCTCTTTGCTCTATGTATACGTGCTGAGGCTTCCACTGGCCACTCGAAGGGGTTGACTGGGCCGAAGGAGTGAAAATTTTGTTAATTTCGCTATAATTCAGAATTACAGGTGTGAGGTTGTTCGTTTGTGCAATTCCAACGAGTGAGGCGTATTGGAACATGTGATTTCCCAAACCACCCCGGAATACAACACTGATTCTCTGCTTCTGGCGCTTTGACTCGGGGATGGCTGTGTCATTTTTATTTATTAACAGACATGGCCTGTCCGGAGGGCTCTGTAAAGATGTATACAACTGAAATCTGGATAGCTGGTGAACGGGAAACACCATCAGCAGGATCATCATGACGAGCACAGAAGACAAGCCCACGGCCAAACGGTACCAGAGTCGAACTGAAAGTTTGGAATAATAAATCACGGAATTATTATCATACATTATTACTATTTCTACTCTTCATTTATTATTATTATTACTATTATTATTATTGTTGTTGGAGGTGGTGGTGGTTGGTCAGCTAAACTTTTATCTTAAGGTTTTATCTCAATTTGCTCTTGAATAAACTGTGCAAACAGCCACACGGGGAGTCATCCATGCGCGTCCTGTTGTCACAAAGGCAACACTAACAGTGAGGGGAACGAACAATTTGACGTTCATGTCTGTTTTATATGTGGCATGTAAATGATAATGACAAAGGGTATTAGGGCCATCACTAGCACAGAGGGTCACAGCGCCATATAACTCGATTCCAGATCTTGCTGTTTCGTCCAAACCTTTAAGTCACGAGGTGTGTTGAAGGTACGTATATGGCGATGGCCATTCTTGTGACTTTCGTGTATTGCTCCTATAAACCTGACCCCCGTTATATAAATGAAAAAGTCCAGAGCAAGGCTTTAAACATCAATCGATCAGACATCAAAACGCATGACGTCATTAATTCGCCGTTATCGAGTAGATCCGGCAGTATTTTGCTAATGTATATATTTTAACTGACATATTAACGAATAGACAAGAAAAGCTTAAGATTTTGTTTTTGCAGATTGAATCAGAGAGCAGAAAAATACTGAAAAACCTGTCATACAAAACGACATATCAGTGTGAATGTAAATCTTGGTAGAATACTGATCTCATGTCATTTACGTACCATGACAATGGTGTCGAGAGAACTGCTGACATTTCTAACTTTAGAAAGACATGCTTTACTTGTACTGGTATGTGTCACACAAAACAATATCATTTATAAGCATTCGGTCAGGTTTATGTAGGTGAAAAATATGCTGCATATTCATTGGAAAAGGCCATTATATATCTTCTTTTCTCCTATAATATATAATGTATATTTCACGTGTAGTGTGATATCTCCAGTATTCCATCTGGTCGCTTACACTTTTGGATATCAGGGCGGATGTGCCAGAGTTTGTAATAAATTCACGAAATATGTTCCAGAGATTTCGAATGTACCAAAGTTTGAAACAAGTTGACAACATATGTTCCACAGATCCCAAGTATGCCAGAGTTTGCAAGAAGTTAACGAAACATACTCCAGAGATTCTGAGTGGGTAACAATACGCACCTGTGAGCCAACTTCTGATAGATCTTCTCCACGTGCGCACGCATATCTGGGGAATCATCTTGCCCAGTATTTTGCTGGTACTCTGCAAAACGACACGTGTTCTGATCGAATATGAATGGCAAACGTGTGGTTAATGAAATAGTATGATGTTTGTATACAGACATCTCGCTTATGTTTTATGCCACATTACTTCAGCATATTGCTGAAGACACAGACCATGAGCTTTGGCTTAACCATGCACAACTCACTGACACCACTCTCCACATGCAGAACTGACCGCTTTGCCACCGTTTTTCACACATGATGTCTCACTGAAACATGTATGACTTATTCCCGAAGTCACCGGGCATGAGGCCTGTCTCAGGCACAGGATACTGACAAGACACTTCTTCCAGTTTCCACCGTGTTTGTCACACATGCTGCCTAGGCAGAGCCGATTATCGCACACGCTGTATCACTAAAACCTATTGTCACACACCGGGCACGACACCTTTCTCAGCCAAAGTGCACTGGCACGACACTTCTCCACAGGACTGAACCGACGCCATTGGGCATGAGCTGAGTAATTTCTGGATCAAAGGACCTAATATATAAATACTAGATCAATACAACCTATCGAATACAAAACTCAAGCTTCTGGCATTGAGCATTAGTCGGATAATGACCATCCATTCAATGACAGAAATAATTTAGGGTGTAAATTATAAATAAGAATATAAGGAGCCATTCCAAAAGACATCTAAACACCATACATGAAAGAGAACAAAATAATTAAAAATGTTCACCTGGAGGTTTTCTACTCCATGCTAATTCATTAAGACTTACAGTACAAGTATTGTCTTCACATTAAATACACTGAATATTCAGTTTTTCACGCTTACATTTTAATTATAATTCAGCGTAACTCAGAATGTGTTATACGCAGGTGTATTTATAAAAGGATTATAAAGGTGCATCTTACGTATTCAACTGTGGTTTCCCTTCTTAAGTATGTATGTATGATTAGGTTTTTATGTCATAGTTACAATTTTTCACGACGGCGAGGAAACCTTAGATTGTATAATGTGATTTCTTGTGGTAGGACGTGTCCTTGCCACCAAACTGATGCCGCCAATGAAACATTTTTCTGACGACACCAGGCTTGACACCTCACCCTGCCAGTGACATTATACTGACACCGGACTGACCAGTCTTTTTTCCTTGCTCTAACCTCTCTTTCGCCTTTTAAGCATGCGTCCACACAAGCCTGTACATCTGAGTTTGTGCGTGTGTGCGGGTGAGTAAACTTCAGCTTTGGACCTAATAATACACATGGATGGACCCTTTTCCTCATTTTTGCCAGTGCAATAGTTCGGCAGTTGTTTTCCTCCATGCTCAACACTTGTTATTGTCCACGCAGTCGTTCAACATTTCCTACTGTCCACGCAAGCAGTCGTTCAACACTTGCTAGTGCTCATTCACATGCACGCAGTCGTTCAACATTTCCTACTGTCCATGCACGTAGTCGTTCAACATTTGCTTTGTCCATGTACGCAGTTGTTCAACACTTGCTATTATCCACACAGTCGTTCATCAATCATTTTCGTCCATGTTGTCGTTCAACATTCATTTTTTTCCACCTGCAGTCGTCCAACCTTCGTTTTTGTCCATATGCAATCGTTATTCCACATTCCTTATTGTCCATGCAGTCATTCAACATTCTATTGGTGCATGGAATCCTTCGATGCCCATTTTTGTCCTTGCATTTAGTTTTCGTGTATATATACCGGTAGACCTATATACGTGCAGTTCTTTTCTGTTGTTTATGTGGCCTACGACGCAGGTCACAAAAACCTGTGAGTCAGGAAGCCACCTCAATCGCCCTTTCTCCTCCTGGAAGGTTCTTGCATGCATGCACATTAAGATACCTGTATTGATCGCCTCTGATGGTTGGGAAAAGAGTAGAGATCTGCAGGGCAGGTCGATCCAATCTCGGGCTTGTACAGCCATGGTACATGTATATTACGTTATAGACTGGATGCCAGTTCTGTTTTAAAATATACGCTCACCTTATAACACCTGGTAAATCCACATATGTCCACCACCACACCTGTACTACAATGCAATACACCGTATTACCTAATTCTCGTGACTCACTTGCCGTACCTGTAGCCTACCACGGTTTCAACACCTGTACGACCCGTTGTTTTTAAGAGTCCTCAACGAGACTCACTTGAAACCTATATATATATAGATACCAGATACCGGACTGTACATCCTGAAAGATTACATTCTACGACACGAGACAGCATGCCTTATTGTTGTACGACTGTGTTCGTGCCATTTGCCATTAAACGTGAGGTTTACGTCTGTATATCATTAAATTTACTATCCCTGTCAAAAACTAACTGCATGGTTCTTTATTGACTTCATGCGTGTTGTTCCATCAAAGGTCTTATACAACAGCTGCATACATGGCTGTAATGACCGGATTTCACCTGTATATTACATGTATAAAGGTAACAAATAACGCTTGTAGGCTACATTGATATTTCATTTTGATGTATGTTCCACACACACACACATATGTATATATATATGTAGGCAGTCTTTAATGTTTCAACGCATGGTTTCATTTCTGTCAGCTAATATTAGGTTAACCAGGTGGAGCCGATATACATTGATGGCAATATCAACGATGGCCATGTGATACCATTCGCTACACCTGTAAGCATGCAGTGGTTGTATGTGTGGTTATGTCATACATCGGCCCGTGGTCAGTAGGCCTATAACGAGTTATTGCATTGTTGGAGCGATGAACGTAATACATATAATATTTAAAGTGACGTAAAACTTTGAAAAACAAAACAAAACATAATTTGAACTTAACCTCATTGTACATAAGTGCTATTATTAAAGTATAACTTCAAATCAAAAAGGCTCAAAACTAAAAATAAAATTTATTGCCCATGAACTATATATATCCAAGCATCCAAGTCGATGATATTAAACAATCAACGGAGACCTCGATATAGCTCAGTTAATTAACGTAGCTGCATAGCTCGCCGAGAAAGCATGCCCGGTTCTCGATCGACCAATAGGGTCGTTGGCAGGATTCCAGATTTATTACGTTGCAGTCTGAGCTTATAGGGAGATCTGTCAGCTTGTGGCTGATGTGCAGTAACTCCGAGCACTTGGCCTTCGTCATATCAAGGAAGACTTGCAGCCTCAGTTCACAGTGTATATATATATATCGTACAAAACAGGTAAATCCTCATATCAAGCCATTGACGGTGTTTTTAACGTAAACCTAGTTGGTTACCTGTTAAAAAGATCGTTTATTACAGGAATTAACTAGGTGGTATGTTCATGTATTCATGTATGCATGAACCGACTACGAAATACATATACTTAAGCTTAGCTGATACAAGCCTACTATTACGATATAACTGGACTTGTCTATATTCACACATCTGTAAGCCTATGCGGTTGGTAGGCCCTAAAGGTAGGCCCTAAACCAGGCAAACATCTTCACCTGACCGGATGCTATAAATTGCTTAAGCCGTTACCAGCGCATTCCATTTCGCATGGACCTTAAATGTCATGTCGGCCTAGAATATTTTCCTGTGTCGTTTCATGTTTAAATCAGTATAAGTACCGGTAACTTTACTACAGCTATGCAAGTTTGGCAGGGATTTGGCTGAAATTTTTTGCCCAGGATGGCCTTAGGTCGAAAATCAATCCATTAAAAAAAAAACAAACAAAAAAAACGAAAAGCAGTTTGTTGGTGATTCCATGAGAAGGATTCAGGTCCAGAATTTTTTTCAACCTTTCTTCGGTCACCTAACATACTGAACAAAAAAGGCAGGGTGCTGCATGCCGCTGTCTGGAGGAATTTGTAAGCCTGTATTTTCCTGTATCTCTCAATATGCACGCCAGTTAGATTATTTCATTTGATCGTTGTTCAGTGTTACAGCTTTTTTTTCATATTTAACTTATATATTAAATTATATTTGTGGAAGTACGGTAGGCTTACACACAGCCATTGCCCACCTTCCCTTTTTAACTTCTGTTGAAAATGTTCCTCCTCGCAGGTCGGCTTGTCCTGCCTAAAAGACTTACATCTCCCACCCGCAATATAAATATTCATTAATGTTCTGACAGTGAAAACTTACTTTTGCCCCGAGTTATCGTCCTTGAAATTCCCTATCCAATGAAATGATGGGATATTCTTCACTGTCGAATGACTAAACAAGCAGACGACACTTCGCACGTGGAAGAGGCCAAGAGGCCTGGAGTCCATTTAAAGTCTTACAGTGAGACGGAAGCCAAAACTTCAGATATGATGCTGGGAAAACCTTTTTCAAACAACAAACCCGTACTACTGTTTAGTAATCCCCAAAACTTCGAAGAACTTTGCAGCATAAGCCTATTTGTCCCCAGTCCTCAACAAAGTGTGCATTCCTTTAGAAGCCAAACGCAGATTCTCAAATGCAGGTAAGAGAAAGACTACAACTAGGTGACGTCAGTTCAGCAAAAGCATTGGCCCATGCACAGACTTGTTAGCTCACCATTTGCAGTGCTTTTAATCATAAATGCTTCCAGGCCTTGACGTCAGCTTAAAGATAAGGGAAAAAATGTTAAGTTGTAAGTTTATTTTTATGAGGATTATGAAAAAATAAAATGTCATTATTTCTACATTGTTTGTCACAGTACCATAAATTGTTATGGAAATGACATTTTTTGTGTTGCATCTAAATTGTAATGGATTTTTGTAGTAATAAGTTTGACATAGTCGATAACAGTATGGCTCTTGTAATATTTGATTTTACCTTCTTCAGAGAACTGATATTCACTGAACCTGACATCATTGCCACCCCTAGTTTTGGAGATGACCGCAGCATTACTCTTATTTTACAAGCAAGTATAATTTGTTAAAATTATTTGTATCTACTGGATAAGGTACCAACTTGAATTAAATAAATATTGCCTTTATTGTTACTGAATTCAAATCAGGGTAAAGGGTTGTTTCATAACTTTGTTGCAAGAGATTGATTGATTGATTAGTTGTAGTGAACACCGACTTTCACCAGGAACCTGACAAACTTCTTCATTTAAAACCACAGACAAAAATATGTCACTTGAAAAATGCTGAAATTTAGGTGAAACTCGATAATTGGTTTAATGGCATTTTGATTTTCCATGAAACATTGTCTGAATCATTTACACTTTACAGCATTCCCTTCATGCAACTGGTAGACTCCAAGCAAGGTTCCAAAGAATTGGTCTGAAGGTAAGGATCTATACCTAAAAAATACCTGTAATTGGTTTAGAAAACTGATTGCAGCTCTTGGATCAATCACTAACACCCACTGGCAAAATAGTGCCTGTTTCTTATTGAAGTCACAAAGTTTATGTGTCTGCATGTAAGAAATGAAAGTCTAAATATGCAAATCCTCAAAAGTTATTAACATGGACATGAATGGTAGCATGACATTAAAAAACCTAGTTTCAGGTATAACAACTAAACTGTAACTGTAACCCAGTAGAAACAGCATTGCTGCAGAAATGCAAGTTTACTCATCTACTGAATCATTAAACTCCATTTTCATCTTCAATTTTTCACAGGCAAGTAAGCCAAGCAGCGTGACTCCAGCATTATACCAAGCTTGTATGATGTACACCTTACTTGCTAAGTTAGCACCAAATTGGAATAAAGCTGGTCAATGGCTGCTGCAAGGTAATCTGAATGTTTATAATCTCTAAAGAATACTCAGTTAATGAACGATTAGTATACATGAAATATGTTCATGGGTTAAAACATAATTAAAAATTTTCACTGAAATCATTAATGACTGAATCATGACATTCAGTATTGGATGAAGGAATGTTTTTTTTTGGTATTCATGTATTTTATAGATTTGGGAAAAAGGTATTACAATTGAAGCTTGAAAATTTGTAAACACTGTATTTCAGTTGAATCTTTACCAGTTAATCAGTTTGAAAGTGCAAAAGTGTCAATTTGAAAATATTATGACCAAGTGCAGAACTCCATTTGATGCTTTATAAATTTTGGGTCAACTGATTTTTTGCAAAAGCTGTCCTGGACACAACAGTTGCCTGTATCTGACCCCGTCATGTATTCATTCAGTATTAATTCACATATACATGGACTGAAGAAACATATCTGCATGGAAAAGCCCTATACCTTGCACATGCAATGACATACATGCAAAGCAGAAATCCATCCAAAAGTAGCTGAAACTCAGTCGTCAAGGGCTAGTAGTATTTGTATGAAATCCTTGAGATAGCTCAGCAGGAAGATTTAATAATACGAGCAAATGATTTTTTGTAGGGAGAGACTTTTTAACCAGCAGATCCTGTTTAAATGCTGTTAGTAAGTACATGTTAACATTGGTATTTAAGTTTAACTTACATATTCTCAGAAATTAATAGATTGTTAACCTGTGCATCCTGTTTGAGTGCAGTTTTGTATATAAAAGTAGATGTATAAGTTGTATCCTAAATACTCTTAATGCATGTAAGATTTGAAGCTGAAACCTGTCAAATAAACCACTCTGGGAAATTTAATGCATAACCTGTGAAGTTGAAATTTCTAATGGTTGTGATAATTTACATTATTATGAAGCTGCATGTGGGCACTGTTATCCAGTGTTTCAATAGATTTTCAAACCCTACCAGTTAAAAATTCTAACACATAATATGCATTCACCTTGAAGGTGTAATATAGAGGTATTTTGTCTTCTAAATTACCTAACTGTGATAAATTCATGCTGCAGGATATAGTCATGTATGTCTGGTATTCTTCCAATAATAAGCAGTTAAAGATTTTTAATTTTTCTTCCCAGAGATGTCCCTAACAGTGTCAGAGAATGATATTAGTATGGCTCTTCAGGCTACAGTTGTAAGAACATCACCATATCAGGTACATTGTAGGTAACCTAGCTAAGAGGGTGTAAGGTACCTATTCATTTAGTTGTTTGGTATTTTGCACAACACTAACCAGTAATATTATGTCACATTAATGGTATAATATAGCTTAGAGTTTCATTTAGAGACTTGCAAAATTTGTCTCCACAAAGTACAGATTATTTAACATGTACTCAACAAACATAAGTGTTTCTTCTTGTGAATTACACAGAAATTCCTACATTCAATATTACTTGTTGTCATTACCAGAAATAATGGGGAAAGAGGGCTATGTTTTTCTGTAAAACTGTTTTGCTTGTTTTCCAGCTTAATGAGTTGGACTTACCTACATCTGTGCAGACGGAATTCCTTAGAGAGCCACAGGCTGTTATACCAGAGACCTTTCTGATGAACACTTGGTGCCATGTCTTGCCCAGGTATTACATGTAGGCCTACTTGTGGTTGCTTAGTGCTATTATCCCCTAAAATGGCATGCTATATTTAGTTTGACTGATTGATACCTGCAACTGGTACCCCCAAAAGTGATTTCCCTGTCTAATCATTAACAGTCATGTAAGTTGGAGAGTTGAAACTATGCCCTCTCCTGGAGCAAACCTGATGATGTACATAGATGTAGGTAGATTAATTCTACCAACAATGGAACTTTTCAGAAATACATTGTCACTTGAGAAACATCAAAGAAGAATTTGTACAAATTTGAATTTATACTTCATTCATCCATTATAAATCCATGTTGCGTTTCTTTAGGCAAGTGGCATGGCTAACATTTTCACTGCCATAGGCTCAGGTGTGAAAATCATTAAATCTACTTAACTCCTCTGCTCATATCCTGAAAATATACCATGCATTGAGTTGTATTGTCCCAGTTCGTGTCAAGTGTATTTACTGTATTCAGCATGAAGAAAGGCAAGATAGTTGGTGTGAGCAAAGTAATTCCTGAGGAAAGTCCATTCAAAACCTACAGGGATTTAAAGAGGCACTGGAAGAATACCGTGAGTCATGTGAAATGGTAATAGAAGTGCCCTAAATATATCTGTTAGATCAGCCTACTAAATGGCTTTCATCGAATAATAATATATTTTGAAACTGCATGTTGTCTTGAGAGATGTACTGTAGACCTACATATCATGATCTTTCGGAGTATGATAATTGCAGTTGTTCTAATACGTCATATCTATGAACTTTTATGCATGTACTCTACATGCATGGCTAACCATGAGGTGGACATAGTACTGCAAGTTTGAGGTCAATGTCACATAACAGTTGAATACTTGGAAGATCTTATCTTCATGGACTCTAACTCTTTGCCTTGATACCTAATCAAGTTTGTTATCAATCAATCATTATCAAAAAGATTACATGCCCTGTCTACTGTCAATTTCCAGTATGGATATCGCCTCCCAGAAACAGAGGACCACATCTTGTATTACCAGATATACTTCAGACCTATTGGTCAGACCCTGTTCACATATCCTTTATAACAATTTAGGTTAATCTCTTAGCTATGATGGAGGCTAGTTTTATGGATGAAGGAATGCTCAACACAGTAAACCACTTAGCTTTGGCAAGTTAATGAAGAGCTCTCCCCTGTGTGATATCAAATTGCAGGTGTCTGAAGTTGTCTTTAAGGTAGTGCAAAATGAGATTTATTAAGTCTCTATACACATATATATACATGTGTGCATGTACACATAAGTACAAAACCGAAACATAGCAGTGTGCATTAACAGATGTAATGTACAAGAAATGTCAATAGTGCATGATGATACATTTTGAACACAGATATGTGAAACATTAAATCATTTCTTAACAGTTCTGAAATATCCAGATGTATGTATAAGACCTAGACAGTTCCATGTATTACCCAGAGTTGACCCCAGATCCATCTATGCCAGCTTTCTTCAAGATGTAACAGCCAAGATCCCAGCAGTCTGCGGCCAGCATCTCAACTTTAAGCCAAAAGTGAAATATGCCAAACCAGGGCTGTCTGCTGCATCTGAGGTATGAAAGCTACCAAACTATACTACAATGTTCATGCTCTGTTCAACAGCATTGATGATCTAGTACATTGCAGGCCAGCATGTATTTACCTCTTTTTCTTCAGTTTAACAACTTGCGGTACATACATGTATTTGGTGTGCGGTACAAGGCCAGCATTTGTCACATAGCTAACTGAAGCTGGCCACTCAGGTAAAGCTTTTGCATGCAGTACTTTAACAGACTTGCAGTATACTTTAGGAAAATTAAACTCAGAAAACATATTTACTCAGTAACATTTTTATGATGTGAAAGTAAATCAAAGAAAGATGAAAATCTACTTCTGTCCCGTCACTTTACATTTATACTTGTAGAATTTGAATCAGCCAAATCTAAGCAACAGAATGATAAGACCAAGTTACACCTACAGGGATCCATCAGAGTTGCAGAATGTTTATGAGATCAGGAGCCAGAATGAACAACTCAGCATGAGATCAACCCCTCCATCTGGTACCGAAGTGACTAGAGACTACTCCTCCAGCACCAAAAGTCACCCGAGTGCACAAACTCAGCCTGTGACATCTGTGAACAAAGTTGTCAATTCCTCAGGAAAAATTGTTCCCCTTTTCGGATCAAAGGTAGCTCCAGTGTCTAACAGCGCACTACAAAAGAGACCAGGGGAAAAGAAACTTGTGCCTGTGTTCAGAACAACAAAGACAACCACAACTAAAAATATTACAGGTCAAGCTCATCTGAGAGTGTCGTCCATTCAAAACCAATACCCAAGGCAGGAATTGCTGCATCACAATATAACCTTGTGTAAAACAAGAAATCCAGCTCAATCCTCTCCAGGTGTGTTTGAAAGGAAAATCGACCGCGGTGTTATTCAGCTTGGTACAAGGCCAAGCACAAGCACTTTAGCAGTCAATTCCTTCCTCATTCATGACAATTTGGAAGAGGGGGACTTCCAGCTTCACTGTCCACCCACTCCAACCAGTCAGCCTGAATTTGTTGGAAAATCATCCTTGTACTCAGCCAAACGAAAAGCCAATGTGAGTAGAACAAAATGTCTCAGCAAACAGTAATGCCTTTGTCAGTACAAAAATTATTGAGAAAACTCAAACTTTACCCCAATTCTTTGAGTCGCCTGGCCTGTAAGGTGGATGAACAAATCCAGGAAAGTCCAGCATCTAAAGACAGCTTAACTTTAGGTGAAATACCGCACATGCCACAGTAATTACTCAAAATTCCACCATGTTGGTTGTATTTCATACAGTCTCATACATTGTATTACTTGTGTGTAATGAATTATTTATTTGATTGGTTATAGTTTAAGTAAAATATGTCAACTTTGTGCATAGAGGAAACCATCAAAGTTACTACAGATAATTTTGCCACATGGCACACACATGCGCAAACATAAGACAGTGAATTGATGGAAAACAAGTTGTCTTTAACAAACGACAGACAGTGCACACAATGGCTATTAGTGACAGCTTAAGGTCACCCAAAAAGAGAAAGAAACAAAAGCATGAGAATCTACAAATTCCCTGTGACTACCCATGGTCAGGTTTCAGAGTACACCTTGAGATCCTAGCAATAGGCAGGTTTTGAGTTACGTCTTTACGATAGTAAATCCCCTTTGAGAAATGACATCGCCATTTTATGGAACAGAAGGGTGAAGCCTATCCTTTAACATGGCAGCTTATGTGTTCCGAAGAATCTACAATCGGAATATCTGTTGCCAAGAATGATATCCAACATCATTGCAGACAATATTTCATCTTTTTGATAAATTTTCAATATTGTTTATTCTAGTCCATGTTAAATTGTGCAGATTGGCCCTACCATGCAGTAAAGCAGCGATCTCACTTCCCACAGGAACTTGAGTCTTTTGTCCTAACATCACGTCACATTAAAGTCAAACACCATAACCACTCGGTTACGACCTGCTCCCTATGTTTCGTGTGGTGTCATGTGTTAACTTAAACTATAGAAGGTTTTTTAACATAAGCTTGCAATAACACATTTCAACATTTTTTCCCCATATGCAGCTGGACTCACCTGCGGTTAAAAAGCCTAGAAGTAAACCTCAAATCCAGGAATGTGTCAATGTGGAAGTCTTAGCAAAGACTGATGAGGTACAAATCATTGGTATATCAGTGTAGTGTTGTGAAGTTATGTAGTGCTCAAATTTCAGGTTTGAAACATGTACAAATATTTTTTCGTAAGTGTTTGGTCTTCCTTGGAAAGCAGGAAGAAAAAGGAAGAGAAAATGTGGATTTGTGTAGTTTCAAAGACATCACACATCTGAAATTCTTAACCAGATATTGCTCAAAATATCAACTGCCTGTGTGACCATCATAAAGATCATCAAAATGCTGAAAAACTAAGGGGTTGTGCCATTATTTACTTTCAGTTATCTAAAGTGAATGCAGCAACCCTGGTGGCGTGGATGAAGGAGCATAACATTCCCTGTAAAGCCAAAGACAAGAAAACAGACTTAGTTGATAAAGTTAACAGCTTCTTGCAGGTTTCATCTTCAGAACAATAACTTCCTAGTAGAGGGATTATAGTACATGTTGATCAAATGCATTTTTAGCTACATGTCATATGTAGTCATTCAGTGTAATGCAGTATAATCCCAGAGAGACTTGTAAAGAAACACTGTAGTAACAAAAAAGACAAATCACAATGTAAGTATTGCTTGTAATAAATTATTATAATTATATATATTTTATTATCACATTTGCCTTTGGAATTTACAAATGCACATATAAATGTACCTGTAATGAGAAAGCACACCATAGGTTTGTTAATGTTGATGCCTCATCTCTCACATATCTCTCAGTGTTTATTACCAAATGATCACAAATTTAGTTTGCAAATTTTAAGAGCACATTTAGAGAACCGGTTGCATAAATAATGTAAGAGATGCCAATCTACAAGTAAAGTAATGGCAACATATTTATTGCAACTTTAAGAGTTATATTAATGTTCACCTGCCTGTGATAAAGTAAACATATGTACATGTATAAACCAAAGCTTTCATTATAATGATTAGCTATACATGGTATATGAACCATCATGTGTGCTAATCTGGAATGGTGTTAACTTAATTTTTCATCCAACATGTTTCCACACATCCAATGTGTATTTTAAATCTTGAATAAAACAATATATGTCATAAAGATCATGCTTTCTGGTTGTAACACTCTGTTATTTTGGTAACATATACATATACATGTATACATTAATCCCCACTTACATGCAGCAAACTAGTGAGACATGAATGGATATCTTGTGGTGCCACTGATAAGTTCAATGCTCTGAAAAGGGTAAGCTTCATTTTGACTGAATATTTCAGCAAATGTATTTCGCGACTCCTGATGATGTTTTTTGGTGTTACAAAGGGCACTCCTGATAATGGCAAAATAAACTGCTACAATACTGAGGCAAAATGAAACTTATGTCACACTACTTGTGTATGCATGGACTTTCTTTAATTTTTTGACATCAGTGTCATACAGGTTTTGTATCATAAACTCCTGTCCTACAGCATATCTTGTGAGATCTTGGGAAGATGCACATTTAACACTCATTTCCTTTCAACAATCCTCATCTTGGTATACAATATCATTAAGGACATTTGTTCTCTATTAGCAAATCTATATGTAGCCATTTTACATGCAGCAAAAACTGAAAATAGTAAAATGCACATAAAATATACACTGAAATTATATATACATATATATCTTCAGCATTTTGTGCAACTGCACATTAAAATTATTACATTTTCCATTCACATGTAACAGCTATAATACAAAATTTTCACATGAATTGATATACTTGTAGCACCATTACACAGCAAATGATACTGAATATGAGCATTTATCAACGCATATGAATTGACAAAGCAAGTTTCGGATTAGTCTTCAAAATGAAACAGAAAGGACATGGCTAAGGTTAGGTTTTTCTAAGCAGTAATACATGTACATCTAGATTTAATGCTTATCTAGACCTAAATCTAAATACACCAATTATTTCAATTACCAAGAATTATCTTCCCACAGCACGCCATAAATTGTCAATTACATTGACACAGCATGAATAGCAATGTAAATATTGTTGAACATTTCACAAAACAAATCCCCCCATCCCCCACAAAACTGTTGTATTTTGAAACCATGATATGCTAATATTACCATACAAATGCCTACATTATTTAACTGCAACTTTCACAAATTTAATTATTTATCACTTAATCAGTAGAGCAGAATATTTCAATATCCAAAATACACCATAGTGTATTAAGCCATAAACCTCAAATACACGTGAACATGGGCTTTCACATTCTGTACATTATTACTCTCCTCAACATCATACTCGTTTACCTGAACAAAACGACAACAATTTAGCATGAATAACTACATGTACTTGTTCATCATACATGTCAGACTTCTGTTGTAGACTTTCACAAACTTAACAACAAATAAAAACGCCAAGACGAAACAAACGTGGGTGTTTACACCTGTAACAGTCTGCTCTGTAGAATCCCACATTAATATTCATGAAGTAGGCTCATGGCCTCTGCAGCTTTCACCCGCACATTGGCTGACTGGTCCTTCAGCAGCAGTATCAGGGCTGGAAATTATTAACACAAAACAGAATTTTGAAATATAAAGGCATGACACAAAATAATATTTGTCATACAATACATGTGTCGACATGAAATTATCTGCCACAAGGGAGATCTTCAGGTAAGCGCGAGTGAGCAGGCAACATTGCAACAAATCAAAAATGATGTCAAGGTTAAACCAACATTTCTAGGCTACTGGCTCGTTACTTACCTGCACAGACATGCTCCTTGGAAATGTTTGTATGTTTGTCTTTTGGCAGATTTCCTAGCAAGAATCCTGTAAGACAAAAGAGATGTGAATATTACTCAAGGTTCTTGAGTTCGGAATATTGTAATTCTTCAACCTTTTCGCATGTTTATTCAAGCACATTCTTCAGGCATTATTCTGTGTTGACTTATGAAATTATACTTTATGGGAAGCCCTGAACATGGACAATCCAACCAATGTACTTGCACTATTAAAGATTGTGACATTGCACCCAATGGATTTTACTTGGAGACTTTTACTCACCAGCAAAGATTGCTGCATTGCTTTTTATTTCTGGCCAAATGGTCTTGAAGAAGGAGACACATCCCATCACATAAAAATTTATCTTCTCTGGAAAGTCTTTGATCTGAAAAGGTATACAAATTTTATCAGTTAAAGACTGTTTTATAATTGGTGGGCTGATCCATTTAGTGTCATAATTCCTTGTGTTTCTGTCACATTACAAACACTGTGGTATGAAGTTAAAATGTATACTGTAACAGACATTAACAGTCCTTACTATCGCACTGCTACCCAGCCTTAGCTCGTCAGCCTACAGCTTTATGCTTGGAGGTTGGTCTGGTACTTGGTGAAGGGCAATAATTTACTTCAGGCAATCTGGTTCCCCCCACAATGTCACCCATAAATCAGACCATCGTTTTAGTAAAATTCTTAACTATGACTGAACAATAATCCAAGAACTAAATTTACATTCAGACAAAACTGTTATTGTGTACAACAAACAGAAACTGGACGAAATTACAAGGGTGATACAGTTACCAATGAGGTTCCTTATCTACCTACCAGAAGTTTAGAGAGATCATTCATGAATTCTCCATAGAACAGGTTAGCATCCTCCAACAGATGTTTCTGGAATTTATCATTGATGTCCTCTGATCCCAGCAAAGGTCCCAGAAGGCGCAAGGAATATTTACAAGCCTGTAAACACAAACACAAGAAACACAGGGTGTGACACAGCATCATGCTTTCTGTGCCAAACTATCAATTCAAAACCAATGCTTGTATACCATCTTTATTGCAAACACAAAAAATCATGGATGTTAATTTTGTACCTTAAATTATAAAATTTGAAGCAGACATGGGAACACATTAGTATCATAAGTGAAAAAAAGTGTTCTTAATAACCTGTGATTCACATTTGCCTCTAGAAATTTGCAGACAATCATCATCAGAAAAACTTCTGCAGGATGCTTTCAAAAGCTGATGTCTGGATGCCATTTGGCAGACTTGTTTTAAAAGGTATTTGTTTACAGACTGTTTTGTCAGTGTTTTCTTACCTTTCTGACCTCGGGCTCTGGGTCATTAAGATGAAGGAGGAGGCTGACTAGGTTGCTATGGATTTGTTCTAGGAATGGAGCCTTGGAGGGACCATCTCCAAATCTTGACAAGTTACCAAAGAGTATAATGGCTTGGGCCCTTACTGATGGCTTGTCCTAGAAAAAACACAATGCATGTTCATGTATCTGGTTTCCAAATGTGACAATTACATTTCAAGCTGTACATTTCTGTTATATTTAGAAATTTCATGCTCCGAATTACAAGCATCACAGGTTACAGCTGTCTGTTGTGATCAATAGGAAGAGTCACCAGTTTACTTACATGTATGTAGACGGTGCTTCAAGTTGCTTTACGCAGAACATGGCAGTTAGGTTTGTGGGAGCCACCACCATTTAGACAGGATCCTGACAATACTCCTGAATAACAGGATGTCAGAACCAGTTGGAGTTGGATTCAAACAGCCCAGTGGTTCATATGTGCCCATCAGCCGCAGAGAGCTCTACTACTCTGACTTGGCAAGCCAGCTGACCCCGTGTCACAACATTACAACAGAAACTTACTGTATGCAGTAAAGTTTTGTAAAACAGAACTCGTAACATATTAATCCTAAACACGTTTTCCTTACAATTCACGTCACTATTCATACTTTCCAATGATTCTGGATTAAACGGGACAGTCATTGCATTAACAACTATTTTGTCTCAAGTCCTGAAAACCCCAAGCATACCTTTTCAAAGCATGGCCTTATTCTGAGGGCAACATTGATGAGTATAGCTCTGATGTGGCTCTCATCAATCTCCACCAGAACCTTGGATAGTCCGCTCATAGCCTCCAGGGTAATGTCATCTTCTGGATCCTCTTTATCATCCATGCCAGCCATCATGGCTGACAAAACCGTGGTGGAATACTTCTGAACCTTAAACATATACACCTCGCATACTGTAAATCTTCAACCTGCTCAACTACTAAAGCACTTTTTTCAGTGGAATTTATTGAAACAATGATTGTGAAAATGACGCTGAAAATGATTTGTTTGTGTGATTAAAGACATGAGCTTCATAAAACTGCAACTTACTTCTCTACACCCCATAGTTCTGTCGGAAAGTTTTAAAATATTGGTTACAGAGGTGGTTGAAAAGGTTGAAGAATTAGAGTCATCTCACTGGTAGAAACGGGATGACATTTCATTTTTATCAAGCATTGGAGAAGTATTTATTAAAACATCATGAATCTTTTCTCAAAGCACTGTTGTGAGGGTGCATAACTTAGCTCTGTCAATACAGAAGAAGCTTGTTCAGGTCCAGCTGACACTCATCTGACATGTTTGATTTATTCATGTATTTATTTGATTGGTGTTTTACACCATACTCAAGAATATTTCACTTTTACGGCGACGGCCAGCATTATGGTGGGACGAAACTGGGCAGAGCCCAGGAGAACCCAAGACCATTTGCAGGTTGCTGGCAGACCTTCCCATGCATGGCCGGAGAGGAAGCCAGCATGAAACATGTTTGAAGCGTTTATCTTCCATAATTCAATGGCTAACAAAGGTAACCAGCACAAACCGTCTGTTGGTATCAGATTGTTTAGCTCAGGGTGTCAACAGATCAAATTTTTGGCCATTTGTATTTTTTGGTTGACAAAGGTTCATTGGTAAATAGGACGTGGATTGAATCTCTTGTATTCCAGACCTCTCCGGCACAGAACACCCAGGAGAACAAAGGGTCCAGACCTCTCCAACACAGAACACCCATGAGAACAAAGGGTCCAGACCTCTCCGACACAGAACACCCATGAGAACAAAGGGTCCAGACCTCTCCGACACAGAACACCCATGAGAACAAAGGGTCCAGACCTCTCCAACACAGAACACCCATGAGAACAAAGGGTCCAGACCTCTCCGACACAGAACACCCAGGAGAACAAAGGGTCCAGACCTCTCCGACATAGAACACCCAGGAGAACAAAGGGTCCAGACCTCTCCGGCACAGAACACCCATGAGAACAAAGGGTGCATATTTAATAAAACAATTGTGTACCAGCAGTACACAAAACCAGACTTACCTCTTTGGAACTAATACTGGACACATTGCCGAGACCTCGGATACAAAGTTTGCGAACTTGTTGGGAGGAATCCACCAACCTCCCGAGCAGACTGTTCATGACCAGTTCTATCAACGAGCTGTCACCTGCACATTTCTGATTTATCATCTGATCAAGAAAATACAGGATAAACATCAGGAACATTTCCAACATATCCAGAAGGATTAACTTAAGCAAATCTATATCATGAACAAAGTAAATATCAATGCAGTACTCAGGAGATTATGCCATGCAACTGGGTTGATATCCTCTACGTTTTAATAAACCTTAAATTCCTGAATGTTTACTTGCACATGCTGCAGGTAACTCTTTTTGTAAAACCTTTAACGTGATTCACTCCAAGTTTTAATTTTCCACATCTGTACATTTTCACCTAGTCTGTTTTCATAAGATTGATGGATTTATTTATTTCATTGCTGTTTTACGCAGTACTGAAGAATATTTCACTTGTCCAAAGGTAGCTAACATGGTGGGGGAAACCTGGTACAGCCCAGGGGAAACCCACAACCACCTGCAGGTTGCTGGTGGCTCTTCCGCCATACGCCATGTTCACAGATTTCCATCACTGGCAAAGTCAAAATACTGACACAAACAAACTGATTCATACTGTGTTTTTACATGAACGGTGTTCACAGATTTCCATCATTGGCAAAATAAAAAAACTGAGACAAACTGACATATACTATTCATTCGATTATATATTTATTTAGCTGTTTAATGTCATATTTAAGAACCTACCACTAATAAGATGGTGGCCAGATTCATGGGTAAAGGAAACTGACCTAACTGGAATAAACCACAAGCCTCTGGCTTACAGTCACACTTTTCCAAGTGTGAAACACGGATATGCCTTCCATAGTGGAGGAAAACAACTAATCAACAGCAAAGGTAATGTCAAGAATGGAGGGGATATCTACCTACAAATTTCCTGTCCAAGGCAAATGTTCTCTACAAGTGGTACCTCTAGCAGCCTAATAAAAATGACTTTTCATGAGAAAGACACAAGCATACCTCTGAGAAGAAAGCAGCTACGACAGCTCTCTGTGGCTCGTAGAGACTGGACAGGGCAGAGGTGAGTGAGGCGATGATCTGGGGTACCTGCTCTGGCTGGTGAGTGGCTATACCTCTGAGAGGTGGTAACAAAATGAAACAAAACTGGCAACGTCATTTAGATTATCAAAACACATATAAGCAACATCAATCAGGAATTTGTTTTCAGCATTCAGTGTAACGCTAGATATATCTTCACAGCTTTTGAGTTTGTCAAACACATATTTGGCATTGCATTTTGTAGATGCTATTCTCAAAAATATACAGTCCATGTGAAAAATGCCAGAACCTGGTTTTCAACAAGAAAGATCATTAAAACTTCTCTGTTGCAGTCAGACCAACCCTTTCCTTATTGAAAAGCAAACTCGTTGTGGTTATGCCAGATTTTACTCAATGGAACATTTGGGATTATGAAGTCAAGCTTTATAATGCTCATCATAATGACTAATTTGATATCTGATGAACAACTATATGCCATCAAAATGCATTCCTTACATGCATGGATGTTCAATTCAAATTCATGTTTATAATTTTGTTATTTTGGTTTAATTTTTTTTTTAGCATCTCAGTACTTACTTGGCTAAGATAGACATAGCTTCAGCATATCTGTCTTCGTCTTCAAACATTTCCCACACAGATTCATTATCCAGCAGCTCTATCATATCTGTGCTCTGTGAGCGGATAAGGAAGGCTCGAAATGATACCACTGCGAAGCTGTAATCCAAATGGGGAGAGGAAAAAGTAGTAAATCTTTCACAAAACACAAGATAACTCTACAGAGTGAAACTTTTTCACTTTAATGCCATAAACTGAGATACATTTCACTTATACAATGGTGGACAGTGTCATAGACAGGTGAAATGTTAATGTTGGGACCAAGTCTGTGGTAAGTAAGTGATGAACTTTCCCATGCTATGCAGATTTTTACCTGCTTAGCTGGCTCAATGTGTATGTCACTAAAATCTGCACAGCGTACTGCTCACCTGCATGGGGTTGTTTTCTTGCTCTCTCTAATGCTGGCAGACTTCTTATCTTTTGGTTTCACTTCCTCCCTTTTATCCAGCTGTAAAAAGGAAATTGATTTCTAACATTTCAAATAAACTTATGTAATAGGTAAGCAATACATCTGCTTAACTTACGAAACTATGTAGTTGTGTTTTAAATGTTTACAAACTTTCAAAAACTACAAATATCTGTACAACAATCATGGAATGCTCTCAAAAATAGCTTCAATGTTTTATTTATTTATTTATTTTGAAGTAATGATGGGGAGGGAAGAATGCTATTGAACTACGTGTCTTTTTCATCTTGAACAGCAGAACAAACAATACTACAGGCTGCAGAGTATATTGCAGAAAACTGTTTCTGAAAGATTTTCTCTCGATCACGCCCTTGTTAGATTTCCCACGACAACCGCCTTGATTACATGAATGAAGGAGTAAAATGGAACAGCTCTGTCCTCTTCCCCGCTGGTTTATCCTCACCAACCACAGGCATAGTGTACTGACCTGCCTAACATGGTCAACCATACCTGCACTCCTTTAGGTGGCTTCACATTGATCATCGAGCCAATCCGCAGGATAAGAGCAGCAAACAGACGATGGAAGTTTTTGATCACAACCTCCTCAGTCTCTTCACAGTGAAAGATTTCAGTCAAAGCAGATGTGGCCTGCAATAACACAATGAAAAAAAATCACAAGAATATCACCTTAAGCAGATGAGTGAAAGAAGACCTGAGAAAAATAATGACTGTTTGCATTGTGTTGGTTATTTTAACTGCGTTCATAACTTTTCCTTGTTATAAACACATACTTGGACTTAAACATAGCAAAAATAGAATACAACAATAAGAATTTGTATCACATTTTATTGAAGGTCCTCTGTGGCTGTAGGTGTTAGCTTGCATGGCTTTATGACCACGTGCCTCTCACCCATGTAGTCCTTGTGTTTCTTCTCCGGCCTTACATGGGAAGGTCCGCCAGCAATCTATGGATGCTCATGGGTTTCCTATGGGCCTCTGTCCAGTTTCCTCCAACCATAATGCTGGCCGCCATCGTATAAGTGAAATATTCTTTTGAATACGGCGTAAAACTCAAATCAAATAAATAATTAAATAAATAAATTTAATTGAAAGGCTGACATCTTGTATTTCACCTATTGTTTGTTTTTTCTTCGAGTGACACAACTGGCTCCACTCATCCACCTAGACCACTTAAGTCTGTGAAGTTTTTTCTTCAAGTGACACAACTGGCTCCACTCATCCACTTAGTCCACTTAAGTCTTATCAGAAAATCTTATCATGTGTTGGCTTCAAAAGTGCTATTTTGAGGCTTTTATGGAAAGCATTTAAGTGAAATCATATCAGGTTTTGTGCTTTGGCAAATTAAATGAATAAATTTTTTTCCCTCAGTGTCTCAATAAAATTTTTCCCAAAAACTTTTCCAGCTGAGGATGTACAGCGTTTCACTGGTAGAATCTGTAGAACCCACGATACGTTACCCTGAACCTGACAAACTTCTTGGCATAATGTGACAGACATATTAACATGAACTCTCAACCTCACTGAGCTGCAGTATGAAGTTTGCTCAACTTGAGGCTTGTAAACTTCAATAAAATGTGTACACTCTATAAGCTAGATGGTGAAACAATGAACTCAGATATGTTGGTTTTGAGCTTGTGAACAGCAAAGGTTCATTTGAAACATTTGCATTGCTATGATTGAGGGGTTCAGGAAGTGTAGTGAAATATGAATTTTGCATACTGATCGTGTGTGTGGTGAAAGATAATGATGTGAGTGAGTGTGATGGATTTTGGTAGAATTCACATTAACTCTGCAGGAGTATTGTATGGCGTCTGAGCTCAAATGTGGTAGGTGTACTGGATTTGAATGGTAGTGCACTGATATGAATGTGTGCTTTTGGATTTTAGAAAGTAGTTAACCTCCGAAGAGTAGTTATGTGAAGTGAATTAAAGTTTGCACTAGATATGGGAGTAGTGAACTCCTCAGAATTGTAAGCTTGAACTAGATTTGGGAGTAGTCATCTCATATCAAGTCTTTACTTAAAGTAGATGTGGAAAATAGCAAGCTCAAATGAAGTGTGTGCTTACATTGAATTTGAGAGTACTGGCTCTGAACTCATATGATGTGACATGGCACTGGATTTTACAGATAATGAATGCATATGAAGTGTGTGCTAGCATTAGATGTTGTAGTAGTGAACTCATATGAAGTGTAAGCTTGCACTAGATGTTGTAGTAGTGAACTCATATGATGTGTAAGCTTGCACTAGATGTTGTAGTAGTGAACTCATATGAAGTGTAAGCTTGCACTAGATGTTGTAGTAGTGAACTCATATGAAGTGTAAGCTTGCACTAGCTATTGGGAGTAGTGACCTCACATCAGTATAAACTTGCACCAGATGCTGGAGAAGTGAACTCATGAAGTGTAAGCCTGCACTAGATGCTGAGTAGTGAATTCATATGACGTGTAAGCTTGCACCAAGTGTTGGAACAGTGAACTAATAAGATGTGTAAGCTTGCACCAGATGTTGGAGCAGTGAACTAATATGAAGTGTAAACTTGCACCAGATGTTGGAGCAGTGAACTAATATGAAGTCTAAGCCTGCACTAGATGTTGAGTAGTGAACTCACATGAAGTGTGTGCTTGCACTAGATGTTGGAGTAATGTGTGTGGCTTACTCACAGCGAGGGGGAGGGGCATGGCAGTGCGCTGAGGCCTCTCCTTGTCTCCTGGTTTCTCCTCGTACGGCAAACTTCGCTGTAACAGCTCCAGAATATGCTCAATCATTCTTGACACCAGCACAGGGTCCTGAGACAGGATCTTCCAAATCTCCACAGCATTGCTTAAGGACAAAACAAGCAGGTATGCTCAATTAAATGAACAAAACACTCTGTTTCTTTTTGCACATTGATTGAAGGTTTGGTATTTAAGGCCTCATTCAGGAATCAAAAATGTCAGGTTCATGTGAGAAAGAAAACAGAGTACCTGAGGAAAACCACATCCCACTGGCAACTTTCCTAATAAACACAGATTTTCCCTGGCAAAGTGAATTCAATGTACATGTATATATTTGTGGAAGACAAACAATCTCAAAAAAAAAAAACTTCATGCAAGACCTCCTTGTTAAATGGTAATTTGTATTTTGTTTTCTGTAGATGGATGCAGAGAGCATAATACATGTACCCTGTCTGAGGGGAGATTTTTGTCAGAGCTGGTTTTGAGTCATTTGGCTGCCATGGACTTACTCATCAAAGGGTAGAGGGAAGGTGAGTAATGACGTGAGTACAGGTATCAGGTGATGACTGGACATGGTTCTGATAGACCTCAGCGTTCCAGTACGCGTCTGCTGAACTTCAATGACACTCAGCTTCTGATGCAACGACAACAGTATAGAGGGGACCTGAAACAAAACATAGTTGAACATGCACATGATAAGTGAATACCTGAAGAACTGGAGGGTTTTTCTTCGCTGCAGTAACACAAACAAGTAAGGCCATGCTTTTCTCTTTTAGATGTGTCAGAAATGGCAAAAGTGCAAAGCAGTATCGGTGTACACTAAAAATAAGGCACAGTCATAACTAAAGAGAAATCCTTATGATTAATTATTTACTGCCTACAACATTTGAACTCATTTGTCAGAGGTTTTCTAGGGGCCTCCATGACTCAGTGGGTTAATGTGCCACGTGCTGCGAATCAAGCTTCCTCCAGGTGAATCATATCTCACTCCCTTTAATACAATACATGTATGCGAGAAGAATTACTGCTGCGAGAAGCAGCAAACAGACTGGCCAGGGAGAGGAGACCAGAGGCCCTTCACAGCTCACCTCCTTGACAATCTCCTGTCCCCTGGACTTGAGGATTCCATTCAGCACGACACAGGCCCCTGAGGAGCTGTGAGACTGAGCGTCCGTCAGGCCCTCGAACAAACTCTCCAGAAACACATGCAGCTGGTCAGCTGGTAACTTCTTAGACACCACCTACACAAAATGAAACAGAACAGAAAAACTGACCAATGACAGAATTTCACAAACACGTTATGAACACTCCATCTCCACCTCAACAGAAGAAAATATACGATAAATACTCCCGCCAACAACTCCGTTGCTTTCTGTCGCACTGATTTTACTGCCTTACTAAACATGAGACATGTCATCGTTGCAGACTTGACCTATTTATATATCAGTGTCCACTGTATTTGTTTAACTATGGGTTGAAAATACCAGAAGCAACCTCAGGTACGGTTACAATCTCTGATTTTAACTGATTGATTATGTCAACGCACCATCCTGTCTCCTGTCAAAACCTCAGCCAATCAGTGAGCATATCAATGAAGACTACAAGTCAAGGACATATTGTTCAATTGTGCCCATAGAACAGTGTCAGGGTGGTAAGCTGAATATTCTGATGTAAAGAATAAGGTAACAAACCTGGCTGTTTTTCTGGTGATGCTTGTTGAATATCCTACTTCAGGTGTTTTTTTGTAGATACAGAGAGAGAGATGAACATCACACAGAAAGTTAATGGATTCATATGAAGTATGATCCCAGGAATGAACAAAACTTTACACTCTTTATTAACATGATTTGGTATTTTAGCTTTTCATCATGTTGGTCATATTTGTGTGTGAAGGGATTTGAACAGAACTCAGAGAAAACCAAAGTTACTGGAAAACAACCTTGTCTACCTCTTGAGTCAAGAGCTGAGGGTGCCCAGGAAAACCCACAACTAAATTATGCAATGAGTTGACCAGAAAAACTCAGGTAATGATGTAAAAGCCGAGAAACCTTTGCCAAATCATTGACGACCCCAAACAGGATGTTAGGGTCTGTTTTCTTCAGCCTTTCCTTCAGTGTGGGTAAGGCTTCCACCATCTGGTCTTTCTCGTCTGGTAGGCTGCCTGAATGACACAACAACACAATAAACATTTACTATTGATACCTTAGTCATACCTCATGTGTCCCTGAATGGCTTAATGTGGCGTCCTCACATCAAACAGGTTCAGCAAAGGAGCAATAACATAAATACAGTTATTGGTCTCATTTGAGCGCATGGGAAGCACAATACTATTAGATATACTGTTGCATCTAAACAATATGTTAAGTACCAACAGCTTATTGTGTAACACAATATAATACTAATGAAAAACCTCAGATTTCCAACTGACACAAAGGAATAAGGTGTACTAAAAACCAACTCTGATCCCCCCACCACTGCCAAATACCTGTTTCTCACTGTAGTGCAATTTTCTGTTCCATGTTTACATTTTCACACGTGCTAACAGATTGTACCTTCATATCTGAGGTGGATCTTCAGGATGTTCTGTACGCAGTCAATGGCCAGCTGTCGCACAGTAACGCTGGGGTCAGTACAACGAGGAATGAGGCGAGCCAAGACCTGACCTAGGTTGTCAAACTTAACAGCGTCCTACAATATTCAGGTCAAAATTATGATTTATAATTAACCTTAATTTACTTAATCCTTTATTTCTGAACATTTGTGGCATATGAAAATGCATTAGAGAAAAACTTCAATACCATTTTGTAATGTTAACAAAGTTTGGAATTATTATTATTGCCACTATTTAGGTCAAGGAATAATTGTTGCACACATTAAATGATATACTGACAGTAAAAAAAAGGGCACAAGGGTAACACCACATTGACCACTATATTCTTCATATAAATTTAAATGGATTCATTAAATAACAAATTAAACAGAGGGTCTAGTGCATAAGGATCTGAAGCCAATTTCACAAAGCATCTTCAGTAAAAAAAATTGCTTTGTGACATCAACTTCATTCTCCCTTCGGCAGAATTACGTCCCCTGTTCAGAGTTACATCCCATGTTCACAGTTACATCCCGTCCAGACTCACTCCAATTCCAAGGGTCATGTTCTCCAGGTAGAAGGTTGTAAGCATGAAACAGGTGTTCAGCGCTCTTTCTCTCTCATGTTCATGCAAAGACAGAATCCAGGGAACCAATTGCTGAAAGAAGACCAGGGTGTGACACCTTTTTTTGACTTCATTTATTTTGCCAGATAGAGTTACTTTTCATAGTAAAATTCTTATTTATTTATTTATTTGACTGGTGTTTACGTCATACTCAAGAATATTTCACTTATACGACGGCGGCCAGCATTATGGTGGGAGGAAACCCATGACAGTCCAGAGGTTGCTGGCAGACCTTCCCACGTATGGCTGGAGAGGAAGCCAGCATGAGCTGGTCTTGAACTCACAGCGACTGCATTGGTGGGAAGCTTCGGGTCATTGTGCTGCAATAGCGTGCTAGCCGACTGAGCCACGGAGGCCCCCAGTAATATTCTTTGGCTAAAACATTGTGAAGGAATATCAGAGAAACAGGCTGGAGAGGAAACACTTTGTTCTTTACTGTTGTGGCGTTATACAAGTACTGGTACTTTATGGTACTAGACATGTGTAGTTCATGAGTAGAGTCTCCCCCCCCTTCCTTTTTTTTACATGAAATAAAATCATTGTAAAAATGTAGTTATTTTTGTCGATTTTGGTAATTTTATGTATTGTGTAATTACTTGAAAAAAGTACAGTTTATTATAGTATCGCTTGTGATTGTTTGCTGGTAAGGAAACATTCCATGACATAAGCCTAGTTTCCTTTCAGGTTATTTACCCTAAGTCTAGTTTTTGCCAACACCGCCATTCGGCAGTGTGCATCTTGTGTTACAACGCCACTTTCATAGCTTGAAATTAAAGTCATGTAATTCTATTTACAGGTGCTGAGTACGTTCCTTCCACCACCCCCTAATGGCAAACTGAATATACATATTTCAGCCAGGCGTAGGTGACACTACCATGCCAAATAATGCTGCACTGTCACTCAAAGGAAAAGATTTAACACATATAGATTTAAAAATATTGGTCCACTCCAAGTAAACCTAAATTTGCTTAGCAAAGAAATGGTCAATCGAAACCCTTTATTTCCACCTTAGGACATCCCCAAGCTTATGGAGTCATGATGTGACCTTTACAGTTTCCTCCCTTTGATAAGAAAAATCCACTGTCATTGCCTATATGTACATACATCATACACATACAAATGATGATCAACATACATGGGATGATCATTAAACAAAACCTCTAACTACAAATCACATGCACTGTGACAATATCTTTTCATTCTCCGAACAAGAATTTCCTTTCAAAACTGGTTTGTTTTCTGCACTAACTTCACAAACAAACTAATGTCATCAACAAATATCAAGTCTCCTAACAACTTGCTGATGTAGTATTTTGGCTGGCAGTTACAGTTGATTATAAGATTATTCTAACTGACAGCTAGGGATGATAGGTCAGTTTGTTCTTCAACTACCTTGTAAATGTTGTTCAATCCCTCTGGAGACACATCCTTAATAAGAAGTTCCTTGAGTAGGTCATGAAGAGCTACCATCGAGGCTTCCATCAAAACCTCTGCCTGCAGAATGTCTTTGTACGCCTCCTCTTTGTTCTTCTTGGCACTAACGCCATCTGGTGGCAGCGGGAACACACACTCCAGAGCAGTTTTCACCAGTTCGTAAATTTCTGCCTCGGGAAGACAAGGTTCCAGTTTACCAAATATGTCAAGGAAATTAGCCATTTCGTCATTTTTGGCTCACTAACCAGACTGTTTGTGAACAGAAGAACACGTAACCCCTCAATACCAGCGATGGTTTTTTTCAAATTTCCCATGTACAACACCCACTCTTGAAATCCCATCCCTCTAGAAATTGCTTCTCTTCCCAGAAGCTGAAAACTGCTTATTCACAACATTCAGGTCATCTTAAAATTCTGAGCTATTTATCATGTTTAAATTTTTCATCTATTTAGAAACAATCATAATCATTACAACTTGTCTTTATTTCTCACTTATAAGGTTTAACAAACAAATTTCACGAGTACACGTAAGTGGAAAGGATACACCAGTTCTGCACAGGCATTCATGGCCAGCGCCCGAGTTTCGTTGTTGATACTGGACGTGCTCTCTCCTCTCATGTAGCTCTGAGACACAAAACAAAAAGAAACTGCAATTCAACTTTGTTCTCGATTTTGTCAAATGATGTTCAATGCTGTAGTCTGGCAGTAGTTGGATTTAGATGCTGGTTCTCATTTGACAGGAGCCAGTCATCACCTGCATGGATCAATAAGATAGCTTGCACTGTTACCATGTTAACCATCCAGCCAGTTTAGCCACCAGCTCTTCTCACCTGTACATGGGTGAAGAGATCACTTCTCTTGATGAAGGTGTAATGTGTCTGAAGGTGGCAGGGGTGTAATTTATTTATTTATTCGATTGGTGTTTTATGCCGTACTCAAGAATATTTCACCTATACGGCGGTTGCCAGCATGGTGAGAGGAAACCGGGCAGTGCCCAGCGGAAACCCACGACCATCCACAGGTTGCTGGCAGACCTTCCCACTTACCGCCGAAGAGGAAGCCAGCATGAGCTGGACTTGCACTCACAGCGACCGCATTGGTGAGAGGCCTGGGGTGTAAGGCCTAACTATCGAATTTGGTCTCATCTATAAATGAGTCAAGAGATCAACTCTCTTGGTGAAGTGTACTGTGTCTGCAGGTAGCTGGGGTGTAAGGCCTTAGTTATCAACTCTTCTCTCACCTGTTAATGTGTCAGGAGATCACCTCTTGGTAAAGATATAGTGTGCGTGCAAGTGACCTAGGTGGGTAAGGCCTTAGTTATCAACTCTTGCCTCACCTGTAAATGGGTCAGGAGATCACCTCTCTTGGTGAAGGTGTACTGTGTCTGCAGGTGGCTGGGGTGCAAGGCCTTAGCTATCAATTCCATGGTTCGAATTAAATTCTGCTTCACACTGTAATCCTTTAAAACACAAATAAAAATTAAAAGGTATATTCATATTGAAATTATCTGCATAAGAGTTGATCTAGTCATAACTTATTAAAAACTCTTTTGTCATTTGAACTGGAATTGAAACAAAATAATTACAAACATTTTTAAGCTTATTATTTCTGTAACATATTCATGCTTCATTTCTGGCTCAAAGAATTTCTACAATCCGTACACTGATTTTTCTTTTTTCTTTTCAAAAATACATACACAAGATCTTTAAATTATATATTTCTCCAACCTCTGACCTTGACATTGACCAGGTAGGGGTTAATGGTCCTCAGTATAGTGGCCTCCATTCTGGACACGATCAGAGAGGGCGGGGAGTAGAGAGTGACAAACCCGTAACACAACATCAGTGTGGCCTTGATTTTCTCCGTGTCCCCATCCGACTTGTCCTGCTACAACACAACCAGGACTTTACCAGTTGGGAATCATTCCCGCCAAAGGTAATTCAGGTCAAAGTTGTATAGTCTGTTGTTCATTCCTGCATTGTCAATAATGTCTTGTGGGCAAACTCATAACGTATTACTCCTGCTGTGTCAAGCCAGCTTGGGACCAACGCGTCATGGCGCTGCAAAAGGCGTTACATTCAATGTCTACTGGCTATGATCACACATGTCCTGCTTTTGTCTGTGATTCCTGGCATTAAATGCACTTTTGTTGTTGTTGTTGTTTGGTTTTGCACATGTACATCACATAAATTCAATCACTTAGAAGTGTGTAAGTGTACAGTTCAGGCAAGTATCCCAATGGCCATCTTTGTGACAACAACAGCCAACTATTAGTCATTTAAACATCCTGTAGCATGTTACTTATTCTTTAGTTTCCACAAGAGCTAAGGTAACATTGTGTAAGAGCCCATACATGTATTAACTTAGAGTAGTCTAGGCTATTTCAAAATGGCCTTCAAGTCTTCACACAATTCCCTTCTAAAAAGAATGTTTGAATGCATACATAGTCCATTTCATCAAGTCACTGTTACACAAACATGACACTGTTATGATGCATATTTTTTGTACTTATCGAACATGAATGATAAATATGACTCTTTATAGCATATGTATATCCTTGCAACGACACAACTAAGTTCCTGTCTACTATCTTACTACACAATCTGCACACAGTTTTAGTATGGTTTTCTAAATAAAGTGAGAAGAAACTGTAGGTTTCTTTCATTACAAAATCATTCACAGCAGAGAATATTTTACATCATAATCAGCTGGAATTTGTTCTACTAGCAAACTTCCATTAGCAAAATGATTAGTTTTGGCCATTTGGGATGAAGATCAGATAAAATCCTGATTTCCCTTAAAATGAACTGAAAATTCTCATACCATCATTACCATATGTTTGGCAAAAAATGTCATTAAAAATTTCTTCATATAATCCTCATACCAAGAAATGGTTCAGACTATGTTAGTGCTATTAAATTCACAACCTTCATGAAACTGAGGAGTCCGCCAGACTTCTTGGTCAGGTCAGTCTTGACAACGCTGTCCAGCTTAGTAAGGACAGCATCCAGGTGGGAAGCGGCACAGAATCCTAGTGCAATGGCACACCCCTAGAGGAGAACAAGCAGATGTAGCACTCAGGATCATTAAAGTCCAAAAGGAAGACAGTGGCAAAAGGAAGAAAGTGACATTCAAATTTTTGGATGACCAACATTTCATTTGACTGTGGAAAGCAAATTGCAGCTAATATCAATAGTATTTCCCAAAGCCTCCTTTTATACTTGACTAAAAAGAGGATAACTGGAAGAGTGCCCCAGAATATTCTAAGTGTTATAAATTAGATACAAGCAAAATCAAATTTGGAAATTTTCCTTTTGTCACTTGCTTCCTTTTGTCATTGTATGGCAGAATTTTATTGTACACGAAAATGGTGTCCAACACCAGTTTAACTGTGCAGCAACAGATTGTGAAATTAAGATTTTTTCCTGCAAGAAAACAAGTATAATATAATACACTGATGGATTCCACAAACTACAAGTAAATGGTAAAATTTCTCCAGGGAGACCAGAAATGGGAAATTGCCAAATGTGAAATTGTGAAATGTGACATATGTTTCTCCTTGACAAATTGAATCCAATGCTGAAATGTATTTTTTGATCTGTTTCACTGGAATTGCAAGCCACTCCAACGGGCCAGAATAAAGGCCAGAATAATAGGCCGGACAGGCATAAAGACTGGACCAGATGGGACCAGTCACACGTAAGTGACTGTAGCAAATGCACTGTTGCCTGGACATCTATCAAAGTAATACAGTCACCAAAGCACATTCCAAAAATATATGTTAGATGAAAAATTGCTTTATTTTGAGGTATATTTCGTTGACCAGACGGAGAAGATTGCAAGCAAGATGGTACTCAAGAGCCATGTTGATCACGGGATCAAAACTGGCATGGCATCCAGGGGAGATAACCTATTAAAAATGGTTTCCCAGGCCAGCTTTCGTGGTCACGTTTTTCTTCTGTTTGGTTCAAGAAATAAGCCTGAAATTACACCAAATCATGTCATGATTATATTGTACATATATGGATAGCTTGAAATGTGCCCTTTTTAAATCTGTTAGCCCAGCAGTTTCTGAGCTACTGGCTGACCCTCTCCTGTTCAGTCTTTATACCTGTCCACTCTGTCATTCTGGTCTTTAAGCTGGACCATGCGATAGAAGACAATGAATATGTTGATTAGTAGTGTGTGTTCTTGGTCCTTCTATTTAGTGCTAAGACTGGATGTACATGAACCCTGATTGCCTATTTTGAAGTCTTAACCTTCAATGGACTTTGGATTGACCTCAAACCTTTTGCTTACAACACCCCAACCCGTAATTAATATAATAAAGTCTGCCCTATTAGAGCTCTAAACATTACCAAATAGATCTTTTCACCATGCAAACACTTACAATCATGTAACTTGGCCGGGTTACATTTTCTTTTACAGTAAGATGAAAGACAGTCTAGATTTCAGTATCTATTTACCTCCCTTTCCACTTGACTGCTGTGTCGCACTGAGCCAAATATTATGTCCAAATGCTTGGTCACAAACTCCTTCTTGGTTGATTTTCTGCACACAATACCTAGGCTCTTGTATATAAAATTCTGAAAACATATACAAACATATATATAAAAGAATAATTTGACAATTTGACTATAAAATAAAAGTGTAACAAAAAAGTAATCAGAAACAAAACAAAAAGCCTCTTTATGAACAACTTACTTTTGCCAGCACGAAATGAAATCTCCAGCTTACAGGAATACAAAGTCAACCCTGGTGGGCCTATGGTGGTGACAGGTGACTGCAGATTACATCGTCTAGCAAGGTCACACTTGGTTGCACACCACATTCAGCTATATAAATCTGAAAATGTAGCTTGGCCTTAGTTTTCCTAACTGAAACAGAAGCAAATCAGCAACAATTTTGTATAGCTTAAAAGTTATGATTATAAATATTAAATAATGGCCCACAGGTGGTATTCACAGTTACAGCTGTGGTTTAAGCTACTCAGATGTTTTTGTCATGACCGACCTTTTCCTCTGGCATGTTGGAGTAGAGGGGAATCTGTTGACCAAAAGCTTCTCCAAGCTCTGCTATCCAATCTTCATCCTGGACTTCATCCAACGATTTGGACAGCATCTGAAGCACACATAGATTTATAGAAAATCTGAAGTGAAAATGAACGAGATGACAAAGTCAGTATCACTCAAAGCATGGAAAGCAAAACTGTCCCCTACACTATTTTCCATTATTCATTTAAGGCATTTGATCAGCTATACAAGAATCTGAAGGGGGACCAGATTGTTTTTTTTACTCAGGTCACATCTGTGTGATATGACACCACATCTGATTCATTTCATTCACAGAAAACAATCTGAAGTATTTCTGGAGACTGCTTTTAAAAACAACAGGTTTACCCTCTTACAGGAGATTGTATCTTCTCACATGGATTGTGGAATGTGATTTCGTTTTCAAAAGTCATTAGTGGGGCCTCATTTGGCTCCTGCCTTGTTCTACTCAAACACTGCCATGGTAGGATCTGCTATGGCTAAGGTCAGAAGGTTTGTCAGGTACCTGACAATGTGCATTAGTTGGCTGCAAGAACTATGGTTTTCCTGACTGATAATATGCTCACTCAACGTATAAGAGGAATATAATGAAGTCTGGTGCTAAACGCCTATCAAATCAATAAATACAAACTTTCAGAATGAGGTCTTCCCAATTCTTCTGTGACCACTCCTTATCACTGTCCATTGCATCTGAAAACAAAAACTAGATTGTTATAAATTTGATTCAGGTCAGAATAGTCTTAGGATATACATGAGTCAAAGTATAAGAGAAAGTTATAAAACAGGAATCTCTCGGAAATTTGATTTCTATTAAAGCACATTATGTATTACATAATGACATGTATTACATGTCAAATACTGGTGAAAACTGTTTTGTGTTAGCAGCCAAACCTTCACTCTTTCTTTTAAATCACAAGTACGTGTATTCTCTCAATTTTACCCCAGGGCAATGCTTCACCTAAAACTGATGGTTTAATAATTTTAGCAAAATGTAAAAAGTACACATAAATCATTTTGTAAAGAAAAGGACATCTACATAGTCCTAACTTTGCATAACTACATTGTACCTTGAATCTCCAGCTCTTGGTTCAGGTGTAGAATTAAGACAGGAAGTCTGAGGGATACGTTCATGATACCATGCAAAGGCACCCAGAAACCTCGCCACCTTCATCTGAACAGCTTTTAAATTACAAATAGGGCAGTCTGAAAGTGTGTGTGGCAAACATAACACATTCGACCAGCATACCAAACACTCGGCAGATTTACCTTCCAAGAAATGAATAAGCTTTGGGATGACAGTATCCCAAATGGACACCAAATTCTCATGGAGGTTTGGAGATATGAACTGCATCAAAGTGAGAACATGGATCCCGCGATCGTTCCCATTGGTTGGTCGGCCTGCCAGAACCTGCCAATAAGAGAAAATCTTATTTATAACTAACTAACTTATTCGTTACAAACAAGAGGGATGACAAATATATCGGATTTAAAGTCAAAATAAACATATTCTTGTTTTTTTTTTAAATCTGGAGAGAATGAAAAAACAAGTCAGTCTGAAGCCTTTTCTTATGGATTTTCAAACTGATAGGCTCCTTGATGCTTCATTCAATTACTGTACACTGCCAGCTGCAGACAGATATCACTCCATGAGGTCAAACATTTCAATCCAGTTTTCGATCTATTCAGCTACGGCAACACACCTGACACACAGTTGGCATTTCCAGCCTCAGTCAGGTGAGACATAAACGTATAAATGTTGCAGTCTTTGCAGAAGTTTAATGTTTGCTAGTATAGTGTAAAACTCTGACAATTAAGAATCTGTCAACTCTTAAAATACTCAATCATTCTCAGAATTCAGCAGGAGTTTTCCCACACAATGCCCACTTACCATGAGTCTGGCAATCAAGACTGGTGGTTTGGGAAGGTTTACTGTAAACACAATGAATTACAAAATTAAGATGTTTGAAAAAAAGACAGCCTGAATATCCTCAAGAAAATTGAAAAACTAACACAAAAAAAGTACTAAATATCAAGATTTGGAAGGAGCTATGAAGTGTGTATTATATCAGGATATTAAATGTTGAAGAAAGAGATGGCTTGGGGGTGGGTTTTATCAACTAAATGCAGAGTAAAAATCTTACCATCTGATTCGAAATCAATCTCAAAGTCATCAGCATTCTCCTCCCTCTTTTTCTTGGCCAGGTAAGCCAGGCTCTTACACAGTGTTCCGACAGCACCTGTGTAGGCCTCAGGTATCACCAATTCCAACAGGTATGGCCATAATACCTGCCGAGAGCCAATGTAGAGTATTAACATACATATGTATGCCATTCTCTTGTTGTAACTCAGGAGATCAACACTGGGGCGGGTTCTATCACATTTATTACAACTGGAAAAGTTGGTGACTCAAGACGCGTAAGTGCACAATTCGGAAAACATTCATAAGCACAAAGTTACTACACCAGGGAAATTTGTGTATCGGGTCTAAAAGGGGAGAAAAATCTGTAACTCACAGACTCCATGAGCTCTATGGTTGTTGTGATAAGCTGGAGGATGTTAGCACACATCTGGCGCAGCTGATCATTGCTGACAAATTCTGGATCTGCTGGACGCTTACCCTGAAACAAGCAAATACAGAACAAGTTAGGCGGTAAAGTTTTCTGCAAGAAATTCAGTAGCAAACCAAACCAACAACAATAGCAGCAGCAAATAAAAAGTTACATATCACTTACGTATATACCAAATAAATATAAATTTTTACAGAAGAAAATATTTTTATGCAAGTTTTGAAATCAGAGAAAAAAAAAAAAAATATAATTCCAGTTACTCACTGCAGATGTATTTCAACTGATGTCACTCACAAACACTAATAAACAATAATTTGCAAAGAAATAGCACGCATAACCATGAAATTAAATGCCATGTGTCTTTAAAAGGAGATTTCTTTAACTGTCCCACAGTACAGTTCTGTCTATATCAATTTCAATGACTTACTGGTACATCAGGTGGCAGTGCACATTGTCTGACAATAAATTCCACCATGAGTTGTCCTCCTTCCAACTCCAGGTAACCATGATGCGCCATTGCTATGACAACTTGTGCAAACATCTTTTTGATCTGAATATGAAAAGCAGAGGAATGACCTAAATTTTAAAATCATTTCAAACTTATCAATAAAGGTACACATAAATACACAGAATGCAAAGAATAACACGAAAACTATGAAGACCCTTACAAAGAGTTGATGATACAAATGGCCTTCTGAGTCAATTTTGAGATGCTCAAGAAAATGCTGATAATGTCTTTTAAATCTTATAAGGGGCATCATTACCAGGCACCAGAACAATTCAAGTTTATAAATACCTTATTGTTGTTGTCACTGGCAACCATTTTTAATCCTGACACAACCACCTCTCTCTTATCCTCCATTGATGATGCTGAAAACAGAAGAAAACTGTAACACATCAGACCACAACAATGTCTACTAGTGGGACAGGGGTCAGCCCTGTGTTTACATATTTACAGTGCTGTCTTTCCTCTCCGGCTATGTTTCATGACACTGGACCCCCTCCCCCTGCCTGCTGACCACCAAGAACAGAGGTACTAAGATTGGCAATTTTAAAATCATCAGAGTAGCCAAACATGGTGCATATACATAGAGATCTATTCTACTTTGCAAAGGTGATTATTACAGACACTTATCTTTCAATCGTTACAGCTGCTGGATATTATCTTCAAAAGAGTTATTTTAAGCAGAGTACTTACTGGCTGCATTTATAAGATGCTTGAAGACTGACAAACCACCTAACTTTACCCTCTCATTTCCACCTTCTAGCTTTTGCAACAAGAACCCAATAATTCTGCCAGAGAAACACCGTGCTGTAATAAAAATTAAATAAAATACTTAACATGAATGACACAACTTGTAAGAGTTATTTACATGTATCCTATAGCTGGCAAAAACTAGAATTACAAACAACCCCATCTCAAACTCCTAAATACAAAACGTCAAGTCTAGATTACAAATACTCTATGAGATACCTGGCTTTTTCAGTTTGACTTGTAGGTTATTTGTGCAAGGCCTTTTATCTAAATATATAGACTGACTCTAAGAATCACTAAGAATCACTATGCTCAACAGATTCATCAGTATCTAGGTTTTTTATTTGTTAAATTCCAACAGAATGATAAAGAAGATTACAATCAATTACAGAAGAATCCCCATGAAGATAAGACAGACATACCCATGATGGCAAAACATCGCAGCAGCTCGTTGTGATTTTTCATTGCCATGGGGTTGGTGTACTCACATGGGACACATACCTGTCAAAACAGCAACATTACAACATGGCTTCTAAATGTGTGTGAAACTCAGACACAAAGAATAAATATCATCATTGGAGAACAAAACCATATTTAGATTTCATTTGACCGTTGTTTTGTGTCACTCAAGAAACATTCACTATCTTGACCGCAGCCAGTGTTACTGGTGGAATAGCCACAGATAAACATTCCCGTATATTCACTATCTTGACCGCAGCCAGTGTTACTGGTGGAATAGCCACAGATAAACATTCCCATATGTTGCACACAATGTTGGTGAGTGAATGAATGAAACCTTTATTTAAGCATATAGAGCAGTACATATAGTCTTCCATGAGCCATGAGACGGTCATACAAGTGCTGGCAGCCGCTTATTGCCTGTCACCCCACAAGCAGTGAAAGCCAGAGATTCAAAAAAATTTCCATGTCTAAGGCCAGTGTTGACCCCACACCTCCACTGACTGGCAAGCACCTGTAATCAGTACACTGTGGCCCACTCCTGGACCATCGAGGAGGACATCTATCTAAGTAATCAGTACATTAAGGAGGTTATCCAGGTGTGGGTCTAAAATCACACTACCCTCCTTCCATGCAGTCATAACTACAGGTAAATCATTTACCTGAGTAAACAGTACATTTAGGTTATCCAGGTGTGGGTCTAAAATCACACTATCCTCCTCGCACACAGATATAGCTACAGGTGAACCATTTACCTGAGTAAACAGTACATTAAGGAGGTTATCCAGGTGTGAGTCTCAAATCACATTCCTCTCCTCACACACAGATAGAGCTACAGGTGAATTATTGACCTGGGTAAACAGTACATTTAGGAGGTTATACAGGTGTGGGTCAAAAATCACATTACCCTCCTCGCACACAGATATAGCTACAGGTGAATCATTTACCTGAGTAAACAGTACATTTAGGAGGTTATCCAGGTGTGGGTCTAAAATCACACTACCCTCTTGACAGATAGCATCCAGTATCATGGCCAGACCCTGTCAAAACACACAAGGTACACTTACAAAACTGTCTATTCAGATTTAATGTTTCAAATACATTTCTTTATTTATTTAACTGGTGTTTTGTCTTGTACTCAAGATGTGTTATAAATCTGCATATTGTTCACTTATATTCTGGCAGTCAGGTAAAATGACAGAGGAAACAAGATACAGGATGAGCAGAAACCTTCATGTTTATAAAACCTTCATTTTATAAAACTTTACAGCATGTCTTATACCAGCTGGACTCTCATACACCAGAGTTTGTCAGATATCAGAATTCATGAAATCTATGAATCCAGAAAATATCTGACACCCAAAAATTGCATAAATATTGTTGGAGTTTGACCCAAATTTTATAGCAGTAAACATTTTGACAAAGTTCCTCATTTGACTTGCTGATCTAAGACAGGTATTCTAAGGTTTCTTTTATTATATCCTACCAGGGAAAATGTAAGTTTCAGCATCAAATAAAATATTTTATGACATTTTAGGTCTCTAAATATGCACTTTTTAAAATATTTTACTAGTACAATATCAACCTGCTTTATCAGTATGGTGGGGGGAAATCTGGGAGAGCTCTAGGAGACACCCACGACCAATTGCAAGTTGCCTGCAGACCTTCCCTAAGGAAAATAAACGGCTCAGAATGTAAAAATAAAACAAAACCTGTGTGATATGGTATGGCTCAGGGTGGCGTTTATACAATCCCAGAATTCCCTGGAGTAACCGTGGCAACTGTTCCTCTAACTTGTCTCTGCCTATTAAATGTGTCATGTGACCAACAGCCTCAATGATGGCCAGACGAAGCTGAAACAACAACAGGTGTTAATTTCAAATGAAGCACTTTCAGAGCATGTGCAAATGCAAATCATTACACTATGTAGCAAAAGAATATTTCAGAACCCAATACTGGAGTCACAACACATCCAGTGTCCTATTCTCCAGACAGACAACCTTAAAAAATCAATATCAAAAGTTTTTTTGGTGCTTCACTATGTAAGAAAATTGATTAAAATGCCACACTAAAAACTAAAATTTTATGAATCTTTCATGAAAAATGTTTTCTACTTACTTTTGCCTCTTTCGACTGAAGCCACACATTGAAAAGTATGTCATAGGCAGAGAAGATTTCTCCAGCAAATACTTCTTTGGTAACAGTGGTATCTGGGGCCTTGTCAATGTTAGCAATGTAATCCAAGATGGCCTCGCTGAACTTGGAAAGAGCTGAAACACAGAACAATACTTGATGCCGTGATTTAATCCCTTGCAGACAGTTTGATTTAATGATGTTAATCATCATCCATGTTTGTTTAACTTGTGTTTTATGCTGCACTCAAGGCTATTTCATTTATATGAGGGGAATCAGGTTTATAGGGGCTGGAAATCCAGCAGGAACTGGAGCCTACTCCCCCAAGTGCTACAAAAGTACCCTTTCCTCTTGACCATATATTCTGCTAATGAAGAGAATTATTCTAAGCCATATTTTCAGAAAATTCAGAGTATTAATGACTTCAGGAGTCACTTATACTGGTCTACAAAAAGACAAGCTTACACATCAAAGAGTGATGTTTGATTTCTCATTTCTTGATTGCACATTTCTATGTTACCTGAGGAGAAGACCCATCTTATGTTGTCTTGCTTGGCCATTCCCAGCATGGGTAACATGGTTCCCAGTACAGCCGTCAGGTGAGGCACCATCCCGTACACTACGGAGAAAATAACAGATGAGGTGTAATCTCACTGTCTCATAATACATGCGATGATACACATTATGTTACATCACACTTGGCTACACATCTAAATAATGTTTCTAGCCCAAGACTGCGCTGAAGTTTACAAACACTTTCCCCACCTCTGCCAAAAAAGTATTGAAAGTTTTCACTGGAACATGTGAGATTAAGACCAACAGAAAGCAGTAAGTTGGTGAAAGACTGCAGGACACACAATCAATGCTACTTAAGGAGAATTTGAAAATCACTAAAATTTGCTAAAAAATCTGTTGTTCAAAAAAGTGCAGTTTTAAAGGCACATAGATGTCACAGATATTAATCCTTTTGCTGATAACACTTTTTATATTTTTTCAGTAGGATATCATTTTATCTTCCTACCCAAAACCTCTTTGCAAGATCAACAGAACAGTCATAATCAAGAAAAATGAATAACATAGTCAAATATATAAACTATGCCAACTAGAGCATTTAAGACATCACCACAGTTTTTGAGAAGAGAAAAATTAACATGAAATAAAAATTTTCTAAGATAACCCGTTCCTTAGACACGTGACTGAATATGTTTCGATGTTGGCACTTACCATTAGCAGAGGCCAGATTGGCCATGGTTTGCACAACAAAGAAGTGAGGTAAAATACCCGGCTGAAACTTCTCCAGTAACACCTCCATCACCTCGTTACAGTACTTTTTTCCCAGGGCAACCAGAACTCCACTAGCAGCAGTCTGCCACTCAGGTACCACATCCTTCAAAAACGGATAGAAGAAACAAACACATATGCAAAAAAGAAAATGAGAGGTTGGAATAATCATGTTGACGTTTCATCACTGCAATAAACCTGATTAGGACCAACAGCACATGTATATTATCACATAATACACTTACCCCTAATCTGGACATTTCCTATCATTATTATTATTATCAAATATACAAATGAAACCAAAACCCAATTTCACCATATAACTGAAGCTGTATTCCATTACAACCAGATAGTAATTAGAGCTGTCACACCTTTGAATGAGTCAGTTCTTCTGAGGCCTGTTTGATGAGGTCTACAGACAAAGAGGGATCAACAGAGTCCAGGTTCTCTTTGATAATTCGCTCCATAACTTGTAGGATAACCACACGGTGTCCTTGTGAGAGCTGAAAAGGAGCAAAGATGAATAACTGTGTAATCCTGTGTGAAATATCTGCATGGTCATCCAGTATCCATGACTATGATCTCTATCTAACATTTTCTGATAAGAATTTGAACGAAAACAAATTTCAAACAGATTTACGCAGGGTGATCATGCCCGATTTCGCCTCTTAGATCTGAAACCCAACCACTATAGCGTAAGCTTGGCTAAATGCATGCTCAGTATCTACAGGTGAATACACAGACGAACCTTAGAATGTTTTTTCAGGTAGGAGTAGCATGAGCTCAGCACCAGAGCTGTCTTCTTCCTGCCAAGGTCAAACAATGCATTGGCAACACTCTCCTGTACACCACTGTCCTTGTCATGGGCAGCATCGATAAGGGCCATGGTCATCTCTGAAAATGTCAACATCAACAAACATAATATCTACTAACTGGTAAACATTCCAGTTAACCATTTCAAGATTAACTATATTTCATTAATTATATCCTCATTATGTATTATTGCAATTCCATTTGCATTTGTATAAGCTAAACAAAATTAAATGTGCTCAATTCAATAGAAATAAGACAACAAATACAAAAGTAGATGACGGGCACAATGCCATTTTACACTACATAGTTTTGGCAAAAGTGTTAAGGTGGAGTGAAGAAATTGCAACTAGGATTTCAAATGTTCTGTGAAGAGAAATTTTCTTGCCCTGTTATCACCATGGATAGCAACAATAATGGAGCATAAATATTTACATCCAAACTGCAGTTTGGTTTCAACAAAATCTTCAGCTCTAAGTTGGGAGGTCTGTCAGTTGCCTGGCTTATTCTTAGCACCTCAGTCCCCCCATCCCCTCAGCCACCCCAACATAATAATTATTCACTTGATTGGTGTTTAATGCTGAACTCAAGAATATTTCACTTATCCCAATATACATACATAACGCTGATTTATTTATTTATTTGAGTGGTGTTTTATGCCATACTCAAGAATATTTCACTTATCCCCATGTACATAGGATGGCGGCCAGCATTATTGTGGGAGAAAACTGTTCAGAGCTCGGAGAAACCCATACCATCCGCAGGTTGCTGGAGGACCTTCCCACGACTGGCCAGAGGAAGCCAGCATGAGCTGGGCTTGAAGTCACAGTGAGCACACTGGTGGGAGGCTTCTGGGCCATTGCGCTGTGCTAGTACGCTAACCATCTGAGCCACAGAGGCCCCATAGATAACGCTGACAACCGTCATGTATTAATGACACATTGCAGTACATTATGTTGCTTTGATAATGGCAACCTCTGGAAAATGACTTCTGCACACAAAAAGGCCACCTCCTCTCTTTAATTTCAGATGACAACCCTGACAAAAAACCTACAAGGGGACTTTCTTTAGGATGCAAATGCAAAAAAAGGCAAGTAATTAGCGAAAGTGAAACCTTCACTTCACGTCTTATCTACCCTTATCTATGATCTGAGAATAGGGTATAGTGCTATCTGGAAAAAAAGGTCGATCCAGGGGGATGGACCACGAGTCAGTGTGAACAACAGGGCATCTGTTCCCTGCACTGTCAACACGCCCCTAAATCTCACCGTCGACTTGGCCCCCCGAGCTCCGCACCAACTCTCCCTCCGGCCCCGGCATGATCATCGATATAAGCTTCCTCTTAATGAACCACTAAAATTCGATGACAATCATTCTCCCCGTCAATAACAGCGTAACTCACAGATACTATCAAGTGTCATGTGATCGGCTGCATCCCAAATTAACTCATGGCACACGAGAAATCTACTCTTCATCTCTGAAGAGCTCCTCAACAGGGCCAGTAACTCTGAGCTGCTTAGATTCATAAATTTGATTGATCTACAAACTCTACAAAATAGAAATTTTCTTCACATGACGACGGTTATATGGATTTGTAAAACCGTAGTTCTCTGAGTAAACTACCGTGCCTGGCACTACTCCTGCAGCATGAAGCTGCAGACGGTCACAGAGAGCTGGATTTGAACTGTATCTTGCGCTGTAGTTGATGTGTGTGTGGGAGGGACTCTTCGTAGCACAGTTCAGGGCAGTGTAGTTGTTGTATAGACAATGATAGGTCCCAGATTACATCTTTGAAGTGGAATGAATGATATGTGAATGAATGATTTGTGTTTACTGCAACACTGGCAGTATTTCAGCTTAATCTTTGATAGAAAAGTGTTGATTGGTCTTAAGGTTCTCAAGACAATGGACAGGTTTTGGGGTGCAGTAAACTTTATGGTGAGCCACCTTCATCTGTCCTGGACAAAACTTCTGACTTAAAGCTCCAACCAGCCAGCTTAAGCTAGATTTGAACACATGACCTCACTGGGCCAGGGCTTGTACAATCTCAGGACGTCTGTCCTTTAGTTGGCTGCGGTCCTCCGTGGCCAAGGTGTTTAGAGAGTTACCGTAGCACGGTGACCTGTGAGCCTGGCTCATCAATGTGGTTGGAATTAGTGTAAAGTCAGCTTGTGTTTTCTTCCTCTTTGGTTGTACAGAGTAAGACCTGCCAGGAACATGCGGATGGTCATTGGTTTCTCCCAGGGCTCTGCCTGGTTTCCATCCATCATAATGTTGGACGTGCTCATAGGAGTAAAATATTCTTGATAATGGTATTTGACATCAAATAAACAAATAAACTTTAATTTTCTGAGCCAGTGAGAACCTGGTAGTGCTTTAAGGGTAAATTACTACATATATGGTTTATGAACCTCAATCAAAAATTGCTCGTTGAGCGGCTTTCCACATATAAGAGTCACTGACTGGCCAATTTCCTGTTTACACTGCTTGGGGTCAGAGTGCAGTGTAGCTCTCCAATACAGTCTTTGACAGTGTAGCTGTATGACAAAAAGTTTCCATGTTACATATTCTGTTCCCCTGGAACTGAATAAATGAATGTCATAAGGGTTTAACATCACATTGGCAGACTTTCAGCCATCTTATCTTGTGAGAACAGTTTTGATTGGTGTTAGATTCTCGCGAAAACTTCACTAAAAAGCCAACAGTAAAGTTTATCAGTGATACTATTACTGTTTACTGTATACTGTTTAGAATTTACACTTTCTAGGTGTCCCAAAATGACAAATAACTATGATACTGTCACTTATACTAATTTCTAGAAGACATTCTGTAGACTACTCTTAACTTTATGGGTGGTGAAAAGTTGGCAGAGCCTGACGACAACCTTCAGGTGCTGTACCGAACAAATCTCACGATCGTTAGCCATGTTCAAAACCAGGAGGAGCTGCATTTGCAAATGTGACCAAGTCACTTTTCAAGAGCTAATTTCGTTTGGGTTTAAATCCCGGTTTGTCAGCTGAGACGATCCCCAAATGAATACAGCACCTGGGACAGTGTTTTGGAGGTAGGACATGTTGCTAAGATCATCAGTGGGAACAACAACCTGAACAAGTTTTTTTTTCTTTCATACCAACATAGACAATAAGCAATATCCCACAAAATAACAGATATATATGATATCAAAACAGACGCAAAAAATGAGCATTCCAATTGTTTAATATGAATCTATGTAGCACAAGCAGGCTATTATCTATATTGGTATGCTTTAAAGTTTTTTCAACAAATCAGCATTAACAGAACTACAACAATTGGCCACTGTTCAAAATGACACGGTGCACAAAACACAAGGTGGGAAAGAGATATTCCAACAATTACACCTTCGCTTCCAACCAGTGTGAAATTTTCCAGTTTAATGCCATTATCCTGTGATAATGGGTAATGTGAAATGAAGTGATACTAAATTTATTTAACTATTTGATTGGTGCCTAGCACATATTTTCTTACACTTTTCACTGTGGATGGTAATCCTTGTTCACAGTTGGAGGAGACTGAGTGCCCAGAGGAACCCTTCCTCTCCCCAGGTAGTGAAAAACCTGTCCACTTGGTCACAGCAGAACCGGTCAAGTGCTAGATTCAAGCCTGTCATCCCATTGGTCGCCTACGATATCCTAAGATGTCTCTAAGGAAAAGTCAGCGAATAATGATGTCTAACTCTGTATGTTACTAATACTGTGATACATGAATTACTACACAACACTTGTCTTTTAAATTAACACTGATCACATCATGCTTATTACCTGTCAGGAGCAAAACACTGTTTTTAAGTATGGAATATATTATGCAAATTAGAATATTTTGCTCAAACGCTTTATTAACTCTGCAAACTGTGTAGAAAATAACTTTTCATTCCACTTTGGTTGTGATGCGGCAACAGTTTTTCATCCCATCAGAAATTCAAGCCTCACATTTACTGTCTTTTCCTCTTCCATATCAAGAACAGCTCTGTACTTCCATCAAAAATATATCTTTGTTGAAGAACACACAGCCATGTGAACCAAACAGTCAACATAAAACTTGAAAGAGCAATTACTGTGTGACAATTATTCAGTTACAAAGACTTAGGGTTTAATATCATATTCTAAAACCAACTGATATGGTCAGCATTATTAAACAGCATGTACATATACACATTTCTAAATACGTATTTCTTTGACAAAATGTCTAATATCAGACCACCAATTCACCACATTTCACTCCGCATACAAGAGCACTTCATTGACAACAATTTTTTCGCACAGCAGACATTTTGGGGCGTTCATGTGTAGCTTGAATGTTTTCCAGGAGTTGTTTTCTGTATTGTACACTTGGACCATGTCCACATATTTGCAGAAGGAGAAAGTATATCCTCCAAAACACAGGACCAGCTTGCCCACTGTAATGGACGCAAAGCAGGATGAGAGCCTTGGTAAGGAGGTGACCACTGTCCACTGGTCCATGGCTATATCATAACTCTCGCATTCCTGTGGACGAGAAGATTAGGAGACATAAAATTACATTTTATTTGGCCTTTCACTATATCATAACTGCCTGCCTTCCTGAGAACTGTACCGCGTAATTCTGGATACATTTCACTGTTCTTGACAAGACAAGGACAGGCAGTTGACTGATGTGCATTCATTTGATCAAAGTGAGTTTAATACGTGTTGGAAGCGACAGAAAGAATCCTGAACAACTAACCCATAACCAACCCTATTTTGGTCAGGTGTTAGATGGCTTTGCCTGCACGTTTTGTCACAGGTTTGATTCAGTACACAGAACTACGTGATGGTGGATCACGTGGAGCTACATGATTTCCTCCACACCTACACATGACTGCCCAATCCTTGAAAATATTTGCATACAGTATACATGCATATAAAAATTAAACAACAAAATTTCTCACCCCTACCCCACAAAGAGAGACATTTCCGGATAAAGCCGGCACCCTTGCACATATGATGCAACTGATCTGCTAAGAGTCTCAATTAATCCCAGCTCTTTGCCATTCTATGATTTCACACATATGCATATTCAATGGTAACCATACCCAGATATCTTCCACCGTGTTGTCTGTACACTGACACCCTCCAAAGGCCAGCAGCTTCCCGCCCATAGTTACCATGGTATGATTAGCACGAGCATTACTCATCTGGGCTTTCCCTGACCACGAATCTTTGTCAGGCTGGAAACACCACAAGTTGGAGCATGTTCCATTCATGCCATCATGGCCGCCAGAGATGTAAATGTTATCTTCATGTACACATCCTGAAATGAAAGTCAGAACATGCAGGCAAACACACACTGGATTTAACAGAGTAAATTAGCCTTCCTCAGTACCTGGCGTTTAGTGTACATTTAAAGAAAGCTTTTAAGCTAAATGGAGCACATATCACGTCTCCAAGAAGACATTATTTCAAGAAGACAATTTCACCTTTTTATTTTTCAGTTAGCAATTTAGGCTATGATAGTGGTAAGTTCACCTCTGTGTCATGTGCCAGGTATATTACCTATCAATGCACTCTAAATATGAGCTACAGGAGAATTCAAGACCTGTATTTTCAAAGAGATTACGTAAGTATTTTGTCTATGAGCTGTTAAAACACCACCTACAATAAAATCGAAATCATGCAAGGAAATACAGAGTCTGTCAGTAATGTGCCACGGGTCAGTGGTTTATCAGGGGGACTCCAGTTTCCTCCACCCATAAAACTACCGATAAAAAAATTCTTCACTATGGTATTAAACAGCAAAGAAACAAATAAAATCTTTCCTGCAGGCTGTCCAAGAACTGACTTCATCTAAAACTGAACATCAGGCATTTGAAATGTTACCGGCATGTTCATGGAGCTTGGTGAACAGGGGTTTCATGTAAGTCCACTGGTTGGCTGAAGGGAGGTAACACTCTACCGTGTTCTCCACTCCCACTCGGCTGGCACCGCCAATAGCATAGAGCTTCCCCTTCACACAGCCAACATAAAACAGGCTTCTACATGTACTCATGGGACACAGCTGAAACAATAAAGTGCAGGGCTTACCCATGACCAACCCTAGAATACAGGCAAGTGTTTCAGCTGACGATCTGCTCCTGCAGGAATTGACTTTCTTCATATTTTGTACATACCTGACATGCAATGTTGTCAATAATATGCATGCAAGCGGTGTGAAATAATTGTGTTGAAATGTCAGTACAAGATGATGACAAAGTATGAAATTAAAATGAAGTCTTCTGAATTCATATCTGAGTTCATACATGAACGCGTGTATGATATGAAAATCAATGAATTCAACAAAGGAATTCAGTTGGTCAAATAAGTTTGTTTCCACTGGATTAATGTTGATTTCTTTCATTTCTTAAACATTATAAATGTAAACTTTTCAGACCACCAGTTATACATGTACCTCCGTCCACTCAAAGACTCGAGGATCAAATCTGTAGACAGCACTTGTGGCAAACTGGGCACGGTCATGTTCAGCTGTCTGCCCTCCCAGCAGGTAGATGAAGTTATCCAGGGTACAGGTGCAGTGTTCATACACCTTGGTCAGTAAACGAGAGGTGTGTTTGTCATAGAGAACAAACGGCTCCGTAGGGCAGTCCAGGTCTGTGTCTGAGCTGTCGGGTAGAGCAGACGTCAGAACAAACTTTGTCTTGTTGCTTGGCTGTTTCTTCCAGATTCCTTGCTCCAGACCACCCAAGGTCATGATGACCTCAACACCTTTACGAACATTCGAGCTACTTTCTGTAATCAGTTTGTGGCACAGTTCTGGATGGTCTTGATAATGTTTCAGACGAGACAGGAAATCCTTGACGTGTACATTGTCCTTGACTACCGAGTTTAGCATTGCGCTGATCTCCGAATGAGAACTGGTATAAAGGCAAGGAATTCTCACGGTGCCAAGAAGTTTACCAGGAATGTTGCTGGACGGGTCAATGGCTTCTTTGTTGTTCCGAAGCCATAAGACTACCATATCAAGCACTTCTTTCTCTGAAACCACATTCAAATTATCGCTGCCCAAAACTTCAATCAATTGATTGACTGAAAGCTCCTTGAAATGTTTTGTTTCAGAAAACTTTGTCATCGTTTTGCACAGAAATGACTTTAAGGAGAACAGGACATCTGTTAAACTAAAGTTTTCGGCAATGCCATATATGGTCATGTATGTATCAATGTTTATTTCTTGTATCAGGAAAGCACAGCAATAATCCTGAAGGTCTGGGATTTGTAAATAGGCTGCTGCAAACAACAACTCTCTAACACATGACAGAGACACCTTACAGGCTGAAGTCTTTATAAATGTCAAAGTCATTCCGAGAACTGATGAAGTCAAATTAGCGAACTGAACAGTTTTTGTTAATGACTCTTTCATACCACTCCTCAGACAACTACTGAAGTACCCAGACTTGGAAGAGAGTAGGGCGGCGTTCACGGAGAACTCCACCCCGTCTGAGCTTGACAGTTTTACACATGAAGTTGGAGAAGAATCCTTGTCTAAGCTGGAGATCTCAGAATCCCCAGCTCCTAAATTCTTTTTGTCTGAGGAAGACGACGACTGGCCACTGGCAGACAAGACAGAAGCTGCCTCAGCCAACTTAGATAGCCCAGACTCACTGCTGGGGATATTTCCTGCTGTGCCACCACTCAAGGCCTGAGGACTGATAATCACACCAGTTTCCTTCAAGCTGGTTTCACGGCATGACTCGCCATTATCCCCTGATCCTGGAGGAGTTGGTTGGCTGGTTGCCAATCTCTTCGGGTTATTGCCGTGCACAGGTGAGGGCATATCTGACGCCTCCATACCTACTGACTGAGCATAAAGTTCCCCATCATCTGTAGCTCTGGCCACCCTTTTAGAAGACCCATTATTTGGGCTGCATCTGTCTTGAGAGCTCTTGTCACACATATCGACTATATGGAGACAGCTCAATTCAAGTGGCAGACATCACAGTATTCCTAAAACATAAATTATTTACTTATTTAATTTGCATTGAAGAAAAATTTCACTTGAAAGTGTTGCTATGATTATTATAAATACATGCAATATCATTAAAGAAAGGCTGCCATGTGGTGGTCACCTCAAATAGAGCACAGGAAGCAAACAAACACACCTACATGTAACAAACTTCCTCTAGCACACAAAGGCTGTCAAGTGGTGCTATCTGGAAACAACCCAAAAGAAGCCACTCAACCCATGTGATAGCCACTGAAAACAATTGTAAAATCTTAGCTTTGCAAGAAAAGGCCTAATCTAATTTAATTCAAAGTTCAATACCTGGATGTCGCCATTCCAACATTGAAAAAGAAGACCTTTCTATGCAAAATACGCCACAACTTTTATTCCCTTTTAATCTTCTAAAGTGGCCACTTTAGACTGAACTTAAGTGTTCTTCGGAATATTTCATTTGTACGACTACTGCCAGCATTATTTTCGTGGGAAGAAACAGGGCATGGCCAGGAGAAGGCCCACAACAATTTACAGGTTGTTGGCCAACCTTCTTGACTACATAATTCTGGAGAGAAAGCCACAACTGACGCCAGATGTCTCAGTTACTCCAAAAGACCCTCTTAAACGTTTTACTCATATTTAAATAAAGATGCCTCGTTATCATTAAATCTAGTGATCACTCTAGTAAAGCATAATAGCCATAGTGCAACAGACAGAGAGTGTACATTTTTGATGAGGACAGCTATCCAGGACAAAGGGCACTTAGGAATAGTTTTACCTGTGCCTAGAAACACCAGACTGACAGTAGTGTTGTCAACTAGCAGGATTAGATGTCTGATGAAGGAAAAACTACAATCCACAAAAATATGGTTTCATGGCTTTATAACATGAACATGCGATCAATTCTCGCATATATGTAGTTTTTAACAGATAATATATCGCCAGAGACAGGCTGTCTGAAAGACTCTGATGGATCTATATTTAACGTGTGAATATTAAATGTTCAACCAAATATATGTTGTAATAATATTTCGCGAAAATTAAGTTGAGGCTCTCGCCGGCCTGGCAGTGTGGTTGAAAGCAAATTTAAATCGAGGAAAAATGGCAGGCCTGGCAACATAGATGAATGTTACAACATCTTCTTTACCTTCTCAAATTAACGTCACATACTAACACTTGCGATACTGTGACAAAGTAGCCGTTTTTCCATGTAGTCAATTGATGCAACCTGTTCTTCCTCACGCCATGCAAGCAGGATGTTACTAAATTCCGACATTCTTAGTACGAAAAATACAACAATGACATGAAAACCGTTATCATTATGAGACCTTGAAATGATTTCAATCGTCCAAGTCTTAACTAGATGGCTGTTGTCGTACGATTTTTTTCATTAAATATAAATATCTACCGCATTTGAATTTTATTGATATAATAAAATGGTTTTTGCCTTTCGGGTCCGATTCATATTCGGATTTTAACCATACCAAACAAAGCGCGGATTGATAGTCAGAGGCCAACAATGTCGGTTTCAGTTCCTCAGCGATCCACGGCTGGATGGCCTAAATCTTACAGTAGCAAATATTCACCAACGGGATCGTTGAGTTTGGAGAAAACCATCAAGTTGTGAGTATGCAGTAGATATTACGGGTCAGTGAAATTATGTAAGTTTTGCACACCGACATGCCCATAAACCGTTGTTGTTGTTACATTCTGTTCCACCATATTCACAACGGGAGCAACAGCTGGGCCATTCATGACTCAGTTTTCTCAAAGAAAAAGGATGGCCTGTGTTATGGATCAGACAAGTAAAACCTGGGATGTAGTGCCATATCCCAGGTAAAACAAAGATAAGATGAACTAGAAAACTAACTGATGCTAGAGGTAGGTATGTTCAGTTAAAATAAAGCATCGACGTGCAACTCATGGAACTGGTAGTAACACGAGGAAAATCATCCAGTGCTAGGGCTTCCAGTGACTTAGAAACGCCTGTCTGAAATCCTGTACCTGTTACAGATAAAGTACCTGGCATATGCAAATATCTTGTCCACGAGGCCGGCCTTTTGTATTTGCTTCCAGCGTCACAGTTTTGAGCCACCGTTCTGCATTATGGAACATTCTGCTGGCTTGAAAGTGTAAGGTTATCTCTCTTTCTGCTCATTGGCGATGTTATCGGAACGTTACATACCTCAAAAATGATTGTTTTTAAGTCTTTCCTTCTGCGCGAATCATTGTCGCGTGTTGTCCCAGTCAGGTGAAATTTGCACTATTTGGTGTAATTGGCCGAAGATGGCCGATGTTGTTCCCTTTTGTGGACAGCTGTTGTTATTCAAATTTAGCGCAAGGTTCTTCAGTGAGTGGGAAAGCTTCAAATCTGCTGAAATCTCCATATTTGGGACTTACACATGTGGAGACTAGCACAGGTGAGCCTCACTTTGTTCACTTGCTTTGCCAAAGTAGCTGGCATGCACATTTACTGGGAAAGTGGAAATTTAGTCAACCATAAACTAAATACATGTTACAATAATGAAGTTCTAAGAGTAAAGTAAGTTCTGCATCATAAGGCACATGACCTAATGTACACATTCAGCCTATGTTTTTTTTAACTTTTACCATTTTTATTTTAGTACCTGGCAGCCCTACCTGTGTATCTATAATTGGTTGATCAACTGCCTCTTTTACCTGTTCATGGCTTTCAGTCTTCATATCAATCATTCCCAGATTTTGCAACAGTCATGTTATTATACAATGGCAGAATACATTGTCATGATTGTGACATCTAAGATTCATCTTGACGTTTCATTTTAGCTGATTAATTTTGGTGCCGTTCATAAATCTTTTCGGGGTATTGCTATCTCACATAGTTCAGTTGGCAATGTTGAAATTGATTATGTATGCACAAATATGATGCCTTTATCAAAAAAAACCCACATCTGTCATGGGTGGGAATGTTTGTTATTAACTTTTGATGTTTTAGTCAGGCATTTTGATTTCCACCACCCATAAAACCATCGTACATGCTGTAAGATAGCATGGATAAGCAGCTGGGATCATACGGAAGTAAAAATTCTTGAAAGTGACATTTAACAACAATGAAAAATGAAATAAATAAATATATACTGACTCAGAGTACAGATGTTGTGACACGTCTTTTGTTTGACAGTGTTACACTGCTTTATCATTTTCAGATATCCGCTAACGAACTACACATTTGGCACAAAAGAGCCACTCTATGAGAAGGACAATTCAGTGCCTGCCCGCTTCCAGCGGATGAAGGAAGAGTTTGAGAAAATTGGAATGAGGCGCTCTGTGGAGGGCGTTCTTATTGTACATGAGCACAGACTTCCCCATGTTTTGTTACTGCAACTAGGAACAACATTTTTCAAACTGTGAGCAGTTTTCAAGCTATTTTCTTTTAGTTATAAGCCTCTAGCAGTTTGACATTGGCTTATACTAGATATAACGGCCCTGAACGGTAAAATGGTATCTCCTATCTGATTATCCCCTAATCAGTGAGGTCATAGGCTCAAATACAGCCAGTGAAGGTTTGGCTGCACCCTTAAGTTAACATGCTACTTGGCAGAGTGCAGTGGTTTATTCTAGTAACGTACACCCCCCAAAACTGAAGACAAAAGCAAAACCCTCTTGCCCACAGCATTAAATACCAAAGACATCTGGGTGTCACAAAATTTGTACATGTAAAGAAGGGCACTTGTTTGATTTGCATTTGTTTGATTTGATGTTATGACATCAGTTACAGTAGAACATCCCAGTATGAAATTACTTGATATCTATATGCTGAAAATGGAGAACAAATTTTGCCGATCAGAATTTTATCATTTTGTTTATGTTGTTAATATTTGATGTTATACAGGCCTGGTGGTGAACTGAATCCGTCAGAAGATCAAGTAGAGGGACTGAAAAGGCTGCTAACAGAGGTACGTTCGATAAGCCCTGCGCTGATTCATGTCCATTTTCAAATATGAATCCCTTACTGTCATTGTTAAAAGGAGCCTTGGTGACAGCAAGTTATAGATATTGCCTGTGGGGCCTTTAGCACAGTATCTCCTTTGTTTAATACCACTGGTTTCCATGAGCATGGCATACAAGCATTATCTTACGTTCAGGCTATGGACCTTAATGTTATACATCAGACTGTAGACTATAATATTTTTTTCAGACACTGGGCAGACAAGACGGAGCTCCCATGGACTGGCTGATAGATGAGAGTCACACAGTGGGTAACTGGTGGAGACCAAACTTTGAACCTCCTCAGGTAAGGGGTGTTTCTGTGATGTAAACAGTTGGAGTTCTTCATACCTCCTGTAGGCTGGTGTTGTATGATATTGTAAGAAATGCCAATTTTTAGTTCTAGAATGCAAGAATGACACTTTATTTTCTCATAAGTGACAGGGGAATGTAACTTGTTGGATGCCTCAAATTCAAAGGTCTGCATATGGGAGTTACATATTAAAAGAAAAGACAACAAAAAATATAACCAAAGTTATTTCAGAAGAGGGGCCCATACAGAACTAAACAGCCACAGGCATTTTTTTATGACGTACTTGGTAACTGTGTAAGTCACTTTTTAATCTGGAATTCATATGAGGCTATAGGATATGCCATTTTAGAGAAACCGGAAACACGATGTCGCCTTGTCTCTACCCAACTTTCTTCACTATTATGGGCCAGACACTCTTGTGTACAAAGTACAGTCCTGTTTATTATTACAGTCAAAGGCCTCCTGGTTGTGACCTCGGGGAATAACCTCAGATGTATTCCACTACCATGTTCTCGTTGAAAATGGCTGTAAAGTATATCAGAATTGTCTCGTAAGCACAAGGAAAACAGTTTATTTAACACCACTTCAATATGGCACAATGGTGAACTAAGCACTGCTGACGTCACAGTGGAAACAGATGTCTTCTGGGGTGGTAGAAATATCTGGCCCTTGATTTGTTAAAATTGAGAGCATGGCAGCCCATTCGATTTGCCCCACGTGGGTGAGTTTGCTTACTTTACAAAAATAATAAATACATCACAAAAATAAAATAAAAATACTTTTTTTGAACTATGAACAGGATTCTGTATCGATAAATATATACATTTTGTCTAGTGTTGTCTTTTCTTTTAACGGGGGCCTCCATGACCGAGGGGCATATCATGCCAGGTCAGCATTGTGACTCCGTGCCTCTCACCAATGTGGTCGCTGTGAGTTCAAATCCAGCTAATGCTGTTTCCTCTCTGACCGTACTTGGGAAGGTCTTTCAGCTACTTGGGATGGTTGTGGGTTTCCCTCGGGCTCTGCCCAGTTTCCACCCACCATAGTGCTGGACACTGTCATATAAGGGAAATATTGTTGAGCACGGTGTAGAACACCAGTCACATAAATAGGTAAGTAAGTAAATATATTAAGGATTTTCTAACTTACCTATACGATGAATTCTTGAAATGAAAGTTGGCATCAAAATTAGTTCTCAGTTTGTGTTGTATGTTCAGATGTGTTTATCTGCTGTGTTTTTTTTTTAGTATCCATATATTCCAGCACACATCACCAAACCTAAGGAACATCGGCGCCTGTTTCTCGTACAACTACCAGAGAAAGGTAAGGCAGTGCTGAAGACCATATTAAATAGGATTGGTTTATTAATCTGTCGCCGTAAAAAATATTAGGTAGTGTTTGGAAATATGGTTACCACATCCAGATTTATTGGGGTACACACAGACTCTGATTGCTATTTTCAGTCTGTCATTTGGATAAAAAAACTGTCCATTTGATGGTTAAGAATACGGATTTCAAGTAACTTGACTTAGAGAGCAGATGTGATTTGTCAGGTACTTCTTGATAGACAGCATTTTTCACTTACTCCTCTTAAAGCTACTAAATTTATGAAATACATGAACTAAATGTGAAAAACATTTGTTGTGCGGATTCATTAAAGAAATAAAATGAACAAACTACCTTGTATTAAATATTTATCTACATGCTGTTTTCTGTGTTTCAGCTTTGTTCGCCGTTCCACGTAACTACAAGCTAGTGGCTGCCCCCTTGTTCGAGCTGTATGATAACTCTGCAGGTTATGGCCCCATTATATCCAGTCTACCCCAGGCTCTCAGCAGGTGAGCCTCACATCATCATTTCTTCAAAATATATATACATTGATATCTGAAGGGATTTTTTTTTGTTGAAGTTTTGTTTTGCACTGAACAAGGCTGTGGAGCTTTCAGGGTGCAAAGTTGTCTCCCTTGGTGGGCATGGACAGTTATCCCCCTTCTCCACTGTTCAAAATATGTGCACCTGTAAATGTACAACCAGGAAATAATATCATCTGCCTGTGTTTAGATGACAACCCTATAATTCTTTATAGCCATTTTATTTTCACAAACATTAGTAGCCCCCTTGAAGGTGATGTTAAAAACCGATTCTTTAAAGTTCAAATTATACAAGCGTGCATATGATTGGTAAATTCAAACATGATAGTGCAACCTCTGGATATCAATCTGAAGATTGCAAAGTCTTGTAAATCCAGATTTCTTGGGCTCTGCATTCTTGATACACAGTGGGTATAGTGGGCATGACACGTTAGTTTAGACAAACACTGACGGGGAGCCCAAAGGTGGCGCTAGTGTGAATCAGGACTTCGAACTCTTGTTACATCAAAAACTGATTTTAGTGCAACGGTCGTTTAGTGCTCCATTTACCACTTGTGCCATCTTCACTGTGATGTCATTTGTGAAAGGAACGTTTGATCTCAGTAAAATAGCATTAAGGTCCTGCTGCTAAGTGGCCACATTGAATAAATTAAGTAATGATTTCATGACTAAGGTTAAGACCTCTAGTTGGTTGTTGTGACGGAACTTTCTACCTTGTAAGCTCGTGCTGGCTTCCTCTCCGGCCATACATGGGAAGCTCTGCCCAAAACCTGTTGATGATCGTGAGTTTACCCCGGGCTAGGTCTGATTTCCTTCTACCATAATGCTGGCCAATGTTGTATAAGTGAAATAAATGTATTCATGAAACGGCATAAAAGACCAATCAAATAAATGAATAAATTGGGGACAGTGATGTGCAGCAAGGTTTTTTCACCATCAACAGAACTGTGTGTTTGAAAAGCCTTTCCTAAGCAGAGTTATGATAAAAGATTACATGAAAACTGTTAAAATCATGTGTAAGCATTAATAATAAGAGTGAAAGGAGAGTTATAAACAGTGTAAATCAAACACTGTAATAGAAAGACATTACAAGCTACAAGATGTGAAAAAAAATGGAAACAAGATCAAAACCGTTAATTGAAGGCTGACATTATCGCATGGTGTTATCACAACCGGTAGCCATGAGTGTGTGACAGAACGTGTGACTGCTAAATTTTCAGTATTTAAAAACAAGTTAAAAACAAAGATCTTTCTGTACTCTGGATCTGAAGAAAGGATCATTTCTTAATGAATAGTGGCTGCACAATGTGAGTGTATGTGTAAGATGAGGAATGTAGCACAGGATATGACATCATTTGACTATATTTGGCAGCCCACAGGCTTGAGTGACACATACCTGGGTTGATTTCAGTATTCTTTTTACTGATGCAGGGGCTTTGCACGTATGTGAATGCTATCAAAGAAATCAATTTTGTATTAACTTTTGGCAAGATATAGAGGAAGTGTTTTCTGGAATTCTCCTTTGAAGAGTTGTTGCACTGAAATACTTTGAAAAGGTTACCAAGAACAAGTCCGATAAATTTAACCATAAGGTTAAAAAAAATAAAAAGCTGTTTCTTATGTTCTACGGTATTATATACCCTGTTTCTTCTCATTTTTGGGGCATCTGGCCTACTCTTTTGAGCTGATAGACATGTAATTGTTACAAGAACAGAGAGGTCCTCTTTTCTCACATGGTAAATCTGTCTAATAAATAAGCTATCCATACCTTTTTTTTTTTCAAATAAAGTGAGAAAGAATGGTAACGTTAGCTTTCAGCACTGCTAACAGCTGTCCTAAATATTAGAAGAAATAGGGTAATGTGTGAATTAGAGTACAGTCTTAGAACATGCATTGCTAAACTATTGAGGTCAACTATGAGTCTAACCTAGGTATTTTCTTCATGATGTACATATTTAATATTCTAGAATATGTCATTCAACCAGGTAACCTTTCTGCAACCAGTTTGGCATGCATGAAAAGTTTGTTGTGTGAAAAGTTGATCCACATTTTCCTTCACTGCTTAAAGGGCCCTGATGGATGTGAAAAAATATGTTGAATACAGCATGAAGCTATTAATAAGTTAATTTCAATTATTAAAGTAATATTTGATTAGAAACTCACAGTTTTGTTTTTCACTGCAAACTTGTTGCATAACTTGGAAACAAATAATGCTTTACGTTTCTTCAGGATGAAATGATAAGCAGTGTAATTTGACTGTTAACTCTCCCTTATTTCATGCATTGAAGGAAGAGTGCAGAAGCTTTTAAATGCTTTTTAACTTTGACTCATTAAAAAACAACATGAACTGCCCTCTTCATTTATCGTAAGTTGTGGTCAGAGATGGTTAGAAAGAGGATGCTGTTGCTTTTCTCACAAAAATGTTTAATTTAACAATTTTTTTTTGCAAGCAAGATGGTTTTGAAAAACGCTGTTAATTCCTGTTAGGGATTAGACGTGTTGATATCCAATACCCCTGCAGATCTGTGATGGTTAATGTCAGGAAATATGACGTTTTTGTCTTGGATCGGGTCTGTATCCGTTAAGATCAAATCCTTGGCTTGTGATTATTAAGGAGGTTTTTAAACTGACGTCAGCTCGGGTAAACAAAGCGTCTGATTGCTATTGACATTGTATTGTGGTATGAAGCTGTCGTTGAACCCAAGGTTAATGACAACTGAAATTAATCAGGCTCAATGGAAAACTTATTGCGAGTTGTGGAGTTTGGGAGGACGGGCTTTTGTCAGTGCGAGGATAGAATCTTTAATTTGGGCCGAAGATGCGCTGGCTACGTTCTAGGGACGGAACAATGTTTTTGTTGATGGCTTGTCACAGCTGGTATCCCAATTTCATCCATATTATCAATGAGGAAATTTTCTTGGGGGGGAAATCTAATTTGGAATCAAGCGTGGGTGGCTCTGCTCAGTTGCACCAGTTGACGTGATGGAACGGTTTTGATTGGCTGTGAGACAGGGTGCAGTCAAGGAGTAAAGTGACCCACAAGAAAGACACTGTCGTCCTGGCGATGGGAATGTAGGCGAATGATATCGAGGAGGACTTGTGAGAAAAACGACATACGCATATTTATGTAGTTGAACACCTCTTGACAATGAAGCATGGGGATCTTGCCGGGTAACAATGGCCTGTTTGACAATAGAGCGAGGCTATGAGGTTAGCAGAGCTGTCACAGGGGATGGATGAGAAGGGCTATCCCTGTGTCTGGCCTTTGTAAATTGCCAATGACCTTTCACCTCTTGCTATGAATCCCCCTTTCGCCTGGCAAAGTGCCGTGGCTGTTAAATAAACTTCTGTGTTTTCAAGAATTATAGAATTCCTAAGTCGCCTACTTTTGCTGCCAAGTGTTGCAGAAGTGAATTCATATTGATTATTCCTCTACTTTTAGTGTGAGGAGTGGCTGTTGATGTGTTTAGGAAGTCTCTGCAGCGATACACACCAAATAAAGTTTTGGCTTCTGTTTGGACACAAAGCTTGTCCAGTTTAACAAGGTTAATATCTTGCCAACTAAAGCTTACCACATTGAGTTGTTTTTCAAGCATGAACATTCTGATCAGCTGAACTTCTCTTTCTTTTAACAGTATTGTATGTATCTGACATCATTTCTTTCTTGTTTGATGGAATATATACTTAACCAGCTTAAAGTTTTATGTTTGTTTCTGTACTTAGTGGTTATAGGGCTACGGCAATATTCTCTCTACTTGCTATTTTGTGACTGTTTAAGTGAACTTACTCATTTCAAGTATGAGAAGCATTGGGCAAAGAAGCAACCTATCATTAAGAGGCAACCATGGGAAGTCCTTTACCAGTTCCTAGTGGGAGGAGATAAATTGCTTGTCCTCTAAAGCATGTTATCCTAATATAAGAGGGTACCAGTTCTTGGCAACCTTTGTGTTGATCCTTTAAACTTTTCGTCCACGTGTGCTGCAGTCTGCTGTAGCCAGTTCCTCAGTGGCTGTTGATTAAGGTATTGCCAGCTCTGAACCATGGTCAAAGCACAAGGTTGTATGGTAATAAGTTCGAAGTTTTCTCAATACTCAGTTAACTGGTACTTTGTTTTGTTTTCATTGGTGAAGATGTTTATAGCAAGCTTGAATATGTCTGCCTGGTGCAATTTCCTTCATGCAGTAGATCCTCTTTCATGTTATATCATATTATATTTTTCTTTGATGATAATTTGACCTTGAAAATATTAGACAGCATGGGGTGCCTCTGGGGTCAGTATACCATGATACTCTCTAGCTAGTCAGGCCATGTTGCTGTTGTCAGTGGGGGTCAGTTTGTCCCCAGGAGCTTTGTTAGTGTCCAGGGTCAGTGAAGGAGGCCAGTGTCAACTCCCAAGAAAATACATGCGTTAAAGACATCCTGATTGAGTAGTATTTGCACACAAGGCCCTGAAATCATGGAATTTTCTGAAGTTCATGTTTTTCACTGACCTTTATGAAGACTCTGATCAGACTTAGGCTCTTCCAACCAAAGTTGGTAGCTTCTATGTTCTTTTTGTGAAAGTGCATGCATTGGCCTTCACTGGGGCAGGCTGTGTCCGTTTTGGGCTTGAAGGCCTTCGTTACATGTACATGTATGTCCATACAGTATTTGTTAGCTCATATTAGTTAGCTCATAGTTGGACTGCAGTAATTAATGCCTCGGCTCATTTGCACTTGGCTCTTTTCATTTATGTAATTGAATAATGCTTACAAAAGCAGTTGCCCATTAAAGTTTGTACAGCTCAGTGTTTGGTTGAAATTTATTTGTAATATATTATGGTACCTGAATGTAATTGTAACTGGATCAATTATATTAAATAGCTTTTCACAGCTACTTATGCAGTTTCACATTTTGGCATAATACTGGTACATGTATTCAAGATCGAGTTACACTTCATGTTTGTCCATGGTTGGGTTTAGACTGGGACAGATATCAAAACCACCATTGTTATTTTGAATGCTAATTTGGTCCAGTGCTATTTTGTCATATCAAAAGTATCTTTGGTGAATCAAATCAGACAGCACTCATGTAACATGGCAAGATTGATTCATGTTGTGAAAGGTATTGCTAAGTCAAAAAAAATATGGTATCACCATATTATGGTGTGGGGAATTCGAAGTTATAACTGATAATTATGACGCTTATCAAATATTTCTATATAGTGAAGCCAGATTTCAAGCTCTGGAGACTTGGTCTTGTAGATCCATTTTGTTACAATTGTCAAGTGTATGATTGAGTCACCCTATCAGTCCTTGTAACTTAGTGTAGCCACTGACACTACCATTTCCTACACACATAAAACAAACCTCCATTGTAATGTGTCACCAAGATTGACCGTGTGATTCGTTACGAGGTCATAATTCTAAGGTCAAAGGAAAACCTCATCAGTAATAATAATCCTAATAGCAGTTCTAACATGCTCAGGTATTATCAGAACTTGTGTGTGTGTGCCCTGTGACCATACTGAAGGCCTCTGTGATGTATCACTGCTCAGGTGTTCTGGACTGGAGGGGATCAAAGTGGCCAGGGTGGAACTGTCAACCGATCTCGAAGGGATGAGCGCGTCTATCAGAGCACATTACTGATAGGCCCTGTCCTGTGTCCCCTGGGCCCAGGCCTTCAAACTACCCCCTAATCTAATTTCCCCGTCCTGATGGGGGTTAGAGACTGGGGACACAGTGAGTCATAAAAACAACATCTGTTTGTTAACCAGCTTCTTTGGAATGCCACTTGCTTTCAGCTCCTGCTAACATTCACTGTTTTCTTACAACAATATTTTGTCTTTGAAGGGAAATGGACTTTCAAAGCACCTAAAATTACATTGTCACACATTGTAGGAATCTTTATTAAAGCATTATTGATCCTTTGAAGTATGTACAGTCATTCTCTTCTGTCTTTGACAAGAGTTAAGCCCCCTTTGTCTGAGAAACCAGAGGGTAATAGAAAATTCAGTGCTTGGATTTGCATGTATGTGTGACGATAATTTTAGAAAGTTTTCACACAGCACAACTCCATTATTTCCACAGATGAACATTTGATCATTGTGCTAATAATAAACTGGATAAATTCTTGCGTTTGAATTATTCATTTCATATTACAGATTCATTCATAAAAGCTCATTTTGATGTTTTGTCATGTTTTGGGGTCATCAGCTCTGGTTTGGGAGCAGTCTTGTGGTTGCCAGACAGTCAATCAGAAAGCACTTTTCTAGGTTTGGGTCAAATCAGGTCTTATATAATAATGTAAAGTATACATTTTACTGCTTTCTGTTGCTTGGAACAGGTGGACAGAATATCAGCTTCCAAAAATAAAATTTGTACGATGAAGCATCTAGTAATCCCAGTTATGCCTTGTGGAAAGCACTGTCTTGTCGGAAAAGAAAGCATTTAAGATGTCAAGATGTCATCATGGAATTTTATGCACCTGTATGAATTTAATACAGTCTGAGAAGATAGATCATGGTTTACCAGGCGTTTTAAAGGTACCAGACATAAAGGTTTAAATAGTAGTTGTTATGAACTTTTGAACTTTCCACGTGTTCACAAACCTACACAACTGGCAGTAAAACCAGTAAAACAGCAGAATAGATGGTAAACACCATGTATATCATATAAACACATTGAACTGCATTTTGATGTGGTCTACTGGTAAGGTGTTTTCTCCATATCCCTGCACACAAGGCAGGGGTTCAATCCCAGCTTTGGACTGGGAATTTTTAGATTCCTCAGCCCTCATTGTTAGTGATGCCTTGGTGACAGTAAGTGTCTTTCACCAGTAAAAGTACATGTAAATCACAAGTGGGAAAGCCTGTGAGTAATTTGCCAAAGATTGTTGGTTTACCCCTGCCACTCTGGTTCTTCAGCCCATGTTTAAGCTATGTTCACACTATACACGGAAATCGCTCCGTGGCCCGAATAAGTGATAAGGTTTTTGGAGGGCTGCAAACACACACACAGGAAATTTGGAGCATGGATCTGGTGTCCTAAGTAAATTTATATCCTAAAAAACTGGTTGTTATATAGTGTAGCAGTGTATCATCAGGTAATACAGTTAGTAATCAACGTGTAGTTTAAAATCTGTAAGGAAATTACGCTGTGTGTTGCTGCTTTTGTTTTTGTGTTGACGTTAATTACCATACTGACTGGTTATACAGTGGCCATTTTTCGATGCAAAGGCAAAGTAGCTGACCCCCCAAATGCAAGACATGTCATGAAGTTACCGTTTTCATGTCCAGCACACTGGCCGATCTCACTCCACATATACATCTCTTCTCTTACACCCCTGTAATTACAATCTCTAAGATCAAACAACAGTTTATTCCTTCTCACTTCATGAATCAGCAATTCAGAGCAATCTGTACTTGTCGCCATGTTTAAATGTTGAGCGATGCTGATTGGTCAGTAGTGAAAATCCATCGCCTGACACGAATTCGGCTCCGATGTATGTTAATGGTTCTACCTTTTACTACTATACCCACCAAATCGGAACGGAATTTGTTAGCGACCCCGGACCATTTTCTGTGTCTTGTGTAAATGTAGCTGTTAGTAAAAAGGCCATGGAACATATTACATTTGGCATATACATACTTTTCTGATATATCTACGAATGACACCTTGGTGACTTACCTTGAAGAATACATTCGTGATTGGACCCCAAAAATCCCATTGTGAAGATTGATATGTTCGTTTATTCTGTGACAGTATTGATCATTGATCATCGATCGTAGAAAACTTTATTGCGAGAAGGATTGGCAAGCGATTGTTCTTGTCAGAACGCTCTGTTACATGTACATTTATAGAGGAGATGCTCTGAGATTCTCAGGAAGCAGTCATCGATCATGTTCTTGTATCTTGGACCAGACTCAATTAACAACCCTCCAGGCTGGTTACATATGTCTGTACAGTAGTGATTACCACATGTAATAAACTGGCTGCTGTAAAAGCTGACTGTAATAAGAAGGTATGTCTTAAAGCATCTGTATGTCTTCATTATGCCAGGCGCGTCTATTCTGGAGGCTGCTTAAATGTCACAGCTATTAGAAACCTTAATTAAAACGGACAGGAGTTTGGAGCCATACTCTAGTTTTGGATCAATATTTATGTGTTGGGGAAAGAAGTAATTATAACAAAGTATTCGTGTATCCGAGGACACACTTATGTAATTAAGCTAAATTAAGTACAAAGCTGTACAAAGTCAAGGAATGTGTGACATCTGTGACTGATATTTAGGAAAACATCGGTTCATGATTCTTTCAAGGTCAGCAAGTGCAATTAGTAGTTAATAAGGATTGATGCTGACAAGAGCGTCTGAACTAGGACAAAGATAACAAAAAAGGAAGAAGAAAATAGAAAGAAAATAAAGGACATCTATGAACAGATACAAGACAGAATTGGTTTGTATAATTTTTCAGCATAACTTGAAATTAGTGGAGGAGGCTCATATATTAATGAGTTTATTGTTGTCTCCTGTCACAAGAGGACTCATTGGCTGAGGAGTTTAGCATGCTAGCACAGCACATTGGCTCGGCAGTCTCTCACCAGTGTGGTGGCTGTGTTCAAGTTTAGCTCATACTGACTTTCTCTCCTGTCGTACATGGGGAGGTCTGGCAGATTTCAACCAGTTCTGTTCATATTTAATATTCATTGACTTGAGAATCAGCGATGGGACAGATGGAATTGATGTTAAGTTACACTACCTTACATAATCCAGTATATGTGCCATTGACAACCTTGGATATCCTGGTGGTAAAACATTTCTTTTCAAGAGGTTGTATAGCACATACAAACAATTGTAATTTGTCACATGCTGGCTAGAACACAGAGGCAAGCTTATTGCTTGTGAGAAAGATGCACAACTTCCCCACATAGTTGTCTGTCAGATTTCAGTGCATGGCTATGTTTGTTGTGTACAGCTGATGACCATGTGATGACAAATGAATTGTTCCTTAACTAAGGATGAAGGCAGTGTATGGTTGTAAGTAGCCTGTACACCTTTGCATTCGATGAAAATATTTAGCCTCTTGTCTCAATGTCTCCTAAGTTTTCCATACTTAAGGTAATTAGTATCCCCTTAATAAGTGAGTGCGTCAAATGATTATAAGGCTCCAAGAATTAAGGTGTATTATGCCTGGGTATATAATCCTTGACCTTCACATAGATTTTTAAAAGCTTATAAATAAGACTACACATTTTGTCTGAATGTGAATTTCCCATTGATTTTGGAAACAACGATTTGGGAGGAAAATCTAATGGCTGAGTAGTGAGGGTTGGGGAAAGGTGGCTGAAGAATGTCGAAGATAATATATACCATGGTATGTGATGACGTGTGAAGGAATAGGTGGCCATACTTGGTGGAGACTGTCACTCTCTGACCAAAATGAAGAAGCTGAGGAATACAGTTATATTTTCTGCATGAGTTTTGTCAGTGTTCTATTGGGTGATCCATGGCCTGTAGGGAATCGGTCATGTCAGAGAGAAAGCTGATTTAGGAGGGTCCTTTGCTGTTATCGGCTGGGGTGGGGGTGGGGGTTGGGGGTTGAGGGAGGCCGCTGAGATAAGAGTACAGAGACTGACAGCACATTGTTATTACCAGACCTTTATGTGTCAGTCAATCAAGGCCTCTCCCTGGCCAGCCACAACAAGCTGAGATACAGGCCTTTGGATACAAAAGCCATGCGGGTGAAGCGGCTTTGTAGTAGGAGGGCAATTCGGTTCGTTAAGGAGTCCAACGCCATCTCGTTAGCAGCTGAGCCAGTGACTCAGGCTCTTCATTATCATAACAATGTATGATGGATTGTATAATAGGTAATCTGTTGATTAAAAGGAATTTCACATAAAGCCTTGTCGGCAGTATGTGGGCATTAGACAGGGAGACCTGCTCGCTCAGGGCTTAATTTGATATATTGACAGAGGGACAATTGCACACAAACTGCTGATATCCTAACAAAGGATTACTTCCTTCAGCGACAATAGTAAATAGTTTATCAGCTTGTGATGAATCACTGGACCGGAAAAGAGAGAAACACAGACTATTAATGCATAAAGAAAAAAAAGTAAAAAAAGGAGAAAATTAATTGAGTTTTAACCAAGTAAAAGGAAATCATGGAGATTTACCATCAGGAGATGCTTTTACTTTGAATAGATGTTCCGATGATACTTAAGACCCAGTAAAGCAGTTTTACAGCAGTCATCAAGTAAACATAAAAAAAATTAATGAGCAGTGTAAATTATTTATGGGCATGGGTAAAAGAATTATGGTTGTTAATTATGTTCAAAGATGATGGCAATAGTGGGTGGTAAAGTGGCAGGAACAAAAATGGTTATTTTTACATAATTCTCATTAATGCTGAAATTTGTCCTAATACTTTGTGTAGGAAAGTGTGTTGCTGAAACTTGCGTTCTCCCATCTGGGATATCATCCAACCTTCCAAACAAACCTCAAAACACCTCTCTGAAATCAGTAGAATGCTCAGAATTGGATAGAAAGAGTAACTTCAAGTCATCGGTGAAATTTTGGGTCAGATACATGTACAATATTGACTCATTTCTTATCAGTTTGCCGTTGAAATGTGGAGAATATCTCAGGAAGCTGCAGAATTTAACTAGAACTGCTCCTTCTTCTCCTTCACAAAGCGTTCCTTTGTCCAGTACTCATCCTAAACCATATTTGTTTGTTCTGGGTATGGATTCTCTCAAATTAAGGGGCTTAAAGTCCAGAGAATTTCAGAGACAGCATCTGGTAATTGGGAATGAATGAAGGAAGAAAAGAAATGAGACTCAAACTGAGGTGGGACAGATTATGGACACACTGGAGAAGAGCTCTCTTCTCAGGCTTATTAGGAAAATCTATAAAAACCAACTAAGCTTCTTTTGACCAACTGTTCCATCTTTACAACTGTCTGAATTGTGATTCTGACATTACAAACTTGTGGTCAAGGCATTCCCGTGGCTCCCTCTGCCTAGAAACAGCGTCTGTCTCATTTAGGCTATCATAGGAAGTTAACATCTTTGTCTACACATAGTCAGAAAGAGAATTAAAAACTCTTAGCGCTAATCCTTTTATTGTTGCTTGCACTGCTAACCCTGCTGAGACATTGTCTGGAGCGTAGCAAGTGCTCAGGTGCTGGAAACTATTAATTCCCTAGCGCCAAGGGGAAATTACAGCAACAACAATCCTCAGATTTAATTGGACAATTAAGTCATTAGGCAGGTCTGGCTGAGGTCTCTGAGGATTTGTCGGTTCTGTTACATAACAAATCTGACAATGTGAAGTCATGTTATTGTTATGTCTGTGTGAACTGATGTCCACTTGGGCGTTCACACTCTCGGACACACCTTCACATTGTTATATGATTGTTTATTTACAATGTACATCTGTTAGTCTCTGGGCAGGTACAAGTGTTCTGTTTGACAGGATGGTGTTAGGTCATTGACGCAGTTCTGTATTGTCACACCTGTGCATAGGTGAGGAGGATGTATGCGCAGTTAAGGGCTGTTGAAGTTAATTTAACGCACTTGACTTTGTTTAGTTTTCTGGTTAGCTGAATCAGATGTGAGAGTAAAATTGGAGACATTTAATATATGGTTGTGCCATGTACCATGTATAATCTGGAAAAATGAAGACATGAGTGGAAAATCTTTATTAAAAAGTTAATTCAAATTCATCATTGTGATTTTTTGCACAGTTATACCTTCTTACGCTTTTGTTGCAATTAAAGAATTTCTTGTTTCATTTTTAGGACACTTATGATGGAAGTACATGTAGTATGGAAACAGTGCTTAAGGAAAAAGTTCCGAGAGAGATATCTTTAGGCATGTTAAGTAGTATACTGGACATTGAATGGACCCTCTGGAAATATAAATCCTGTTATTTGATTTTCTGACACTATCTGCAGAGTGTGACATTAATAATTGCGAATGTGGCGTTACATTTGTGAACTCACTGACATCAAATTTCGGAAATTTCTTATTAAGAGATCGTCGTATAATAGAGTAGTTTGCAGCCATTGTATAATGCATGGATAATGATGGGCTGCTGTGCAGTAGGAACAAGTGCACCAAATTAATGTGTATCCGTGTACTCCATTACTAGGCAGAACCCACCAGCTATTTCATTCTAATTACAATCATTAACCTGATTTTTCCTCCCTTTGTGTAACACTTAGCTGCTGTGATCAGTCGTGTTAAAGGGAAATTTCCCCATTTATGATTTTTTGCCTCTTAAAAATTTTCAGAGAAAATTTGTTGTTATGATTGGCACGTTTGCCAGACATAAAAATCTTGACATTTGGTGATATTTGATTTCTGATTGGTTACTTGGACAAGTGGGCTAGGTTCTTTATGCATCTCTAATAAGAATGGAGTCATTCATTTAACATGCACTGCATTGTGTCATAAACTGACAATGGCATTCAACAGTTCTTTGTTGCTGCTTTTGTCAGAGTACATATCGACACTTCATATTCTGGGGTTGCCAGGTTTGATCAACATTATATGCTTTGTTAACCAGTGAAACCGAAGACCGTCATGAAATATGAAACGTGTATGGAACAAAAAAAGCTGTTATTGGCCAACAGAAATTATCTGGTTTTTGATTGGGTTCATTGTTCACTGTGTGTGTGAAGCTCATGTGTGATAGATGATCCAGATGAGACTTGTCTTGGGTAGGTGAGTGGGTAACAGGACAGTTGGCTCAGGTAACGCACTTTATAGTGGAATGACATGGATTCTGGTCATAGGCTAAAGTATCATTAACTCTTTTTTAAAATTCTTTTCTTTTTCTGTTTGGGTACTGATTTATTATAGTTACTGGTAAATGAATGCAGAATGTCTTATTTAGTGGTGTTAGAAAAATTGAGCGTACAATACATGTGTAATGGGCCTTTTTTGTGAGAGGATATTTGTTGCTTCACGAGTCCTTGTTAGATGTTTATGTCCGTGCAACAGTTGAAGAACAAAACCTTGATAAAGGCTACTCGCATGAAGCAGCTTAGGAATCGCAAAACCAGTTCTTTGAGTTTTTAAGATAAGAGTTGTGTGAAATTTGAAGCTGTGCGGAGAACAAAGGCAGGCATGAAGAGAGGGCAGATGGGTGAACAGGAGTTAGGGAGAGCAGTTTCAAGTGGTCCTTTCAAACCTCCGCATAGGAGAGCTCTGACTGAGACCGGCAGCAATAAAGGCCCATCTGTTGATATATATGCGAACAGTTGGCTGTATAATCTCAGTCATTAACACAAAATGAGGTCTAATGCAACAATCTGCCAGCTTAGGTATTTGTTGTCAAATAAAATTTTGTGGCCAATAGGCACACTTTGGAAAATTGAATTTAGTAATAATGATACATATGTTTAAGATTGCATAACTACGTTGAAAATGAGAATGCAGCATGTCCACAAGTGTTTTTTTTTTTTGGAAGAATTGTGCTGTTTTAATATTAACCTCACTGGCCACATTTTGAAGCCTTATTTTTGTTCAGGTTGTAGTCAGATATTGTGAATTGCTCTTCATTTTTGTAGAAAGATGTTAGATTTCTCTTGTTTTCTTTTTGATTTAAGTTATGATTCATACTAATGGGGTTGCTTTGTTTTGTTTTGTTTTTTGTTTAAGACACACTGGCTACATTTTTCACAGTGGTTTTTTTCTGCTTAGATTTATTTTCTCTAGGAATACTACCTATAAGGTGTTTGTTGTCATATGAAAGTTAGCTAAAACAGGTGCAATGTAGATGTCTAAAATGCTTCCATTGTATTTGTTGAAAACTTTGGGTGAAAGCAAGTAGGAATGATTTCCATCCTTTGGGAATGAACTACTTTTGTTTGCTGATGGATCACGTCATAATGAAGTAAACAGATTTACGCAGAGAATAATTAGGTATCTTGGTTTGTTGGGGTCATGCCGCTGACTTTGTAAACTCTATAATTCCTGGCACAGTGTCCGATAACGTCATGACCTGACTGTTTCTGAAGGATTCATTGTCCCAGGAAAGATAGCGACAGCTTGCCCAGCACTGTCTCAAACAGATACTGTCAGGTTTACCGTTATCTTATGATTCACCCGACCAAGGCAAGGTTTGGGCGGATGACGAATTTGAGATCATTTTCGGCCAAGTTGATGAGAACAAAAGATGTTTGCTCTGTCCCTGCAGTTTCAGCGTTGGCTTGATCTCCAGCTCTCTTTCTTTATTAAGCTTTGTTCCTTGCCTTCACTGGGGCATGCTGTATTCTAGGGGGCACCCATCTATACAACTGTGTTGCTTCTAACAATATGCCATAAATTGCCTGTTGTTTGTGATATTGCTCCTGAGTTGTTTGGTTCGTCAAACAAAGCTCTTTCACTTTTGCACAGGCTTCCTTGTTGCTTTACCCGGGCACTTGGCACACAGTTGTTAAATGTTTAACTAAATCACCCATTTTCTCCCCCACAACCTCAGAAGGCAGTCCTCGAATATCCAATGTATGGGTTCAAAGACAATCTTCTTGCAGGGTCTGCAATTCTGTGGGAGAGGAAAAAAAAAAAGCAGTTGTGATGAAAGCAATTGCCATGATACTATAAGCACTTTCCAATAGCCCATATTAGTAAAGTTTTGAAGAAGGTGAATTTCTGCAGCAGTAAAAAGTGCTAATAAAAGTAATTAGTGGTGTTTCCAGTGATATTGAGTGCTGAGAAGGTGCCGTCTTCATTTGGAGGGCTATTGTGAGTGCAAGGAAATTAAAAACCATAGAGCCCCCAAGTATCTGAGATTGCTGATTGAAGTGAAGGACTGAAGTTGTCCATTCTGCTCCGAGCTTTGATGTCGCCGGACGGGCACATTAGAACTCCGCAGGACATTGACAATCAAATCCAGTTACACAGTCCAAAACGTTTGTGAGTTTAGCCCAGGGCTTGGGAATTTGATTTTCTGACATTCGTTTCTGAGTAAAGTGGTTCAGCAGCAACATGTACAGTTTCTTTGTAAGAGGTTTTGATTCCGTACCAGCTCATGAAAGGTTTCATCTCAAACCACTGTTAATTTTTTTTCTGCAGATTGGCAGCAACAGGCTTACACTTCTAAATGCATGCAAAGAGGAACAAATTTTTGTGGAGGCCATTTCTATGACTTTTTATATACCTGTTTCTTTGCTTTCTCTGCCTGGTTCATTGATGTTAGTTTCACTGAAAACAAAAAGAAAGAATGTTTAATGCCCAGTCAGCAATACTTCAGGCATATCATGGCAGTGAACAGAAATAGGAGAAGAGAAAAAAACTATGTATATTAGTTTGAAATGTTGAACTGCAAATTGGTGGTAATGTGTTAAGTGAAAATCATAGTTTATATATCTGTTAAAACACAGATTTGGTTGACATATTAAGCCATGCCCACTGAGGAATCCATTGCTGGCTAACAGTGCGATATGACAGATGGCAAGTTATGTGAATCAGGCGTTGAAACATACTGTACATGTATGTCAAAAATGCATCAAACTAGTAGGGATGAATGAATAACAAAATGATGACGGTGACAATAATATCTAAGAGTTGAATTTTGGCATCTAAACGTATATTTAGACACATTTTCTGTGTTTCTGTGTTTTTTGTATACATGTCTACACTGTAACATATATATATTATAAAAGTGTTTACCAGTGTTCTGCATCATGGTCCTGTTTCAGGCATTGGAAATTTCAGTTGTAATTCTTTGTATACACATTTCTGCCACATAGGTTATCATAAACACATTTACGATAGCAAATACATGTACAGTCCACATTAAATCATATTATATACATTTAATATGGCAAACACAGTTCACATTAAATCATTAGACTGTTTATGTTTGTCTTACTCCATTGCTTGGACAATAACATGCTGAATTAAAACAGCACTGGCCTGTATTTCATGCTGTGATTTCATTGGCTGTAGATAACAAAGTACAATTTGTACAGTAGCTAGCTATGGTATATGAATTGAAATATCACCTATGACTAACTTGCATATTTTTCTTTTCATATAAAAATGTTTCGAGGTTTATTAGTAAGCTATTGTAAGACCCCACTGGAAAGTGTAAGTTTCAGCATCCAAAACATTTATTTGCCTTTAAAAATACAATTTATAGAGTTAACTCTTAAATCTTTTAAAGAGTGGAAAAAATGACAATGTAAATTATAATACACCTTGCATGCATTGGTTGTACCATCAGTTACATGTGGACGGCAGATTTTATATTCTGCGTGTGAGCACTGATTCTGTTCCCTCATCCTGTAAGTTATATTAATCATTATAAAGCACTAAATGAAAAGTTGGAAAATGTTTCAGCTGCAGAGCAATTATGTGGAGCGTGATCATATTGTATAGTTCAGGGAGTGAAATCTGTACAACCACAGGAATGCTGAATTCACTTTCCTTTCTTCCATGTGTTCAGTTTTGAAGTGAATATGGATGAAATGAAGTAAACGTGTTAGATTGGTTATGTGTTGTTTATTTAGCAGCCGATGTACATGTTGATGAGCTGTATTGGCTGGATGAGTTGGACAAGTTGTGTGCACCAGGATATGAAACATGCTGTGACTGGCTGATTTACATTCCTCCTGAACTTAGACAGAGGCAGGATCAAATCTCCTGTGTCCTTAGAGAAAGTTTCGTCTTTGTTAACTCAATTTGAATGTCGATTGTGACGGTCTCCGGCAGGCGACAGGCGATCGCGGGGCAGAGATTGGGTGGCAGTGTCCTGATGAAATGGGGCACGTGTGTGTTCAGTGGGGACTGCTGGGTAATTTGTCTTAATGCACGTGTGTGTTGAGTAATGTGGAGGAAGGTTATATAGATGAGGTCATCCTCTGAGTTTGTTATGATATTAACCAGTATAAATTTGACCCTCGTCCCTCCTGAGGAATGACCCAATCACCTTCCAGCGTCAGTTTGGCTGCTTTAACTGGCGGCTCCGTGTTACTTCCCCCGGCTTGGGTGACACAGAATTCCTTTGCGGTGAACAATGCAGAGAAGAGCTTCTAACAAAGGGCAGACAACAGCGATATGGCCGATGCTTTCCCCCTCGGAGTTGGAGACTATAATTGATCTAAGGCTGAGTGATTAAGAAAAAGAAATTGCTTTCATCCTGCAGCAAATGTCTGTGAGAAGTTTTCCAAATGAGGTCCTGCGATTCGTCACCATTGATCAACGACATTAAAGTCATTCAGTTATCCACAGAGACCGTTCTTGTGTCGCAAGACGACCCACGCTCCAATCCGCATAATTCTCATTTTATTACCCCAAATACTGCACGATTTCCAAGTGTCGCAGTTAAATTTATTTCAGCTGTCACTGCAAGACCGTGCGGGGCTGAACTGAGGGGACATCAGTCTCCTCTGTATAAATATGTCCGATAAAGTAGGAGACAGTGGGCCTGGATTGAAATTGTCATGTCATTGAGAAACTACCTGGCAATGACGTATGACCAGTCACTGGGGTATGGGGGGAAATGCTAATGGCTATTGTCTTTAAGCAGTCAATATTTAGAAATAATGAGTCAGGTTGCCGAGTCAAATACCAGTGCAGTCCCGACTCTGTCGGCCAGATTAGATTTTGTCATCGTGGGTATTACGGGCTATCTGCCTTTCGTAACTACGATGATCTGCCCAATTTCTCGTCCGTCACTGGAGAAGTGATAACCCCAAAGTTTTCATGAAGGGATTAGCCCGTGGACATTTGGGGACAGTCCCAGGGACATGGGCTTCACTTTATCATCGGGTCAGGCACTTCTTGGGCTTCTTCAGACAAAGGAAGTGGTTAGCACAGAATGCCGGGTTTACATCAATATGCTAATTTTGTGAAAGTTTGTCGCAGGCTGCACTCACAATTAAACACATGAAAAATGGCTTTTTGGTTTCGTTGCAAATGAATTGCATTTCGAGTATTTGTTCCTTGGCAAAATTAGCCGGACTTTGTCTCTGCCACAGTTGACAGACTTTTATGTTTGTGGCCACTGTGATACCCAGATAATAGATTCTTTCATGTTATATGCTTAGTATTAGCTTTGGAATCTGCTTAAGAGTTGGAGAAAGTGGCAGATTTAATTAGCTGTGTCAATGTAAGATCACTCTGGTAAGGTTGTAACCCAGGAGAAGCATTAGAAGAAAGCAGCAATGAACTGGCATTTTCTCAGAGACTCCACTTGAGCCACCCTTTGTGCTCTCCTGTGCTAGAACAGAAGTTGGGTACTGTCTATTTTCTTTGACGGATTTAAGTCTCATATGAAGTTTGCCTCAACCCACAGACATAGTGCAAAGATCTGTTAGCATCTACTTGTCCTAGTTCTTAAACTGTTACCGAGAGGGAAATAACTTGGGTCAGTGTATAGATAAAATTATGTATTAACCAACCAAAGTCAAAGTTCTTAATTTTTTTTTATAGCTTAAAGCCTAATATTGTAATATACACCAATCCTCAAACTCATTCAACAATTTATAATTGTTTTTAAATTTTAAATTGTGGATTATGTCAAAAAATGCCCCCAAAGCTAATTTTGTAAACTGCCTCGGTAAATGGTATTTTATTTGGTAGAAGGTTTATCTGTGATTAAACCTTTTGGTTTTTGCGTATGTCTTTGAAGCAAATGCAAGGATTTAATTCGGTAGTGAAAGGTTCATCCCAGAAAAGCTAACCACAACTTGTCCTTACTGAACTCACACAGAATCAAGTTTTGAATGAATCTCTCAATGAAGTTTGTCAACTGGTGGTTTTGTACGTTGAATCTTGTGTTATGGGGAGAAAATCGTGCCCAATGGAGATGTAAGAAAATCTCAAGATATTTTTCAGCACAAAAAGTAAAGTACATGTAATCAATATGTGACTATTCAGTCATTAACAGATGGCATTGGGCTAAATATCTGTCGAGCTTTCACATCGCTAAGTAGTGGCCAACTGTATGGGGTCTATAAGCCTCATATTGGGCTCCGCTCCCATATACATGTAGTTTTGTATGACTTAGTAACCGTGTAACTAATGTTACCCTACATAAATTATGAAGGTTCTCTGGTTCTTCATACGTGTAAAAAATCAATATCCATCTACGAAATTCTCTGGCTCTCTCTTCAACAAGGCTGTAAAACTCTTTGACTGTATGAAGCTCTCTCTTTGACTGTATGAAGCTCTCAGACTCTAGCTAAACCAGTGTACCCCTGTATGAAGCTCAGGCTGTACCTAGCCCATGCAGATTACCCCAGTATGAAGCTCTCAAACTGTGCATCGGCCAAGCTGCCCCAGTATGAAGCTCTCAGGCTATATCTAAACCAGACACCCCTGTATGAAGCTCTCAGGCTGTATCTAAACCAGACCACCCCTGTATATCGACCCAGCTGCACCTATACACGTATGAAGCTCTCTAGCTCACCAAACTATGCCTGTATGAAGCTCTCAGACTACCAAGCCCATGCAGACTACACCTATGTGAAGCTCTCAGGCTATTCATCAACTCTCTGGCTGCACCTAAACTACACCACCTCTGTATGAAGCTCTGAGGCTGTACCTATCCCATGCAGACTACCCCTGTGTGACACTCTCAGACTGTACATCAACCAAACTGTCCCTGTATGTGTATGAATCTCTCTGGCTGTATGAAGCTGTATCTGTCACCTGTAGATTGATTATACAGGTGTGGAGCCAGATCACCAGAGGAGGAACTGTTGACAGAGCTTGCTGGAATGAGCACAATTAAAACAGTAATAGCCCTGGAAGAAAAGGGCAAAATATTGGAAAATTGATCGTGTAGGTTGCAGTCATTGATTAGCATTGTGTTAGAATTAAAAAGGCTCCCCTTGTAATATGTTGACAATTAATGGGATATTGATGTGAGCGGAAACTGAGGGGTTGCTAGCCATCAGGTGGAAATGACGCATTTATCGCACCGTTCACAGCTGGCCTCTGTGGATCCACTGTCATTTCTTTGACAGTGTTGGAATGTATGATATGAGAAGAAAAGTGAATATATACTGTCAATTATGGTGAGCTAGTTATTGCTGAAATAGTCGGTCAGCTTTAATTATGGTGAGCTAGTTATTGCTGAAATAGTCGGTCAGCTTTAATAAATGATGAAGCTTTTTACAACATCCACTCTGTTACTCTTATTAACCATACACCTTAATAACATGGTTATCCAAGCAGCCGTGCCTGCCCCAAATGTTCCAGCAAATTGCAGGGGTCATAAATAAGTGCACCCAGATATATAAAATGGCTACACAGGTAAACTTTTTTGGGGTGCAGTATCCAGTATCAGAAGATATTTTAATATGGGGTGCTTATGATTTAAATGATCAGTATCTGGTCTTAGCACTTAAGGGTACTAGAACCCCTCAGGGGTGAAATTTGGTCATTTTTTTTTTATTTCACATTTTTATTCTCCATTCTCTTATCTCTCCTCTCATTTAAAGATGAAAACCAAATTCAAATTTTAAATGCCTGAAATAAAACCATAACATGTTGTTCAACGAAGGCGGTTGTGTTTTCTTAGTTCCCCCTGATCATGGGGATTAGCTGACTGAAGTAGGTTTCCGGATGTGAACACTCATGCCTCTAGTAAATGCATATTGCCTCCGACTCTGTGCGTGGCTGCTTGTGCAGACTACCCTAGCACACCTATTAAATAAAACAACAACCTTAATCTCCCAACCTTGGGGAGCCTCCGTGGCTCAGTTGGTTAGAACACTAGCTCTGGGCTATGAGCCAGAAGCCTCCCATCAGTGCGGTTGCTGTGAGTTCAAGTCCAGCTCATGTTGGTTTCCCCTCAGGCCGTACGTGGGAAGGTCTGCCAGCAACCTGGATTTCCTCGCAGACACCGCCCGGTTTGCTCTTACCATAATGCTGGCCGCCTTCAGATAAGTGAAATATTGTTGAGTACGGCATAAAGCCCCAATCAAATAAATAAATAAATAATAATTTCCCCACCGGGGTGCCATTGGGGGAGGGGTTTATGAACACATTCTAACAGGATTTGCTCAGAAATGTCTAGATAAAACACCAATTTACGCCAGTTTAAAATTTAACAGAAGTAGGTGCATATGTTCACATTTTAACTGGAGGCAGGACAATTTGTGATTAAATTTAATTGGCAAACTAATTAATGGTGAAGTTTGTCACACATAATGCTCCTCCAGACATTTTGGTTTTTTTCTCCCTTTCTATTTTTCACACGATTGTGTTGTGAAATACTTCAATTTCTCCCGTATTTTTCAACATAATTCTGTGAAACTTGGCACACATGTAGCTAAACACCTAAGCTAAAGAAGTGATCCGCAGATTTTTGATATCTTTTTTAGTTTTAAAGATATTATTAAAAGAACATAAAAGTTTCAATTTTTAAAAAAAATTTTCGAAAGTTTTAACTTAAATAATCACTCAGAACACTCTAAGATGAATATTAAAAATCTGTGGGACCTTAGTTTTGTTTAAATAGTAAATTATCCACTTGAGCAAGGAAAACTTAAAAATTTTGCAAATTTGCCAAAAAATAGCAATTCTGAAAACAGCTCCAATTTTTTTCACACTGTCTCTTTATCTTGATTAATATTAAAGTTAGGTAAATTTGTTAGGTAAGTTAGTTAAAAGTTTTTTTTTGAAAAAAGCAGTTGTTAGCTTTCAGAATATATATACATTTTGCGCACGAGGGGTTCTAGTATCCTTAAGACATACAGGATGTTTCGATATTATTTGTTTTATTTATATACTTATTTATTTATTTTTGGTTGAGTTATATTTGGTTTAACCAATGGTAATAACTGTTTTGATTATGTAGGTTGTGAGTTTAAATGTGTTGAAATTTCCTGATCGGAGAACCATCAAGTGTTTAAAACCACTTAATGGGGAAGCATATGGTTGATGCTGAAGAGGAAACACTGTCAACGCACACTTGTGATTGAATCTTCGCAACATTCGGCCATTATCATTCTGTCGTTTCCAATTCATAAAACATCTCAGCCAGGCTATTAATGTCTTCTGTTCACATTCGTACAATTCTAGACCCTTTTGATTGTTATTTTTTTTCCTAATCCTTGTGGACCAGTTTCTTTTTTCCTTGATTTTCTGCGACAGGGGAGAAAATTGAGTGTTCATTGGGAAGTCTATAGTAACAGCGCAAGACAAAGGCACTTTCAGTTATTTCATTAAAAAATGGCCCCAGATGTGGAATAAAAAAAGTCAATCTTTTGAGTCTGAATTACCGATGTGTCAAAATAAATTTGAATAATGTGAGTGGAGGGAGGATTTGGAGAGACTGTCGGATGGAATTAGGAAATGGAAACAGGATCAAACCAGGTTTCATGGCAGGAAGCTGGTGGGCATTAGTCTCTCACTTTGCCAGTTGTGGAGAGTTGTAATCCCTGATTATGTAACTCCTGAACGACTGCGCCAAAACATGATTTATTGTATTTCAAGGCTGGATTCATGGATCAAATTCCTGAAAAGCAGCATTCTGCAACATATGTGATTTTGTTTCAATTTTTTATTAAAAATACTTAGTTTTGTAAACTGTCCTGGTGGTTTGAATTAAGAGTCAGGGGCCTCTTATGCTAAATTTTATATACTGATATTTGTTAGAAAAATTACATGATTTGGAGCAAACTATCATGATATCATTTACACAGACTGCTGTAAGAAATACATGGTTGACATATACAATTACCGTGTTAAATTTTTTTTTGCATCTGGAATCGTATAACTTCGAGAGGAAATTTTTGTTTTGGAATTTGATGCATGCATTTTGTAAAAATGAAATCTGGTAAAGGCTATAATTCAAAAAAAAACTTGGGCCTTTTTTCCTTTCTTTTGAGATGTGTTGGTAACACTGTCCGATACCACAAGGTAGAGAGACAAATGGATTCCTGCTCTATGTTGTCTTTGGTTCTCTCTTTCTGCTAAGAATAATGGTTCTCACTGGTCACTAGTTTTCTGGAGCAGTAATGCTGTGACTTTCATCTGTTGAAGTCCACTGCTGCACAAAAGAATGTATTCCCAATCCCCTGTTGGCAAGTTGGCTCATCTTAACCTCGGATCAATGAGGTTCAGATATAATTTCATATTGAATATTTGAGAATCAGCCCAAATATTAGTTGATGTGAGGAGAAGACCTGCATCAGACAAGTCAAACATTGTCAAGTGGAGAGTTCCTTCCAATTTTTTTTCCCCTTCTTGGCCGTCTGAAATTCCATCTGGTGTCTTTTTGTGGGGTAAGGATTGACAGAGCATGACGCACTACAATAACAGTGTATTCCTATAGCCTCTTTATTTAATCGCTGTCAGCTCCCATAATGCTGACCGCACTGCCCTGGGCTGAAGGACAATGGGACACCAAACGGGACATGAGACAGGAGGAAGGAAATTCCCTCCAGAGCATCCCACTGCGGTGAATATATCCCTGGGCCAGATAAGGGGGGGTGGGAGATCGGTGAGTAGGTCGGACAGCCCAGGAGGATGAGACTGCCTAAGTGTATCAGCATCACAGTTCCCTGCCCCCCAGCCATTCCGTGTGTGAGCCACGGGTGATCCCCCCACACTGATGTGCAGTTACCCAGACACCAGTCACGGACAATGGCCCACTCAATTAATAAACAGCCGAAAAATTTGATTTCATTCCTTTGTCAGGCTTGCGTTGAGGCATGGGAGATTTACAGGGGACATCTGTGACCAGCTTTAGTTCTCCGCATTCCTCTAAAAGCTCTTTGGTCCTCTGCCATCCTCAATATTCCCAGCTAAATAGGTGATGACTGTCCGGGATGATACTATGGGCACACGCCTTAGATTTGATTATGTTCCCTGTCTGCTGATGTCCTGGCCATTGTCTAAATAGTGGCACATGCCGATTCACTCGCTTAATCTAATCAGACGAGAGCTCTCCCCCAATACTTCATTAGGTGTCATTCAATGTTCAAGATTTACAGTGAATGTGCCCAGAGAAATTGAACCATTCGCCAAATTCAGATTTTGAGAGAGAAAACTCCCCTTTGTGCTGATTTTGTCCACAGGCAGTTGCCATGGGAACGGGGTTTTGTTTCTGCACAGATGACATTTGTCTACTGGCTATTAAGTTATGGGATGGTGTCAGGGGAGCCCATGATCAGGGCTTTACGACTGTCAGCATGCCTCAGGTAGCGAGCTGGCGCGGCAGTTTTGCTGTCGGCCAACAAGAGGACGGGGGCTGTGTTAGAAACGGTTAGCTTCACCATGGGAATTGGCCAGAGAAATGTTTATGGAGTTATTAATTTGCCTTGTGCATGAGCCGTGGTGCTGGCCCGTTTGCGACGCGGTCTGCGCGACATGACAGTGAAAGCTGCAGTGTGTAATCACAGATTCATCAGACTCTTCAGGGTATTCAGTGCTACTGATCTGTCCACCAACAAGGGGCCAGCGGTGTCTGACACTTCTTATTATAGAATCATGTCTCATTTGAGCATGAAAATGTGAAGAAGAAATGAGAATAAATAATAATAGTCCAAACACAATAAATTGGAGCATTGCATTTATAATATAGATGGGCTGTAATTGTACCTTGATGAGGCCTGCATTCATAAGCTGTGTGTTACCTGTTCCTTAATTACGGGTGGAGGATATTCTCTCTTGTGTTCTGGGAAGTGATACAGGAGTGGGTGGTTTACTGCAGGTCCTGAGAGGCCATAGAAAACCCGCAGACTCTTAGTCTTTTACGCTTATTGATTTCCTTCAGGGCTTTGTAGTTAAACTCTAGCTAACACTTGATACCCATGTGCTGATATTTTTCAGACTGATTCCATTACGTTCCCTAATTACTAGTTGGCGGGCATGATCGTCAGATTTACAGCCTCCGTTGCTAATCCCCTTTGATGTGGCTGACGCCGGCTTCATTAGCAGCCTACCTGGGATATGTTGATCTTTCCAAGAATCGTTACTCTTTGGGAAGGGCTGTGGTTTCCTCGAGAATTCATGCCTCGACAATGTCTGTAATTGTACATGATCAGGGTTCTCAGACCACTCTTCACTCTCTCTCTCCTCCCTTCCCCTTTCCCCTAGTTCTAATCAATTGTTTGCCTGATTCCCTGGGATGTAAAGCTGATTGGGACGAGGTCTAGAAGAAGAATTGTCAAGGTGTATTCATTATACATGTACTGAACAAGCCACAAGCTGGCTTCATACCTGCACTTATTAAGCCCCAGTTAAGGTATTTCTTCTGTCAACACTCAGCATGAACCAATAACCAACTAAAGGTGAAGCAGTTGACAGCATACTAAGACTGGCTGGGGTGTCATGCCTGATGTCTTCAGGTTGGTGTTTCAGTCAGGCGGCACTATAGATGTGCTAAAATTGGCCCCAGCCTTCTACAAGCAGACACTGGCATGATATGACCGAAGTAATAATAATAGTTACCTTTAAAACCTGAAGAAATGTAGAAATAATTGTAATAATTACACAATTACTTGGCAATCTCAATAAAAAGCATGCTCTAACACTGCTCAGGCTGAGAAAAGGAGAGAGTTTTTAGTATCTGAAGTCATCGAATGTGGGGAATTAACCTGTGTAATATTTGTTTCTGATCAGTGTATGTCTTCCATTCATACATACATTGTAAATTCGCTTCATGATACATTACCTGTATATCCGTTATTACTTATTTGACATGAAAAACTGTGAAACCCTTCTTGTCTTCTTTTTTTCGTAACACATTGTGAATATCACCCATTTTAAAATGTTGTGTAAAGAGTTTAATAAAAAAAATAAATTCCATGTGAATATTAAACTTTTTTTTTTAAAGCTAGTTTTTTGAAGGACAATGATTTAATGCTATCTTCTTGTGTTTTCAGATTTAGTTTCCAGTACAACTGAAGACACCCTCCAAGTTCACCTCAACCCCATCTTGATGGAAGCTGGATGTTTCACTCATTTCAACTCAGGTTGTCCCACTAAAACCTGAGGATTTAGGAACCAACATTTGAGCACTTTCCAAACAACATTTTCATTTGGTGTGAGAATTTTCAACATACTATGATGATGCAGTGTTAGCAGTTATAGAGGGCATTTGTTGTGGAGAGGGTGTCAAAATAGCAGCAACTCTTGAACAAAAGCAATGTTGTAAATGTAAGCCCCTTTCATACAAGAGTTCTATGTCAGAAAGTTGACAATGAAACGTATCGATGTTTGAGCTGGAGGTTCAGAAAATGTTCGGTGGTAATTAAGTTGACAGACCCTCGATCAGTTGTTGAGCTTCTTGTTAATTGTCTGTGTTTGCTGTCATAAAAGATAATCATGCCATTTTGTCATTGAAATGTATCACTTGTCTTCTCATGTCATCATGTTACATGGAAGTAAATAAATGTTTTTATGGAATGTCATAGAAATTAAAATGTACTTTGTCATTGTTTGAATATGCTTGCCCCAAGCCCTGTGGTCATATTTACTGAAAACATTACTCTCTGATCAGAACTGTAATCTAACAATAGAATTAGGTCAGTATTGCAGCCCAGTCATCAGTGTTTTCTGATAATGTCTGGTGTCTTGGTTATGAGGTGTTCGTTATTTCAGTGAGCCAGCACTACAAACCTATCTGCTGTTTGATTTGTTTGATTGGTGTTTTGCGCTGGCCTCAAGAATATTTCATTTATACAACGTCGGCCAGTATTAAGGTGGGAGGAAACCAGGAAAACCCCTGGCGAAACTCATGATCACTCGCAGATTGCTGGCAGACCTTCCCACGTACGGCCGGAGAATGTATGTTTTGTATCAGATAGTGTTGTAGTGTCACTAAATCCTTTTGGAGATCTGAAGAATGTCGGTTTTGGGTATAAACCTAGCATGTGGAAGGCAGTGGCTTTGAAAAGATTGGTCACGTCATCGTTGCCTAATTTGCATGTAGAATTTTTCAAAATGCAATATTGATGAGTTATCTTTCTTGAGTTCTCAGCATTACACACGGAAAGTATTAAGTGGAGGAGATGAATGCATGTCAAGGAAGGGGAATGACAGACATACAGACATACTGAAATGAACAAACAATAACTCACATGAAACCACACATCGAAGCCGAATCAGCTTTATGGAAATAGTTTGAACCTAATCGTGTGCTTTTACTTGCGATTTGTTTGGAACGTACATATGTTTTCATTTCGTTTAAATTGACTGCCTTTTGGCTTTAGGAAAGGTGGAAGTCAACTTTGTAGGTGAACTGCATTTCTAACTGAAAGTGTCCAACTCAAATCAAACTGGAGTTTGTAAAGACTAGGGCTGTGACTTTCATTGTGAAAAGTGCGTTCTTCAATGGATTGATGTCACTCTACCATCTGACATCAGCACCCTGGTCTTCACTACAGCCATCAAATTAATCAAGGCTTATAACCACTAACACCTGTTTGCTGTTGCAGCCAGACGTGTGTGAAAGATTCTGCTTCGTGGTGGGGTGTGTTTGCTGGCTCATTCGTCTCACATGTTCTCGAAAAAGTTGATTGCCAAAAAAAAAATGACGTCAACCAGTTTCACGAAGCTATTTCAGGCCTTACTCTACGATTGCAGTCCAAAATAAACTCATAAATATATGCATCAGATCGATAAAGCATTGATTACCGATTCTGTTCTGTGGTAGTACAATTTCATTCAAGTTTTAGTGTTCAACTTCTTATATTTTTGAGGTAAATAAGAGAAAAGCTTCGGACGTTAGACCAAATTACGTGTTGGAACCGATTCATTGCTGGTTTGGCCACGCTTACTATCAGAAATTTGTCAGACACCAGGCGACGGGTCTGTCGTTTCTACGGCCACTCTGTTTTCCTACACATAATTGCTACAGCGTACGTGAAAAATTCTTGTGAACCACGTTAAATAGGTATGGAATAAACACGTGTGTGATAGGGTCAAAGTATTTCTAGATGACTCCGGTTATGCGTTGGTCAGCAATAATAATCTGTCGGTGAATGACTCGAATAGGTGGGCGGTCTACACCGTTTTTATAGGGCACTGTAGGCTTAGAGGCCTACAGCACTGAAGGTCAATGTTGATAGTTTAACCTTAGGCCACCCTGTTTCACCTCTTTGAAGGTCAATGTTGATAGTTTAACTTTAGGCCACCCTGTTTCACCTCTCTGAAGTTCAATAGTGTTTAAAAAGACGTTTTGAAAACATGCATAAAATCCATGCCAAGACTTTTCAGCATAGTTTCACGTGTTTCAGCTGCATGTGGTCAAGTTATTGTTCAAGGACTTGTGTAGAGGTTCAGCAATATTTACGGGAACTAAGGCGGGAAATGAATTGAAGAGTGGAGGTTTTGTTGGACTGATCCTCTTTAAATGGATCGGTCCTGATTTCTTAATATTCTTTCTTAGTTCTTTGGTGGTTTGCGTTCAACGTTGTTTTGGAAACTGGTCCTGCGATTGTTGAGCTGGAATGTTCATTATGTTGGTCTGTTTCGACGCTTGTATTCACGCTGAACAGAATATTTCTGTTTTGTTTGGTGAGACATTGTCTCAGGCCATTCTAGTGGCACTGTCGCACATCGCTTACAGATTGGCTCCGTTGATAATGTGCCCGACATTCACGGCTGGCCGAACCCATCACCCGCCCAGCTGGTAGAGTGTTTCCGGCGACCAAGCAATGAGCCATTTCGCCGGACAAGTCGAGTTTTGATGGTGGCCATCTATTGCCTTCCGTCACCTGATGTGACCATTGGCTATGCTGAAGCACCTTTTTTTTTCGCTCCTTGGCAGTGTCTGCCTTTTACCGTCTTGCGCTCAGCATCACGACTTTCCCCCCAAGGCAATATTCACGATCAGCCGGAAAATGTCTGGGTTTGTACACCATACAGTCCCGTACGCTTGGTTGCCATGGATCCTTTGAAGTACAACCAAGTAAACAGAGTAGCAATCAATTTGTCAGAAGAGTCGAATCCAATGGAACTGTGCATTAGCTTGTTAGCAAGCTGTTGAATCGCTTTGGAGGCTCGAGTCGTAGACACTTGGTCACAATCAAAACGCTGCGTTTGGCGTGACTGGCGCGGGAGTGACATGACCCTGTCTGCCCGGTCAGAGGGTCGCACCCAGAAATCTTCCCAGCGTCCAATAGACATCGGCAAGCGCGAATTAGAGCATAGCGAGGAAAGAGGAGAGCATGTCCCTGTCTCTCACACCTAGTCTGCATCGATGCTGCTTCTTGCAGCACTGGGTATTTGGGAGGTGATCGGCTATGGAAGCACAGAATCATTTCTTACGGGTATTAACACTTTTTTCTTAACTGGTGACGTTTCCGGTGTTTGCGTTGTCAATCAAGGTTACGTGACAACAGCATAACAGTAGTTTTGGGATTGATACTAACACGTGACCAGTTAATAAACTTTCTACAAATGCGTCTATTTTTCTTTATCGAACAGTTCCCAAATTTGCCAACTATCACGTTGTCGTCGCTGCTCTGGTTTTACTCTTTGTGTGGTAGTCGTTCATATTGTGAGCTTTAGCCAACCATCAAAATGTTACCCTTGCTCTGGTTTTATTCCCTATGTTGTGGTCTGTTGTATATTTATTGTTCTGTGTTGTTTACCGAGCCGAAACGTAGAATTTAATGATTCGAAGAGGTGCTATGGTATTTGTCAGTTTCTCCAATTCCTTTACCTTCCTTTGGTAACCATAGACCTTCAGTTGACATAATTCTATATATTTTTGAATGGTTAGGAAAAAGTGTGTTTGGCTTGTTATTTTTGGACTGATCTGTCAAGCTATCTATTTAACACTGATGTTGTGTAAGGAAGTCGTTGGAGCAATTAGGGTGGACAGTTCAGGGTGTGAGAACGGGGGATTGTTGTGTGAGTGGATTGCCGGGGATAGCGGTGTGCCGACAACGCAGTTGCTGCCTGCAAAAAAAGCCCTCAGTGTGACAAGCACATGGCGTTAAGTGCCAGTTGATGTCGACTCAAAAGAAATTGTAATGGACAGAAGTATAATCTCACAGTTTTGACGTTTACTTTCCACTGATTGCCAATGGTTTGATGAGTCAGCCGTAGCGAATGATAGCGCGTGCGGCTCACCAGTTAAAGTTGAGCTGTTAAGTTTTATCCGCGCGTTATGAGTGCCCGTCTGGACATACCCCGCAGTTCCCTCACCACACCGGACAATTGCCCGCTCAGCACGTTGGCCACGATTACTAATGGCTGTCCTAATTTATCAGTCGTCTGTATTTTCTAGACAAGTCTTCCTTTATCTCTCAGTTCTTTACTTTAACCCAATTCCGAGAGAAGACGTGAACAGAAGGACAATAGATATCGCGCCATCGTCTTATAATGCCTGAACTCCCGAGATGTCTGAGGGGGCGACCATTCCGACGTGAACCCTTTTAGCGAGCGGCCACTGGACAGTGAAGGTGGTGACTAGTTTGATTGCCTTTGAGTAAGGTTATCTGATAGCCACGGCGCGACAAATATCAACCTGATACGCGCCTTTACAGGAGCTTGGCACCTTTTTTTTTTTTTACTGTTTTGATTTTTTGCTTTCCTTCCGCGTTTTCATGAAATTTCCAAATCGATAAAAGCAGCAAGGTTACCAGCGAAACCTGATCGAGCGCGGTTCATTGAATATTGGAAGCGACATCAAAGATAGCCTGCGTTGTTAGGTTGTTAATCTCCGTCACAACTGCTTTATGCATCAGGGTTGATAGGCCGTTGTTTTTTCCACACATAATTAGTACGCTCAGATTACAGCGTTCCTGTTGATTGTGGGGTGAGAGATGATCGATTTTTGCACTATAGAATTGGACACCTTTGGTCCAAGAGGGTTAATGTGGCTAAGCGCCTTGGAGTTAGCTATTGGATGAAACCACATGGCGCTATAGAAGGCCACGTGGTGACTGAGGAATGCCTAAGGTATGGTGGTGGAGCATAACCGCGGGTTCTGTTTCACGTAGCACCTGCAACGTTACGTACACATTAGTCTACTGCAACAATAACCCGGGACCATGCAATTAGACGATGTGCTGGTAGCATTACGCATTACGATGCGCTTGTACCATTGCGGCTATAAAACTGAACTGGTTCTAATTCCACGGAGTGCTTGTAAAATTTGAAATGTCTACACCAATTATATAGTAGCAAGCGGCCTTTCTTACGAAGAGCGTGTGTACACTGCAACATTAGCTAAAAACTGGAGTCAGCTGGACAAAACACTTTTACTGCGACGGTTATCTTGGACCAATTTCAAAATCAAAGACAAATTTCACGAAGCGTTTCTTAGGTTGCTAGCACAATGCTACAATAGTAACTAAGGACCAGTTTCACAAAGCGGAAAAGTTGCTAGAACAGTTCTACAATAGTAGTATCGAAGCGTCAATTTACCGAAGCGTTCGTTACTTTAATGCTACAGTGCTACGATGGAGACCCGCGGCCGTTTTCGCGAAGCTTCAGAATTACGTGCACATAATTACAAGAGTAACGTGGGGTCAGTTTCGCGGAAGGCTGGAGGAGTAAGGTGCTCATTACTGTATATACAACGGTAATCTTGGGTCAGTTCCAGGATCCAGGAAGAGGAACATCTATATAACTGTCAATGCTGCACATTCCCAAGACATCTTCAATCTATTCCCACATAAACCTTTCCATAAACTTTGCCCAGGTCAAAATTCCGGCCACACGATTTGATTTAGGTGTAGAATATCGATGCATTTTTGGTCGCTGTTGTAATTAAACTATGCGGACGCAACGCTGCTAACGCTCTGTGAAATTGTCTACACAGCTGAATAGATATTGCGTCGTCAGGGTAATTACGCAGCCTTGTTAAAAAGTGTCAGAAAAAAAGTTATATCGTTGAAAAATTTCAGCTGACTTAAAATCTGAAATCTGATGGTTATTACGGGTACGCTTATGATTGGTCAAACGTGACTAGATGATACTATAGGCCTATGCACACATCAACGCTTGCTCACTCTGTTCATAGCCACGTTGTCCCCCGAAAGGCAACAAACGAAACAGCCGCGCATCATTCTGCTGATAACTGTGCTTTTTTTCAAATTATATTGAACATCATTGAATTATGTTAGTTGTGTGGATTTGCAATTGTAGTCTGAATTTTCTCCTTTCCGGTGTAAATGCTATTTGGACTAATATGGCAAGGCTGGTTTTGTTCGTTGGTTCGTTGTATACCGGAAGTATGCAGAAAACCCGAATGTGGCATTAGTTAAGTCATCCAAGACTGTGTTAGATGAAGTCTTAATCGAAAATTGGTGAAATATGAAAGCTATTGATGTTGTCTAAAGTCGATTCCGGCTTCTAAGTGTACCAGAGTTTCTACAGATGCGGTTAAACATGGCCCTACTTGAATGGTGCGACTCAATCAATTTCCTAACAGAACACCAGCTAATGGACTTAGTGTATAGGGCGGGTAGCACCAAGGAAAGATGAATAACTATTTGTGTCGTGTACACATTTATTAACAAGCTTTTACGATCTCGGACCGTTATTGAATCGGCGTGCTCTTAGCAGTGTTAAATATCCCGAATGTTAGCGATTCTGAATGTGTATTGATCGGCCGTGCCGTTCTCCGCTCCTTCGTCCATGGCATCCGTAACCCACGCCGCCGACGGCACACTGGGGAGCGTTTAAGAAATAATCCACCGGGTCGATTTCTTCCAGACAAACTTTCAAATCACCCTTAATATAGGCTGGGGAATTTGACCTGTCACGCCGGGATGATGACCTTACTTCATTACCGCCAATGCTGTCACATCTTTTTTAACACCCCGCCGAACCTTGAGCGTCACCCCAGTATATACTTTTCCTTTATTATCTTTCTGGACACAGAATGACCGCAGTGCGTCGATGACCAGATCCGTCCTTGCCGATCTGTAAATTTGTATGGGAGAACTCCGTAACTAGAAAATAATTAATAAATAATTATTATTAATAATAAATAAGTCTGAACCGTTTCCATTATCAGTACATTAGCAAGCTTAATATATAATAGCCATTCATTTTTCGCGATACAGTCGTTTCGTAGACTCAGTAACACTGGTTTTGTATCGTCATACATTATATATAGAAAACAGATTTTATTGACAAATGCTAAAGAAGTAAGCCTATTGTTTAGTTTTCAGTCTGGCAACGCAGATGTGTATATTTGTGTGTAAGCAAAGCGAACATTTAAAATCATTGCATGAAAAACCATCGTTGGTGTAAGGGACAACATTTTATGCCTTTTTGTCATTTATCGGTTAGATAATTATTTGACATACAGGTATTAAAAATTTTGCGAGACATGAAAATGTGCAGTTTGATAAAAGGTGAATTGTTATGCAACTTGTTGACCAGCAAGAATTCATTCCCTTATAACCCGGATCCGACCATCCTTTAAGGAAATAATCAAAATCTCAAATGAATAATAAAACAAGGGTGTAACATAGCTGTGTAGTGCGTATAGAATTAGGTACAAGAATATCGTATTTAATCTATTCGTATCGTATTTCTTGGAGCCCACGAAGGTAGTTGCATTTGGTACACCAACCCTGGGAGAATACCCCTGGCCAAATTCCGGTCGGTGTCTTGTCGATCTCCGCCGAGGTAAATCATCAGTTATATCAACAGCTTAAACTCTCACAGATAAACCGCCTTTGAGGATATCCCTAACCCTGTTCAGGACGTCACTTGACGCATGCAAACCACGGGCCCTAAACAAAACGGGAATCTCTAGAATGTCTGTTTCTTTTGAAAATGACGAGGGTTTTTTTTTTCTTTTTTTTTTTTTTTTTTTGTCACTGTACAGTTTCATACCGTATCCGCATTAGACGAATTACAAGCAACGCAACAGAGTACCGTTTTCTTGGGCGGCATTGTCTTCTCTGGCTTCTTCTGATCGATGTCAGCCCCGAACTTTCATGACAGGGCCACCTTCACTCTGCTCCAACGCTAATTTTCCCCGGTTTATTGCAGACAACTGCTTCCGATCCAAAAGCTGCCAGACGCGACAATTTGCCCTCTACAATTGCTGTGATTTAATTTTCTCCTTGTTTCACGTAGCTTTCCGCTCTAACGCCTGTCTTAACCGCCACCTTCTCTGTCCTTGCTCACACACAAGAGGGTCTCGGGAACGAGCCGCGGTAGGCCAGAGTGGAATAACGGCCCAGGGCTTGTCTTCAGGGTTGATAGCAGATCTCCCCAGTCCCCAGCCGCTTCTAAGACGGTCCCCAATCAGTTCCCAACTCGTTCCCGGGAAGTAGCCGCCCTCTGATAGGGCTTCAAAACCAGGCTTATACAATACAAGATTATGTCTTGCATAATTAAAGCGCATATTGCACGTGAAATGTTTTCAACATGTGTCCTTATTAAAACTCCCCCACCCCAACTCCCCCAGGTGCTGCGTGTACGTAGAGGGGTCCTCGAGCTTAGGCTAGGGTTAATTAGCCTACTTCAGGTTTAAATGAAGCGTTTTTTTTCTCAAGGACTTCTCTCAAGTCTATTGTAGCGAGAAATACAATTATGAAAAAAGTTCCCTTGCTGTTTTTGAAAGAATAACGACAGCAAAACGAACGATATTAAAAGACTTATTAATAATGATAATGATGGCTTGTAGTGATTTAGCACCGAGGGAACCACTTAGCAAAGAACATATAAAACTTTCAGCTCGTAGTGGCCTGTTACGCATGCGCGAACTTGTTAAATGACCCGGCACTCCATCTTGTTTCGCCGGAAGTACCCAAAAGGACAACCACTACTGGCCTTTTGTGTTTGCTACAGGTCGGCATTCATTATTGTATACAACCGAACCTGTGGCAGTGGAACATTTACAAAATAAGAGCGAACATGGAGAATGATTTGAATTTATTTCTTTGCATATGTTTACGATGTCATTCAAATGCGTATCATGGCTGGGGCTGGCGTCAAACATGTTAGAAATGTCACTCCCTTTCATGTAATATCTGTAGTGTTGACATATTACTTTTTATCGACCATAGTCCAGATTTCTCTCTATAACATCTGTAAATGATCAGATGATTTCCGACTAGACACCCAAAACACGACATCAGAGAGGACATTTGCTATTAATTGTTTAATTGGCTTCTAGAGTGTATTTATAGTTTTTAGTATCAATGAAGTTATGGGTTACAGCTGTTTATTGCATCTTGATAATTTCTAGCATGTCGGTTCATCGGAACTTTCATATATAAAAACTGTAATATGCGCTAGTCCAATGACATGGTTTTAGCAATGAGTTCTAAGCCTTCTTTCGACTGTAGATATTATCGGATATACTTATATATATTATGTTAAACTGTGGTATGTCAGGGACACGGTTGAGATATAAGTGATAAGTGTTTCAGTGGTTATAGGAAAGACGTTCAATCCCAGCCTAGGACAAGGCAATGCAGAGATCAATAGATTTACTCCTAGAAATCCGGTTTTCTTGACCTTAGTGAAACATTATGAGCAATCAAATTAATTTACAAATGCATGTAGCAATTTCTTGTTACTTTAGCCATTAGCCCTAAGAGTAACATTGTGTTTCTCTTTTGATTTCCTTTCCCATTCTATAAATTCTGCCAAAGGACGAAGGGTTTCTTTACTGCATTTTTTGTTTTGAAGTGTTAAGTTGACATGAAAAAAAAACCTATTCCATTTGGACTTTGCATATTAAACATATTCTTTAGATAAATTGGAACTAATGAAGTGTCGCGGAATTAGAAAACTCTTTTTTATCCCTTTCAATTTTTTTTTGTCTTTGAGGGCGCGTTTCTATATATCCCGATTGGTTTTCTTCTTCAACGCTGCATGACATATCATATTAGAGTGAGTGATAGAAAATATCAGTTATTGAAATAGAAGGCACTTCTTGCGTACATTAATATTTTTAACGTTTATATACCCATGAGTTTTCTGTACAGTTATACATATTTTTTGTGATGCTCCGGAAAATCGGCTTGTGTCTGTTAACATCCTCTGTTGGACGTAGACTCTTGCCTGTAAGCATACATTGTAATTCCCGGGGCAAAGTTTTCGTGAGGCATTCGTAGCGTTACATGCACAACGGTATATCACGGCATAGGCCTTACATGTAAATGTGGTGTCCGCCCATAATGTGGGTACATGTACAATGTACTGGTGTATACGTATCGCCATGCGCCTTTCTGAAAACGTGTCCCTTGGCTTTTGGACAATCGCTGGCTCAGCTAGAGTACTCACATACAACGGAGTCTTAGAGACAGATTATCTTGGTGTGAACTTACATACTTAGCTGGTGAAGCCTAATCTGTGTGTACATTTGTGTAATCTGTTGTATTTACTCTCCTTTATGACGGCGCTTTATGGTCAAACTAGTAACGTATTACTCATGAATTACAAGAAAACAATGATGGCCAGGCGGGTAAAAAGTACTCCGTGTCCACCAAATAAGTCATGTGGTTTATTTCTTTATATAATCGTGTGTATAACGCCGTACGTACGAGTGTTTCACTTATATGTTGCCGATCAGGTTTATGAATGGAGGAAACCGGAATGTCCGAAGTAAACCACCGCTTATCGCTAGATACTTGACAAAGTTACCTCCTGACTTAAAGCCGCTGCCGAAGCAGTAAAAGCTGGATTCTGGACAAGTCAGCAGTCTTGTGCAGATAAGCTTCCATCACAGATGACACTTTTTTTGAAAAAAAAATATTAGAAATATACAGGTTAATTAAAGACTTTTGGTTAATGGACTAGGCTCTTGGACAAATACATAAATATGCATGTACATGGGCTGGGAATGTCTCCGTAAAATGGACTTAACCCTATATCCCTGCCAGCCGACAATGATCTCTAAGACTGAGTTTCCAGAGCAGCTAATTTTGTGCCTTTTTTGCGCTTGAGTTATTATCGCTTTAATCCATTGTCTTCTCCAATTCATCGAGTGATTGGTCAAATTTCCCCGCTTATTGTTCTCTTCACACCCGTTAGGTGGTCCGGTGCCCGTTGTGAGCACCCAGTGGTCGTTAGTGAGCATTAGGGAACCCGCTGTATTATCTGACCATTACCTCTCTAATATCTTCTGCGCCCCGTCGACCTCCCGGCTAATTCCCCATTTAAATGCAAATTTATTCATTATTTTTCGAGTCGGAATGATGTAGTGTTTTATGAATTGTCCTCTTAACAAATGTCAGAACGATCGGTTGATTTGATCTGAAGGGGTCTTATACAAGCATACAATGCTTGGAGTTTAGGATGTGTTGTTGGGAGTACTTCCTCTGGGAACAATCTCTTTCGTGTCTACTTACACGCGTCATTCTCTGACTAGAGCTTTACTAGCATCCACAGAATCAAGACAAAATATATCATAAAATTAAGTAGCCATCCGGCGATGTCATCCGTATGTGGATGGCACCAAGGTAGTGCATGCGTGGATAAAAGAATCAAACGTGCATACATAAGGTTACAGATTAATAAATTTCAAATCAAAATCTGAAACTCTCAAAATGTTAAATTTTATCGAGTTAAGACGACCATTTAAAATGAGAGTGACATTCATTAACCATGTTTACATTTGAATGAAGATTTGAATGGCCAAATATCAGACTAAACAAAGTATGGCCTCGCGGTCATACTGCCCATAAATGATCTTCCACGAGTTTTGGTATGATTGTATTTTGCACATTCTTGAGGCGCTCAGTCTCAGATATCGGGTCTGACCGATGGTGTACGCCAAGGCTTATATTTAGGGCCAATTCTGTTTCGCTTCATTTCTTTATATATTCCAATCTCAGTTCTTCAACATGATAACTATTTGCAAGTACAGCCATTTGGTTCTTTTCCACTTTATACCATTAATATTTTCTAAAATTGACATCATCATGAAAAATACATATTCTCTAAATATCACGAAATTCTCGCCGTTTAAATTGTTTTTTTTTTATGTATTTGTTCATTTGATTGATGTTTAAAGGTGTGGTCAAGAGTCGTTCATTCTGTGTATACTACATGTTTATAGCTATAGAGGAAAATGGAGTGCCCCGAGTAATCAGTTGTTACAGTTGCCTCTTATCTCAGCCATATATATCACCTGTTGTTTGTAGTTGCTGTTTGCCACAAAGATAAACGCTTACTGGAGCAGTTGTATATGTTTTCTCATTATTTATTGAATACATAAAAGTTCTGAACAGACATTCTTTAATTATAATAAAAGCATAAAAAGAGTTTCATTTTCTGATTCACTTGATGTCGGGTAAATTTTTAATTCTGTTTCTCTTTGTGAAGTCTGAATAGAACATACATGCATGTCAGATATGGGCGATCACCCCCTTTCCATCATTGTCATTATAGAACACTCCGCTTCTTATCCCCACCCGTGTAACACGTTTCAGACCGAAGGCAGGTGGTATACAGCGTAACAATTATTCGTGCGCTGTGTTTTTCAATCAATTGACTTTTTGCATGAAGCAGTTGACGCCAATGCATTCGCCACGTGAGTGATCGTGGTAGGTAGTTATATGGGGACGTTATATATGGTTAAATGACGCATCACACCTCTCTTAGCTACAAGATACCCAGGGTCTATACACGGACAAGGACCTCAGCACTAGAACCTGTGCTATATATTAAGAAAGTGTAATCTCTAATAACGATAATACTGTTAAGGACCTTAGTGGCACGGGTGCCTGTCTTAGGCTAGAGAAAATTTGCTTGGGAGAGAAAGAGAACTACATCATAGAAGGCAAAACCAGAGCAGCCACGACAATGTGATAGGTGGCAAATGGTCACCTCTATAGCTTCAGGTAGCTCCGAAGCTCTTGCCATCATGACGTGGAGTGCTGTCAACGTAATTATTGCAAGAGTTTCGGAGCTACCTGGAGGTAGGTCACACCTAACCAGTGAAATCCGGTCTCTTGTCAATTTGCCTAAGTTACGGTTTTTTTCTAACTGTTCATTTAAATATAGACACCGACAATCAACAAAGGACACCGTCCTCCGAATAAGGATAGGGAGAAAGCAGCCTACCTTTGACGGGAGAAAACAAGATACATGTATGTACGCCAGGTGATATGCTTTATATGCATCGTGTTGAATAAAATCGCCAAATTTCAGCTGAAATCAAAGCGCAACTGAAATATATTATATAGAGAATTAAATACGTCATTCAAGACAACTTATGTTCTCTCGATTTGAATACTGATAAAAGGAGGCGAGACGGTAAGGTCGGGTCTTGGTCCACGGCTGTGTATAAAGGACAGAATGTGGCTCACCGCAAATTTTAAACTGGGTCATCATGCTGGTGAGTGATTTTGGTACATACTCCCTTAGATACAGAACTGCAGCTCCTCTTACCAAATATGGGAATTGGCGGAGAGCTATAGAGCGATAGCTAACGAAACTGGTCGGGTGAGACAGATGATTTTCTAAACATTACAGAAAAGAAAGCAAGGGTCTGTCCTTTAATAAAACGCCTGGCATCAATAAAGCTATGTTTTTCGCTGCCTTTTAGGGTATAGTTAGTTATTCACCACAGCTTCCAAACGCTGTTAATATTTATCCTCCACCCCCTCTCCCAACTGAGACCCACCAAAGCCTCGTTGTGGATAGCCTACAGCCACCCTCTGTCTGCATGCTTTGCATTGTAGCTCTCCGTCACGGAGAGTTGCAGTTCTGTATCTACATACTCCCTGTGATTTTGTTTACATGTTTGCAATGCAGGCATGCATATTTGGAATCCGTATAAAAAATTAAATTATCTGATGTGTTTTTTATTATCAATTTATTAAAAAAGGAGCAGAAGCTAGTAGCATTGAGATACATGTACAAGAACTGTCCAAATTGCGCTCTGCATGGGGCACAACTTCCGTCCTCCCTAAATCAGGAATGAAAGGCGCCCAAACTGCATTCAAATGACCGGAATGAATATTGGAGCATTTTCAGTTGGCTATATAGTGTCTATAACCATACCACAATTGACATATTATAACAATTATACATGCACTCATATAGCCTATCATATGTATTGAAATTGTAAAAATTAAAACTGTAAGAAAATATTATTTTTGGACTGTTTTAAAACATCCGTTGTGATGACCGCCTAAGTGCCTCAAGCCTAGAGAGGATTCCTTGCGTTTTTCCGGCACCTTCGAAAGGTGTTACTTGTTTCCCTTTACAACTTCTCATCATAGTTTCTAACAAACTTTCTTGATTCTTTGGTGACTTGTATTTAGTGTTGATTTGGATGTTGGTCTGATAATCGATCTGGAGGGACAATTGTGGTTGTCGATAGATACACGAATGTCTTTTATGACACATATAGATTTAAATCATCTGTCAAGATATTTCATGACTTCAAAAACAAACTTACAGTATTTCCTTTCCTTCCGTGTAGCCGGCTTTATGCTGGTATCATGCTTTGTAAGTTAAATAGGCAACATCTGTATATACACCTATAACATCATGTGAAATCCACCAAAATGACCATTAGGTAATGAGCAATAGGTGGTGATTATGTTGGAACTGATGAGGATTATAGCAGTAGGAAATAAAGCGATGTGCCATGATGATCTGTCATTATAAAATGGACATGTATAATCATTTATAGCTGGGAAGAAGATGGTTGGAAATAAGGAAAGATTAGATGTTCATAATAAAGAGAGGACGTGTGTTGGTTATGATGGAAGCTACACACTGTGTGGTATAATGAGAGAAGCTTTCTTCAAAATAATGTAGGTCAGCCAGCAATCTGTGGATGAGTTCCTCTCGGGCTTTATCCAGTTTCCTCTCACCACAATGCTAACCGCCTTCGAATAAGTGAAATATTCTTGAGTTCGGCGTAAAACACCAATCAAATAAATAAATAAATAAATAAATAAAACAATGTGTCATTTATAATGGGCATATTCAGGTTTGACGTGGACGCGTTAGAAGGGATACGATTTTGAATGCATAGAGAAGAACGAAAATTTACAACAGCCTATTTCGTGTGGCAAAGTATAGCCCACGACCATGATTCCATAAAAACACTTGTAAACTCTGGGTATACAAAAATTTAAACCTCTCAAAATCAATTGCTTGATGAAGGAAGTAGTTTGAGATAATGTATACAAACCTGGACTGCATTAACCGGCGTTAATATTATTCATGTCAGCCCGTCGAGTTATGTTCAGGAGCTCGCTGTTATTAAATAACCACAGTTATTAATTTAAATGCTGCCATGTCGATATTCATTGGATGTTGACTAACTGCAATGTAATCATCTCCGTGCGACAAGTTTGAACAATATGAAAGTTATATCCCGATTGGGGAGTGAACAAAGATCGACTTTTCGCGTGCAGCCCGCCTGATAATTTTCATTTCATTAAAAAACTATAATTATGCGATGACATCGACAAAAGCTCTAGAAAAAAAAGAACCTTTCCTCGTGGGACGTTCGTAAGTATAAAACATCCTCGCTGTCTCCCCAGCCTCGAGCATTGTTTTGTTTCATGGGCTTGGCAAGGTGAAAATAAAAGCATAATAGGCGCGTGCAGTTGTATGACTGTAGGTATGAACATCGGCCGAGCACTTCTGTATATACTTACACGTGCTCCACCCACACGTGATCTGCATGTGTCACTTAAAAACATACAAAACGTATTATTTTAGATCAGAAAGTTGGGACTGAATTTTATAACCAGGCCAGTTGCTTACTAGGCAACAATGTTTCCATAGACTTGTGTGATTTAATGGATTTGCTCCGTGCACGTGCCGGCTGTACACTCAAAATTGTAACAAAGCTATCGTGCTTCTTCTTTTCTTCTTTACGAAAATTGGTGTTTTTGCATAAAGCTGGCAGCTAAATTGGCATCCATGCAAAAATTAAGACATCAGTTGTAATGTATACATGGCCATTGACGAGGAAGTCAACCATGACTCTAAAGGACGTGGGTTAATAAAGAAAAGGTAAGTTTGTGTATATGGCCGGTTGGCCGATCAGGCCATGTTTGGCGCGTGCTAAGCGGGTGTGGTCGGACAGGTGCTCGCGGGAAGTCGAGGACGGCTTAAACCGCAATCGCTTTTATCTCTTAGTTTGTATCTTCTCTTTTCACAGATTATTTCTATTAAATAGCCAAGCATTCAGAGACGCCCTTCTTATCGTGTTGTCAGATAATTGTTTGGTAGAATCTGGTAATGGATGCGCGAGATAAATTATCATACAGCACGGCCGGCTCGTGTTCATAGCTGTCAATCAGAGCGCGCGCGTGCCAGCAAAGGTGCTGCGCGGTACAGGTGCTGACACCTGCGCCCGCGCTCCCTACTACTTGGGTGAGTGAGTGTTTGTGGGGGGAGGGGATGGACACATTGTCCGGTGACAAAACTCATTATCTGTTGACCCTTAACTGGGTGTCTGCCTCAGGGGCAAGGGTTAAATTCAATTTCAATGCAAGTTATGCCCAGGGACTGACCCACACGGGACATGACATGAAATAAAATTGCTGATTGCGGGTCCGGACAGAGCCTGAGGGTAGAGGCCAACTCGTCCTTTTCACAGGCACACAACACCAAGTGTCTCTACAAATATTTGTCTCGCGCCCCGCACGTGCGATCACCTGGAAACGCTTGCCTATGGACAAACGAATCCGGGAGAATGATGTCCAAAATGGGCCTCAGAAGTGATTTCTGTCTATAGTTTCTTCAGCCGTCCATCTTGAATTCCTTCTTTTTCAGGGCTAATTGTCTTTATTAAATGTCTAAGAATAGCTTGAGAACATACAACTTTTCCCCGGAAATATATCTTTAGAATCCTTGTCACCATCTATTGTATTTGTAAATCACCAACACTCTTATCTCCTTAAGACATTCTGATTCTTAAGACATTACAGTTTTCAAGTAATCTATAGGAACCTCCTCAGGCGCTACCACTGCACGATGATTTTGTCCAAATTCTTTAGTTTAAGGGAGTTGTTACAGGGTTTGTTAGTTTTAACCTGTGTATTACACGCCAGTGTAATTGTTGCCTCGCACCGGCCGGATTACCAGACCAGACCGAAGTTAAGGTAGCCAATTCGTGCCATATGACTCACTGATGTCTGCCTGAGCCCCAGGGTTTGCCAGAAACAACACTAGTGATTCATAAAACTCAAACTGTTCTAGCGCCTCACAATAGGAACTGTCGTTTCCCGTGTCCCACTAAAAACATGTATACATGGTTTGTCCAGTCTATAAAGCGCTACAGGCCTCAACATGGCTTTACTATTTGTCCTTCAATTACTTATATATATAGTCGAAGCGATTTCTGTATTATTTCTTTATTCATGCAGTTATGTCGAATCTATGATCTCTAAATAGCCCTCTATGCAGTGAGTGTAAAAACGTTATGCATGTGGTTAAAGCTGATTACGTAATAACAGGTTTGTGTTGAAATAGCAGCTATCGACGTTAATGCTAACATCTTGGGGACGTATCTCGGCGGAACGGCTGTAGGCTAAGTGTTGTTATTATGGTTATCATCATTACGGGAATCAGAATCATTGGTTCAGGCATAAAATACAACGATTACGTTCCTGTCCAGAAGAGCGTGAACTGTATGGTCCGGGGGGAAAATAAGGCTTAACTCGCGTTTAAGGGCGTCAGTTAAAACAATAGCAAGAACAGTTGAAAGGTATAGATTCCGACCTTAACAGCGTAGGTTTCAGGTACATTGTCGACCTTCGCGGGTAACGTGATACTATACCGTTTCTACTGATTCGGATTATCTCGATTCGCTGCTCGTTTAACATGTATGCTTTGTATTGGTGGGAAACAAAAAAGAAAACAAAGACCGATATGAATGACGTGGATCATGTTTTGGATAATGACCGTTTTTACATTTACCCATATGATATACTTGTTAAATGTTTACCAACATATTTAATACTGAAATTGAGCGTAATTCTGACGTATGACGTGCATGACGTAATTCTGTACAATTGTTTTAATTTGCTTAGTGTAAATTTATTATTAACTTAATTTAGAGCAATCTGTTGATAAGATGTAGGGCACATATACAGCGAAATTGTCTGCTAAGCCTATAGATGGAAACTAACATTGCACTGTCCGTCTAATTGAAGGCTTTTCAATGTTAATTATCTAGGCTATCAGCCGGTGTATTGCAAATGTGAAAATGAAGAAAAAATGCGCGCACCACTGGCTTCACTTTACGAATGTTTCGGCTTATTGTAAGTTTTACACGATTTTTGGTAAGAGATCGTTGGGTTAATTTGCACATGTATACCATTCATAGGTCAAAGGTCAAGGTGTGCAGAGATAGCGAACTTCGTATACGTTATTTTTTACGATCAATGTTTTCAAATATAGCTCTGTATGCTCATAAAAATGATAAGATAGTTTCTGAATTTGTAAAACATTAAAGAGTCTGTCTCTTCAAAATACCTCTTTCATGTAGCTCACGCAGTATTGAAACTGAAATTAAGTATAATTCCTTTTCCCTCACATTGAAGTGAAATTTGACGTTTTCATAGCACTGATAGCTGCAACAATCATAAACCTAAGTGGAATAAAAAAATTAATTCTCTCTTCGTGTCAATTTAAATTTTAAGCTAGCGCAATGAGTAAGGGCTGCATGTAGGCTACGTTCTGTGCGGGTCTTGGGGCGGAAGTTTGGAGTCGTTATAGACAAAGAGACGTTTGGCTTGAGTTTGCCTGGTGAGAAAGGCCGCAACTGTTGCCTCAGTAATGGGTTGAAAACAAAGCGAAAGTCGATGCCAGCCTGGGGCTTCGGAGTGCTTCAACTGATCGACTCTAACGCGACCTGGCTGCCACTTAGACACTTACGATGGAGTACTACAGTGATTTCAGGGCCGATAAGCTAGCAATTACGATGGCTAACCAAACTGTGCAACTCCTCTACTTAATGGTAGCCCAGTTTTCCCTCAGATCTTGTTTCTAGAAGGGGCCGATATTTCTGACGCCCCACGCGTGCTTGTGTGTTAGGCTAGAGGCCGGTAAAGGGGACTATAAAACCATCCTCAGGTGTGCGACAGGGGTCCATCATCATGCCGGTCTTGTTTAATCATATTGATCTGTAACCAGGAAACATAATCGTGGATACACCAGCCCCTGTATATTTCCCTGGTTCCAGTGTTGTCAACGGACTGTCAAGTTTACAAAACACAACCAGACCTGCGACCCCGGGGGCATTGTTTACGGTCAAAGATATGCGCCAATATCCAGATAAGTCTACACTGATTTGACAGCTGCTGGGCTCACGAACTATGGACGAGTCCCGCTTTCAATTCCCTTTAACAAAAGGACGAAAATAAACTCCTTAAAAGGAAGAAAAGAAGTGGATCGTTTTTTTACAACGAAATCGAAGATGCTGTAGATAGATCGAGATAAAGTAAAATATACATGTATGTATATAACGAAGTATAAGACAACAAAGGAGCCTTTGTGCATGTAGTAAAGATTTCCAAATATGCCCTGCGTTCAGGGTTCAGCGTAGTAGATGTAGATTTGTTACCCATACGTCCTTTTACTCATCTGTTACAATAATTACATATTCTGCACCGTTGGCCTAATTTTATTTTATTTGTGCAATGATTATCATATCAGATATAAATTCAAAGGTTAACCTCCAGTGAATTTAATAATATATATACATGTATATTGATATGTGTTACTTAATATACTCAATACACACCTGTGTTTTAACCTCATGAAGAACTACTGAAGTAATACCTTTCACTTTATAGGTGAATCGAATCGAATACCTATATATAGTTGTCTTGATAATATATAGACATAGTATATAATACTTTCACTCAAGTATATGTATGACTATTTTTGAGTTGACGAAAGGATATTAAGCATTAGATAATGAACCTAATCTGATATTCATTCAGCATGACATATATTGCTTCATGATAAGGTCAATATTATATGCGAACGGGGGTCACGTATATGCATCATTACTCTTAACCCTGTGCGATGTTTTTACGAACTGCCGCAAATACAACGCAACTGATATACTTATTTGTGCTTGACAACAGTACTTATAAAATCTGCGATATAGTTTTGGTTCTGTGTTTGGGGAGTGTAAGTTGCTATTTTACATCGACCGTTGGAACAAAACCCTAACTGAGGTAAATTGACAACAGGCCAGATTTCACGTGACCGTGAAATTACATTACACTGCCAGCACTGTTCTACTTTTATATCGCATGCTGTAATCTTTTATATTCTATATGTATATGCATAAGTCTACGATACCAGGAAGACCTTGTCGACAGTTTCTTCATGACATCATCATAAGTGCTGACGTCATCCTCATTCCTGACGTTATAAATCGTTGTAACACCTTTATGGCTGTTTATGGCTGTGTGTGGGTGGTTCACCCCGGGACATCTGATTTTCTTCCCCATAAACATTACCACCGTCGTATACAAGCGACAAATTCTTCAGCGTGGCATTTACAACCACTCACTCACTCACTTGATCAATCATTTCAAACAATCAATCATTCACGCCATCATTGGAACACTGACTACTCCTTATGTTTTGTGCGTTTTGTATAATGTGCTTTGTACTTATATGCACGTGAATGGAGGGTGAAGACTATGTTAGAAATGGGGATCTGGATTCAAGCCTGCGGCCACTTAGGTCAAGGGCGTGTTTCACGAAGCCTGTTTGGGCAAAATTGAATTTTTTTCCCGTCTGAGCTGGATACGCAAACTTGGCTGACATTGTACAACCACCGCCTAGAATCAGCAGTTCAAATGTTATCCATTTGCTGCACGTACTAAATTTAGGGCTTGATTTTTGAATGCAATTTTAAGCTTACGTCCGATCTCGCTGACGAGTGCACACCCTTGCAAGGCTTATTCGGCCGTGGCGATATCTCAGCTTTCACTACGCTTGCACGAATAACGAATTTGACGGTCGGACATAATATCTGAGAAATTCATAAATTCAAGCTTGGGGACTGATGGTTTTGTAAGCTGTTACATGTAATGTAGCAAGATATAACACTAATCATGTCACGCACATCAGAAGTTGTGAGAAAAACATCTTTGTAGTAATGAATTTAGAGAAACACAAACTTTTATTTTTCAACCGATGAATGCAAAACATGTTGTAATGTTCAATTAGTCATTTATCATTAATATTTTCAAGAAATTATGTCCCATGTATTTTAAAATATACATTTATTTTCCTTTGTCATAAAATTAAATAAATATTATTTGCCCGTCTTTCTGATTATTTTCTCCTTTGTAATCGGCAACGATTCGCTCCACGATCACCTGACATAACCGACTCGTATTTTTTGTTTTTGCCGGCGGCTCCCTTCTCACAAATGTCTGTTCTGATCGACCCGTTTTGTCACAGACTGAAAGCTGCTCTGTCTAATTTCTCGCTTGATTGTCTTTAACATTTTGCCACTCGTAGAATTACAAAAAATGCCCTGGGGCCGCGGTAACCATCGTTGGAAAATGTTATTGGAATATTTAAACAAAAAGACTGTCACCCGATTGTAAATGAAATATGGCGAAGAAATGAGGAGAGATTTGTCTTTTTGACAAGTTAAGGGACACCGACACGCGTAAAAGCGTCAGGGGGTCTGCTTTGTCTCCAGGAATTGATTCCGATCAAAAAGGCATTGCGACACATCGCCGTGTCTTCATTTTCTTCCCCTCTTCCGCTCGGGAATCTTTTTTTATTCCCCTGTGATTTGGACGAGATTTACATTTTGCAGCAGTGACCGCCGTCTGTCACCGCGTTACCCGTTCTAATCCATCACCCAGTCGTGGAGACAACGGCTGAAACAATACCGTCCGTGGAGAATTACCATATACAAGATGGCGGCGCCTGATGACGCATCACTTACAATGATCACGGACGACATGCCAACTTTTTGGTCGTGATATGTAATTAAATGCCACCTCGCTAGGCCTCCAGAGTAACTTTCTTTAATGGAAGTGCAATCAGCGAATAGAGATAGAAATCTAAAAGTGACGTGGCGGAGAAGTTTGCCGTTTAGCAAAGCATAAATACGAATCACGCTAACCATGGTCAAGTTCGTATGAAGGAATACAATGCTCTTGCCCATTGTCAAGAATGCAAAACTTTGATCAGATTGCCTTACGAAGGCCAGGACAGGCATTTCATTTTTATTGCGCATGCGTAGTATATAAAATTTGCATATTTCTTCTATTTTTGTTTATATTCATCGCGTCACTATTCTCTTACGAACCTTGTGCGGATGTATAAAACACTTATTCTTTATAATATTGTATGGTGTTTTGCTTTGAATCGTTATAATTATGGTGCTGAGTGCCTTAATTACTTAACTTTATACGCTTCATGCATTTTCAGGGAAAGTCAATACAAGGCAATCATTGGAGTATATAAAAACGTACTCAGATACCAACTGTCGTCACCGCTTTGCCTTGACTCACTCTGCTCTGCGCGTCTTTTTTTTATTCGTATCTCCCATGATTATTGGCTGATTAAATATAGATCGCCATCTGTTCTGCTTTGTGGTGAGAATGCTGTATGGTGATGCTTTAGACCATGCATGTTGTTACCTGAATACAAAGATTACTCATATCAGGAACATCATTCTGTATAGAGTAATCAGAGTTGTTAATGATTTATACCTTGCAAAGTCAACAGTCAACACCAGTTTGTTTGTTTGGCTGGTTGTTTGAATGGGTTTTAACGCTGTGCTGAAAAATATTCCACAAGTATATACTATCGCGGTCAGTTTTTTACGGTTAGAAAATACACGGGAGCTCGTAGTAAACCACTCATCTTTGGGAAGTAAATGACAAACTTTGTCACATTTGAATCACAGGTCGTCACATAGAAATGATTTTCAAATACGTTGTTACAAAGCAACTGGTCGTCAAGTAACTTCATGTACGACAACGTATACGGTAACCTAGCCCTGACGACCGCATAGACCTTATATATATTGCGTGCATATTGCCATCGAGACTCCGAGAGTGGCGCAGGGAGAAAGAAAGAAAGAAAGAATAAAGAACAAAAAAAAAAAGAATAAAAGAAAAAAGAAAAGAAAAAAACCGCACAGATGACTTACATGGCGGTGACACCACCAGTACAGGTGAACGCTTAGTTGTCACTTAAGGGCGTCGGTGAATGAGCGTCTGGATTCCGTTGCTTATTTCATGATTTCTGGGGTTCGGACTTTCTCATTGTGCGAGAAAATTCATAGGCGTAGGAATCGAAGTGGAATCGGGGAGGGGCAAGACATGCAATTGCCCCTCCACTTTTTAAAGGGGGGGGGGGGCAAATATGTTTCAATTGTACATGAAAACGACAAACATGCGTAGCATATCGGGTAATAAGTTTATCCTAGTTAACTAATTTTAGTTAGCAGAAACTGCGCGAAACGTTTCTCCTGCTAGATACTAAAGCCACAGCTCCGGAGCTAAGGCGTCCCATGGACCCTTGCCTATTGGACTGGGATATATGGGTGGAAATATAACGTTGCCTACATTATAACTCCTGAAAGTGGTGTAGTGTGAGTAGCTAAAAAGTTTTATGAAAGAGGACAAAGTGCCTGAATGGCTCAAGTCTGTGGATATCTATATAAGATCTCCAACATTGCTTATACCAAGCAACAACAGATTATTTTCAGTGGTCCTGTAGAAATTCTCCCGTGTTACTTTTGGTTTATTTGGTGAGAGCTCAGGTGATCTTACTCATTAGTATGTGTTGTTCGAAAGACATGAAGTTGATAAATGGAAGGTCTTAACTATACATGTCTGTTTTAGATATAATCATGATATCCTGGTACTTCGAATGCGTTTACATGCATGCATTCAAAATACAAGAATGCGTGGACACTGGATATACGAAGTTACTGGTTTCTTTGACAAGCACATGGAAGTGTTTGGACCAGACTTTCAATATCGTTGCGTGACGTATACATATGTATAATTCTCTACACGTCATTTTCCATTTCAACTCAATATACTGGCTAATAACGTTATCAGCAAAGATTTAATTCGTCGACATGTGATGTCCAATCTCTCTATAATGAACTAAGTGGCGAGCTATGACGTCAAGCAGGATTCACGAACAGCAGATGCCAGTGGCCTGTCCATGTTGATTACAGGTGTGCACACTCTCTCAGGTGGGCGGCTCAGGTTACACGCTATCGATTACAAGTGGCCGGGCTATATCTTCTGCTATGATGGTTAGTAAATCTCACCGACAAGTACGTAGCGTGTTGATTAAATCGGAACCGATTTAGACCTGGCTTGAAGCCTAGACGAGAATATAACGGGTTATAGTAACTCTTATAAACACGCCAATCGATACAGCTGTGCAGATCAATTAAAACCGCGCGCCAACATCAATTGCCCTTTGGCGTCTTCCGTCAATTTAAATATCCATCTAAAAATATAGTCACAATGTTACGCTTCGCTGGCGATTCCAATGCGGAGTGAAAGTCGGTCAGATGGCCGCTATCTAAATGTATATCCCAGATAATCTGAACCAAAACCTCAACAGTTGTTCTATTCAAGTAATTTACCGTTATTGACTCGGCCTCTCACCTTCTCCCCTTTGATCTATTCAACAGGGTGAACACAACATTTGCTGTCCTGAGCCCCATGCCGGGGGGCCAGGGGATCGGCTTAACAGGCCCAGATGGGTGGTTTGACGTTGCCTGATTCACTCTAAATTTGAACTGCATACACACATATGCATTACTCACCAATTCATCAAGCAAAACAAGGGAATTGTGATTTTTTTCTGGTTTAAATATAAGCACTTAACCGTCTTAATTAAAGCTATAAATGGAAAAGTACAGCTGAAAAATTCCTCATCCTGTTTTTATGTGTGTTTCAAGAACCCCTCCGTTTTTTCTTCGCACGCGCTTTTCACCCACAATCCCTGGCTAATGCAAAGGGAGGGAGAGGCTGTGATGAAAGAGTGGTAGTGGGAAGGGCGGCGGAATTGTCGCGGGGAGCAGCCCGGCCGGGGCAATGATTGACGTCTTAGGGACTGGTGATATACTGACGCAGTAATCAATAGGCCAGCTAACAAAGTTCTTTTCAGCATTCTTCACCGTTTTTCTATAGAATCATTGTAGTTCAAATTTTTATAAGTTAACCTCTATATAGACTTGATACATTATTCATTTGTAATTAGGAGGAGGCGGAATGCCCTATAGTGAGCCCTATTATCCCGGCATAAGGCCCCGGGAGTCGCAGGAGTTCCACAAGCAAGTGGGTTCGGGGACGACAACAGAGGCTATAGAGGTTTTGTGAACTAAATGAAATATTCAACCGCTATATAGCAAGGAGGTAAGAACGGCTAAATAAAGTTTATTCTTCCGATTGAGTGAGATCGGAATTTATCAAGATGACGGTTGATTCACTGGATCAGTATAACTAAAATGAGCTTCAGGATCGATGACCTCTATAATCAAACGATATACACACCACAATAGATGAATATATCATACATGTATGCTTAAAGAACTACGTACTTCCAAGGCACCTTCGTAGGAAAAGAGGTCCAAATAACAGAAAGATATATAGAAAAATAGAAAAGAAAAATATATAGAAAGAAAGTTTTTTGGGGAAACACCTTCTGCTCCTGTATGTATAACTCCATTTTTCGTTTTGAAATGCTTAATCGATCGACTGAAAGCGGTGTTGGCTTCAATATTGAGATATACTGCGGACTTGGAGGAAGCCGTGGGGGGAAAAATGCGAGTGCTGGGTTCGAACACTAGACATTGCTGGTCAACAGCTGCATACATTAACTTGTACAGACATAATATGGAATTCGCAAAAGCCTACATATATGTAGCAGCACTGTTTTATTGCTCCAAGCAGCTTTACTTACATTCAAAATTAAAAGCATGCATGTGTGTGGTTTCATCAACATGAAAGATGAAAGCGAGTTTACTTGCTTTACATTTCCTGTAGGCCTATACAATATGCCACATTCAATTAACAGTCAAAACGTATGTTCATGTTCCGGCCTCTCGACTTGCTTTGTGTGGAACCATTTTGGAAAATGGAACAAAAAAAAAAGAATAAACACACAAAAGTATAGTTACAATTGCAGGATTACACATATGTTATTGGTTCGCAGCTTGTGCTTAGCTTTTCAATACTTCGAAATTTTTGGTAATCTTGCACCCGATCTTCTAACTTTGTCATGTGCTTTCCTGATCATTAATAAATGTCATTGGTGATTTCACTAATTAACCCTTCGAATATATTTACTACTATTCTGAGACTTGCTAGCGTAGATAATGTGAACATTCGTTAAAATACTACAATATGCCAACAACACATAAGGAAGTTGGTATTCGGAAGGTCCATTTTCTAACCAACTATTAATAACAGTTACCTACGCATTCACCGAGAGCTTTAAACTAGAGGTTTTGAAACATTTCTATGTATATACGCTTAGTCCTTTCCTTGGCATATAGCTAAAACTCATAGAGTTAGTCAAGCGCCTTAAATAAACCTGAAGACTAACTGCGCTTAAAGACTGGCGAATGGCCTCTTACATTTATAATGACAAAGGTTCCGTCTTGAAAAGATTCCACGTGCATTTGTTTGCAGGTACCTTTTCAAAACTTTCTGTTTTTACGTCTGTTTTTTTTTTTTTTACCTTCACATTACCTCTTAAATAGGGGGCTAACTCCGCCTTGCATGGATAGGCAGGGAGAAACATCACATGTAGAGTGGGACGCCTGATCTCCCTTTTTCCTCTATTAGAAATGTTCGTGCACAGCTATTTGTTGCATAAAAGCAGCTGACGCTTTACGGCGATGAAGAGCTTTTATGCTTGGATAATTCGAGGGAATTTAACCACACTTTGCATTGTGTTTTCAAAATTTGAACTTTGAAGTGGAAGTGTTCAAATAATGACGGTCGCTGTCGAAACTGGGAACTTTAACCCAAGGCTGAAGCCTCTACACCGTATTAGCTTTACCAGGACATTGCCTAGAAAGCACCTGTTGTAAGGAATTAGAGGGCACTGGCCAGCCTATGCAGACCCTGTCCGCCCTTGCACGATGCATTGGTATTACAGAAAAGAAATGATATAAGGGCCGCCAGGTGACAAACTCAGTAATGAGATCCACCGAAGTAAAGTGCACACACATCACTGAACACTCTCTGTGTCAGATATACACCATACATCTCTTCATTTGTTTACCTTAATAAATGACGGGTAAACTTTGGTTTGACTCAGGGCTTTTGTCTGGTCGCAGACCAGGTGCACACTCGGCTGACATTTCTATAGGCACAGGTAAACTGATGTATTTCAGGCTCAGGTAAACTGCATTGATGTAAGATGAGACTCTGGTGTAGAATTTTGGAATGTCGATAATTGTCACTGATAAATATCTCGGTAGCTTCTGTTGAGTGAATTTCTTGCATCCTTGCTTAAGTTAGTGAGCGGTTTACCTGAATGGCTGATCGTCGTCCGCCTGCTTGAATGAGGAGGTTGTTAAACTGACTTCGTGGGATGCTGATACAACAGCTGAGATTTTTTTTTGACATCTCGGCGACTGAAAATGTAATTATAAATCATAAAGAGCAGAGAGAGAAAGAGCGCTTTTTATTCCTAATCATGTTTTCGAACAAACAGAAATTGTCCAAGTTCCGATACTTGCGTCATGTCAAGGTTATCGAGGACGTCATATACTTCTTAAAGTCTATATTTTATATTTACTTATTTATTCATTTGATTAATGTTTTAACCCGTGCTTAAGAATGTTTCACTTATGCTACTGCGGCAAAAATATGATAGGAGCTTGGGAGAAACCTGGCAGGTCTTCACACAAACGACTAGCCAACTTGAACTTCTATATATTTTACCTCGTTAACGCATTTGGCTATAGCTAACAATTCACATCTCATTCTTATAAGGTAGACCCCCCTCACCCAAAATGGGGATGGGGGTGGAGAAACCAACGCTAAATCACACAGAGCAGAGGAAACCACCACAGCTAAATTATGCCATGCACAGGAAGAACCATTAACGGCTAAATCCTGCAATGCAGGAGAAACCATCACAGCTAAATCATACAATGAACAAGAAACCCTTTTAACAGAGGTTACACTTACTTCCTCAGATTCTCCCCCTTGAGGGAAGCACAGTGAAAATGTGTATATTGCAAGGTGAGCTTTGTACATGAACCATATTGAAAATGCATGTTACCGGTGACACCATACAACTTTTTCTAGACCGTTATGTAAAGGTCCGGATAAACTTCTTGTAAGGTAATATGCCTCTGCGCAACGAAAAAGCGAACATAAGGTTCGACGTGACGTCACTGGGACACGAGCTCAACATTTGACTACATTTAAATGAAGAAAAGCATAATAAAATAATAAGTTATTTTCAGATACAGTTTTTATTAGTTTTTTCTTTTAGTGCTTACTTCATTTTAATGTTTTCTTTCCAGTTAGCCTATATTCGGGCATTATTTCATCATTCTTGTTTTTGATGAACAAAAGTTACAGGACATGAGGTTGTGATTTATGCCTCAGATGTACAAAGTGGTGTAGTGGGCGGTAGTTGTAAATGATGGGTTGATGGAGGCAGTGCGTGGGGGTAATAGGGGACCAGCATAGCAGCCCGCACAAAGCTTACCTGCTAGGTAAAGGTCTGTTAGAGACGGACAAGTGGGGCTGAACAAGGGTCGTGTGACCGTCGCGTGCCGGTGACCAGGGTACAGGTGTGAATCAGTGGTCACGGATGGTTGACCACTGAGCCATGGCCAACACGCAGGTGACGGCCCTATCCATGATGTGCAGTATAGATCTTGTCCCAAACACATGCACTAATTTTTGGTGCTATATCGCTTAACCCTCGTTGTTCAGTTTAGGGTTACTATACTTTTACAAAAACCGCGTTTTCGTATATGAATTACGTATATCACAACGGAAGATGCATAAAGACATTACTATTACTATTGTCCTCGTCTTATAAAAGTGACAGCCGGTGTATGAAAAGTAAAACGTTCTCGACTCTACAACCAGTTCAAAGGAATTTGTAAACATCATATGATTTGTTAATAAAAGCTATCTCAGAACCATGTATTTCAGGAGAAATGGGATGCGGCACAATAAGGTTTTTGGTGCATAACCTCATATTACACGTTTGGAAGTTTCCGTAAACCAGCGCAGTTTCAGGTTTGTTCAGGAACATGTCCAAGTTCATTTAATGGAAAGAATAACACTTCTGATCAGTTAGCCAATTCAATACATTCTAGTTACGTAGACGTGTTAAGTATATTATGCAGAGATTGTTTTATTCCAGTATATTAAGGATTCCCACACGTTAAGCATAGAATTATTATGCAGGTATATACATAGACATTTATAATAATCTCGATACGGTTAGTTCACACGAGAAGGCATCTACCACATACAATGTACGAATCGAAAAAAAGAAGGAAATCAATTTTTGCATTAAGCATTTATTGTTACAGTAAAAAAGTTTAACATTGTAGGACTGCATGCCAGTTTTTCTGCAAGTGAAGCTGAAGAACAGATTAGAGAATAAAAAAACATGATGGTGAATTAATGGTGACTTCAACCAACTAAGTAATTAGAAATCTTACTATTCGTGGTAGGCCTGTGCTAATTTTAGTAGGCATCATTTAACATGTAAAACTCAGCTAGTGCAATTTTTCTATTAATACATCTGCTGAAACTTTCAGCCGAACTGAGTGAAGAACCGCCCGTATAAAGTTTAATTCACGCTGCCTCGTTAATGTTGATGTATTCCACGTCTCCTAAAAATACTCTACTTTTAGCTGTAATCACAGATTCGAACAGTTGGTTTGTACTCTCGGCGCCTTTGTGTCCAAAGCCGGTCTAATTAGCCTGTGCAATCGTAAAGAATAATGCAGATTCCTGGCGAACAAAGGCGGTCCGGTGGAGGACCCGGCACTCGGACAGCATCTTTCCCAACCGACCATCTGTCCGTTCGTTCAGCCTGCCCACAGTCACCGGCCAATCGGGACACCATTGTTGACGACCTGGCCTCATCTTCACCGTTCACTGCAAAAATATCAAAAGCCGAGAAAAGAAAGCAAGTGCAAACAACTTGTAGAACATGCATACAGATGTTTGAAACCTTGATTTTCAGCCCAAAGGCTTTAAAATTCACAGCTGAACCCGTGCGGCGCATGTCCATTTCATGTTTGTGTGTGTATGGCACAAAATGCATAGGAAAATACAGTACTTCAGTAAGCCTGAACTTATTTCGTTTTCATGCTGCCAGCAAACAGATAAGAGAATTGACAAATTTCACGGCCTTGAAATGTGATACTCCACAGTAAATCGCTGAAATCCGCACCCACAATTTTCAGACATCGGATACACTGAATTAACTATGTCTCTTGTGGAAAGAAATTACAGTGTTAGCCAGATTGCTTATTATATAAATTAACTCCTTTGTTCTTTGCGCAGGAAGTTAATTTGTGTATAGCGATTTGAACGGCTCTGGTAATCAACACATATTCCGGTAGGCCTATCCAGTACGCTGTTAAAATGTGCAACTGTTGAACAATGAAGGGTTTCGAACCCACATGCAGCTATCGCCGTGTCGCGGTGTCATATTAGCTGATGTGCGACAGGAACTCTCTTCAAACTGAAACTCCGGTAATTGGCCGCACTTTGGTCACGTGGGCGCGAGATTGCGCGTTGCCGGAATAAAGGTTTTCAGTTTCGTCACACAAACAGGCCAGAGCTCCAGTCGAACAATGGAGAGTGCATGCATGCGTCTGTGTAATCAACATCCAGCCAGCGTTTGGAAGTTTTGTAATGACTTTGTTGATGTTTTACGATCTACTGTTAGTTTACCGGTGAATGTTTGCTTGCATAACTAAACTGGTTCGAAGTGCCAAAAAAGTGCTCGTTTTAATTAAGTTCCTCAAATACACAAGGTAATGACTGTTAAAACACTCTAAACAACTGTTAACTTCGCGTTTGGATTTGGACCAATCAGAATTCATACTCATTCCTTCTGATTCGTTTTACCATCTCCAGATGCTCAACAAACTAGCCAGTAATCTTTTGCTCAAATTTAATGTAGAAATATATACGTGAAAACACTTGATGATATTGACGAGAAAATCGTACAAAACTAGAAAACCTAGTATAAAAGAATAGTGTGGAGGGAGAACTTCTATTTAACAATTAACTGAAAAATAGAACTTTAATAATTTCTTTTTTGTCAATGTATACAATGCTTTGAAAAGATCTGTAAAAGAGAATACATTGTTCAGTATGTATTATACATTCTGGATAGTTTAACCTGTTCAGTATTGTAGTCAGTGGCCCGATGGAAACGAAGGCTTCAAAACCACTTGTAACTTTGAATGGTATTTGAATGGATTTTACACACCTTAGGGAGAACTTCTACATCGAAGTCCGGCCGGGCATTTCCGACATTTTCAGGTACAGATGGTGTTTAATCTGTGCAGACGTATACATAGCTGCAGCCTGGAGATAAGGCCAGCTAGTGTAATATTTATGCGGTCGAGTGCACCTCTGAGGTACTGCATTGTTAATAGTACTCTAACAGGTGGGCCGCTTTGATGTACCGCTAGACCTGACCTTCTGTTAGGTTTTCATTGAATCGCACCCACTTCGCTGGCCAATCTGTTTAGTTTTTACCCTCAAAAGGCCTGATCATTAACACAGCTCTGTCGATACTTTATTTCTATTGATTTTAATCTTAACGTTGTTCGAACAAAGGCGAAATGAAGTAAAAAAGTTAACCATCTTTTTATAGAGCGGTCGTTTCGCTGTCGCGTCAGCGACACGGACTTGCACGTAAAGAGGCCTTCTCTCAGGTCATGTGTCACTTTACACTCATTAATTGAGTCGTTTCAACATAATAACATGGCAAGACTTCAAATATTTCATGTTTTCTGATATAATGGATAAACATCGACTTTTTTCACCATGATTTTTGAACTGTGTTATAGATAAACTAAAGTAAAAAAAATCCTTGCACGCACGCTCGTCAATTATTGTGAGTGAACGGCGGAGTATTCTCTCCAAGCCCTACTCCGATGCCCCGGACCAATGAGCACGAGCCGGCGCGCGAGCTAAGCCTTGTAAACGCCAACCAATTGGGAGATAATGCGCTCTGATTTGCCGCGCGCACCGCCCCATTCAAACGAACGGAGTGAATTGAGAAATAGCGGATCGCGTGCCTCCCTATTGTTCCCAGTCACCCTTATTGTGTTGTTCCACGGTCAGCCTTGAACGCATGTGCAGTAGCAGCAAGTGTCTATATAAGGACTATTCGCCGATTGGATGAATCAGACGACAGTAGTCGAGTGTTTGGGTAGCGACTGGCAACGAATACTTCCAGTACTGGGAGAAGGCAGCGTTCTGTGGAATCCATGTATATAGAAGAGACCCACTATAGCAGCTGACAGAGAGCAAAGCAGGCGGCTGCCACTAAAATGATGTGATAGGAAACGACCGTTTACAGTTAACAACAGTTGACGTGGATACCACCGCGGGTTCTTATGGACTTTTCTGATGGTCTAGTTCAAACCACGTGACTGGGTACCATCGTCTTCCAGAGACTGAACATGGTTCTATGACAGGACCACCAAGAGCGTTGGCAATACAAGTTTTCGACATACTGAAACAACCCGATCGGAGATTTGTGAACAAAAATTGACGTTAAATTCTGTATGCAAAATGCCACGGTCATTTTTGGTGAAGAAAGTGAAGTGTGGGGAGGACAGGACGTCGTTCAAATTACGCGAGATTTACTCTGAGTCGGCTGTGAGTAGCCTGAAGGCGCTGACACCCTATACCCCGGCCTTTTCACCGCTTTCGGTTACTATTAACACAAACGGTAAGCCAAATATTCCTCCTAAATATACCATGAACGTTTTGAATTTTTTCAAAGTTGGTTTTATATTAAATTATTTCCAGGTAAATTAACAGGAGACCGGTTTCACCCGTCATGTGTGATTATTTGCTGTCATCAGTGCTTTGGTATTAATCTCAATGCTGAAGTCTTAAATAGTAGTCACTTTTTGATTGTCTGTGGGAAGGAGGGTTCTTGTCTTGGAGAAAGACATTGGAGTTTATTTTTGGAGTTTACTTATAGTTTAAGGCGAGCATAACAGGTTGCTTGAGGAAAGCTGTATAATTTCGTGCCAATCTGTCTTCTTTGAAAACTGGTCATTTCATCCAAAAGTATTATGCCATACTTGCATAACTCAGCTGCTAAGTTTCCATTTCTTACTATCTTCTCCAATTTCTAACGAAATTGTTAAACAATACTTGCAAACACTCTCGCTACTGTCAGCTCTTTGTAAACATTTCAAGCCCGATAAAGCTACATTAAATGGCATCTGGTGCCCTTGGTGTTACTGATATTAAGCGCTTAAATACAAAGTGAGCGTTCTATGTAGCGTTTGGCAAGTACATATGTACTGGACCAAAATGAAATCGGTTTGAAACATGTTGCTAAGGTGTAAGCCACCAATTAAGCCAATGATTATAGATTAGGTTGATTTCCTTTGAATCCCCTAACTAGATTAGCCTTATTCTCAACCGTTGAAGGGAAATAGGTAAAAAAAAAAAAAGAGGAAAAAGGTCCTGCATCGGTTTGGAGACCCTGTGTCAAATGTTACAGAGTAAACTGGTCGGCTCTGCATGGATAATGGCTTGACCGAGTGTGACTATCAATTAACTGTTGCCAGTTCAGCAATGGCGGACGTCATTCCAACAGTAAATTACCTTGTCCTATAGATTGATGTTGTCGGTTTGGAGCGGCCTGCCTGCCCAAGTGAGCTTCGCGATGATCGATTCTATAGCCCCATACCTACAGGCCCACGACCCGGCAGCATTGACGTCAGACCCAACAACATTGCCCTTTCCACATGCCGTGTTGATTCACGCAATACTGACTCCGGAATGTATAGACTCATTCTTTGTCTTGTTCAATCACATTTTGCTTTTATTGCCGAGCTCTAAGCCTTCCCTAGGAAAGGTGCGTATACCCGATATTAATCTGTTTGTCAGGTTCCTATTCTGCCTTTGTTTGAGCGGTATGTCTGTGGTTCCTGAAAGAGACACACACACAGAGACACACATACAAGCTTTGGAAGTTGAAATCATAGGATAGGCCTAATGCCTTCAGCAATTTTTAGTACTGCGTGGGTTCTTACTTTTATCCATGTAGTTGTCATTTATTACTTCCTTCATGCATGTTGGCTGTTTATCGTTAGCATGAAGATTAACACGATTTGCCGGTAACTGATACAATTGGTGCTAAATGGAGTGGAGTACACAATGGCTGCCATTGTATGGTTTACACTGAAGATACTACATCGGAATAATCAATGGTAATTCGATAGGATAAACGGAGTAATTCGGTGAAAGGTCTTGCTACACCCTTCGGTAGAGCCACCCAGTCTTGTCATGCTGAATGTAACTGCAATTAACACAATCTTTGTATAAGAATAGGAAGTATATGGCTCTGAAAACCACGTACATTGCTGTATGCAGAAACCCCATCGCAACTCAGCTCAACCAATGATAAAGGAAAAATTAAAATAAGAAAACAAAAAGGTAAAAAAAAAAGCACCCCCCCCCAAGAAGGAAAAACACTACCTTTAGGTGTCTCTGTCGTGGTTATATATAACTGTGACTTTCTGGGCTGCCATTTTTCGAACACAGCCAGAGAAGAATGCTTAATCCTGAGGGGGTGTGAAAACCCCAGATGATTTGCATAGGCCTTTTTTCTTTTTTTGTTTCCAAGAGAAATATGTACAGTACTGTAATATAAATTCATGTGCCCATCCTCAAACCCCGTGCGGGGTAATTCATACGAATGTTTTTATTCTATGTTTTCTCCCAACGGAGTCAGCTACGCTGTACACATTCAAATTCTGTACTGGTGGAGTGTCTTTCATGGGGGTGAACTCACAGTAATTTATGAAACGGCTGTGTCTTCGTTTGTTATTTTTGAAAAGTCCGTATACTCGTAACCTGTGGTGCTGTAACCAGGAGGAGGTGTACGTTCCATAGTGTTCATTGCACTGTAAGCGCTCTGTGAACCAGACGCCGCTCCAGCCATCTATAAAGTCTCAATGAATAATTAAAGATGGCTCGCTAATTAATTTACCTGTAGATTGCTGGTAGACTGGCTCGCCCCGCTGGGTGGCTTGTCTTCCAGGCCAGCACTCCCGGTGACTACAGCCACCGCAAATGTACTGGGTACAATGAATGTCGGAAATTTAGCCGTCACTAAGCCCACCTTGCCGGACGGCGCTATACTGGACACACGCAAATTTCAAATGCTTCACTGGCCGCGTGGAGCGTTACGGCGGAGCAGGGTGGATAAAATGTAATTGGGGTGATACTTATTCTATGGGGACATAGGAATTGAATTGTCCTTTATTGTTGTCCAGGAGCTCTGTAGTTCACGACATATCATGTTAAACTGAAATTTTTAATTTTTTGTCTGTTGAGCTTTTCCTGATTCCCTTGGAATACCCAATAGACTGGCATTGTTCTCCACTGTGTTATTATGCTAAGCTTACAGGTGAAATATTAACTGAATCGTTAGAGATAATATCATTGTCTAATTGAGGTCATTGGCGTGTAGCTATAATCAATGACTTGTATGTAACACATAACACCAAAGTAAGCAATTTCTCATACATGTATGGCATTTTCAGTTTAGTTTTCCGTATTTCTGTATAGTTGTTTATTTATATGGGTCATGCTTTACGCCGTACTCAAGAATATTTCATTTCATACGACGAGGGCTTCAGCAGTTAATCTGCATACTTATGATTGAGGCACAACATGGATCCACGTCGTTTATATTTCCACAATGTTTATATGACCTTATTTGAAAATGGATCTGCAGGCCACGGTGGACGAATATTTAGGGTGATAGCGCAGAGCAATGACTCGGGAGCCTTTCATCTATGCGGACGCTGTGAGCTCAAGTCCAGGTTACGTCGATCTCTGTCTGATTTCATCTCACCATAATGCTGACCGTTGTGGTGTAAGTAAAATATTACTGAGCATAGTATACACCAATGAAAGAAATAAAAAAAGTAAAATGAGTCAAATCTGGGAACAGCAGTTAAATATTGTGTGTCTGTTTGCTGCAGGTTTCATCCATGATGTTTTACCAACACCGACATCTCTCCGGGATGGGGGTGAGGACTCCGATGGCGGTCACACCAGCGATTCCTGTTGCGATTCCATGCCTAAATCCCCAGAAGGTTCGTTTTCCAGCTCGGTGGAGAGCATTGACGATCTACCTAAACCGGACTTCCACAATGGTATAACCATTGATTATACCTACGAGGCGTTCTTCATCAGCGACGGCAGGTCCCGGAAGAAGCAAGTCGTACCATCAGGGGCGGTGGCACCTGAAAAGGTCGGCTCGCGTCAGAGGTATTCTTGCAATGAGTGTGGGAAACACTACGCCACATCGTCCAACCTCTCCCGCCACAAGCAGACCCACAGGAGTCTGGACAGTCAACTGGCCAAGAAGTGTCCTCACTGTCACAAAGTCTACGTCAGTATGCCTGCATTGTCTATGCACATATTAACTCACGATCTGAAACACAAGTGTGAAATTTGCGGCAAGGCATTCAGTCGACCTTGGCTGCTTCAAGGCCACCAGCGCTCCCATACGGGGGAGAAGCCTTTTGGATGTGCCCATTGTGGGAAGGCATTCGCCGACAGGTCGAACTTACGGGCTCACATGCAAACGCATTCAGCCTTCAAGCACTACAAGTGTAAAAGATGCGATAAATCGTTCGCTCTGAAATCGTATCTGAACAAGCACTATGAGTCTGCTTGCATCAAAGAATAGCCAGTCGTGAGTGTGTGTATGTGTAACCACCACCTGCAGGACTGCCGGGCTAACGTGCAATATAACCCTTAACCACACGGCCAATCCCAGCGGGTAAACCGTTATGGTTTCCCATTGGTCTTCTTTTTTTTTTTTTATATCTCCAAATTTTCACACTGTTCCTCTAGTCTTGCGTGCAAGTTTTATGTTCAAGTTTTGTCTCTAGTCTAAAAGTCCCGTCTTCTTTGTGTCTCAGACGTTTTGTATTTGTCTATATTTTGGACAATCTGTTGTCTGACTGAGTGATGTTCGCTTTGTTGGGTCATTCCCACCCTTAATGAGGATTAGTTTGATAACGCGTACATAAGCCCACCGTGTATTTTGATGTTAAAACTTGTTGCTTTTATACAAGCACGTCACTTACATGAGACTTTTTTACACTTGAGATTGGTTGTCTGCGCATGTGCTGAGTGTCTGGAGCGCATGTGTTGAGTGTGCAGAATTTACTGTATGCCTAGATAAAGTTGTGAAAAATGCCCTTCAAGGTTTAATATATGGCGAACGCTTCCCACCGAATTTTGTACAATATAAACCAGTGTTATTGTAAATAAGGAGTTGAGAACAATTTTTTTGGTCTTTTTTTAGCATCATGGATTGTCTTGTGCGATCTTTTCTAAGGCACTAAGGTCACAATCCTTTCACTTGCGAACGCAACCCACCGATATGAAGTTGTAATGCAATTTTACACATTACATTTTGTAGAAATGTTTATCCATGTATTGAACTGTGTTATCATAGTATAAGCAATGATAAGACAAAGGTAATTTATTTAATTTATTTAAATTTTAGACTTGTTTTTATACTTGAGCCCCACTGCATTTTTCACGTTTATTTCCCCACGAAAGTTGCAAAGCCTTTGCTTTTCATTGCCCCATTCTGGTAAAGTACAGTAATTGGAAAGAAATCGGAGTCAACTTTTGAGATACACTTGTTAATTATACACTTTTATTCGAATTCTTTCTTCGGCTGTATTTGCAAATCTCATCGCCATTCCGGAAACGCTGTGAATTTGAATATGAGAGATATTTTTTTTGAAATGCAATCTTTCCTGAGGAGCGTTACATAACTTGTAATCAGTTATTCCAAAACTGTGTAAAAGCTGCATGCGAGAACCTATGGCATATGATGGCCTGCATTAACTGCTTCCTAGGACTGACTCCCTGAGCGATAATGCTTTTTCCCGATAAAACTTATCGTACAACTGATATGCTAATATAACGGCGGTCTTTATGTTAATTATTCTTTCATGAGACGATATTACACGAAGTCATTCCAGTGCTCGTGTGATTTTGAATGGTGAGCTATATTGGACACATCATGCTTTGTATAAACACCCTATCAAGCTGGCGACTGGTTTATACCCCTATAGAAAACCAACTCAGGTGAATGCATTCCCATAACTCAAAGCTTTCCGGCATGTCGTTAGGGATTCAGTTCAGAAAAACGCCCGGGAGTAAAGCCAACTCTAGCCATTCCACTCGCTTTACTTAAACACTTCAGTGTTTTTATGAACACATAGCTGCGGACAGAAAGAGCAACCTCTCTAGTTATTTAATGTTTATAGGATGCGAGTATTTTTTATTACATTTGTGTTTAATATTTGCCTTTGTTTTATTTCCTTTGTGATAAAGTTTATTTCTGCGTTTTATTTCTTGGTACATTTTGTTAGGTGTACTTTGTTGCTGACGAAGAGAGTTTTATTTACCGATGTTCCGTCTTTCTTTGTATTTTTTTTTAATCCTGTTTAGTTATCAAGGCAAATTATTTCTCAGGTCGAGTTTTTATTAGCAGCTAAGTTAAGATTTTTTACCTCGAATAACAATAATGATCTGAGTAACATTTAGCATTGTCTATACTCTCATTTTACCCACCAAAGCAATAAGTGTAATATTTGAATGTGTTCATTTTGTGCTTAAATTATTTTGACAAATGTTCAGACGTGAACAAAAAAGCTATACTAGGACTTTTTAAAAAAAATTGCGACAAATGGTTGTAAAGTGCTTTTTTAAACTCATGTAAAGTGTCACGTTTTATAAACAATGCACTGTTTTTTTCTTGGATCTTTGGGACATTTGGCCATTTGTACAAGCACATTTTCTATAATCAATTGGTAGCTATGCAGTAACAGGTCTCTCGCTTGTTGAATCATTAACTATTTATCCCGAAAACGTCACAAGCCATAACAGGTTGTCGACCCGTATTTTAGCCGGGGCTGAGGGAACACATGACAGATATCAATGGCCCGTGCCTTTTCTCGCGGGATAGCGGTGGAGAGCAGAGAGAAAGGCGAGCAAACCGAAGCTCGCTGGCTAGCCCTATGGCCACCGCACGGGGCTTTACGGTGTCAGCAGACAGTGCCTAGCCACGCCAAAACAAGTTTGTCTAAACGGGAAAAATTGTATAATTGTAAAAGAGGACAATTGAAGGTAGTCAGCCTTGCGGCTTACGCCATTGCCAGTTCGATTGTGTATGATGATGGGAAGCAGCCGGAAGCCTGTATGTTCACAAGAAGCCCAAAGCTATGTAACGGCCTGAATGCTGCGCCACAGGCCTCTGGCTGCTGATTCCATTGTACATAGTTTTGTCATGTAGAAGAGTTTTTGGGACAGGTATTTTGAATTTTTTTAAGGAAGACAGTGCGTTAGAGATGTAAAGCAAGATATTTTTGGAGAAATGTGCTTCTTGGCGTCTATGTGGAGTGGATTGCCCTCTATTGGGGACCAGAATGTTGCCCTTATATTCGGGCACGAAGCTCTCATATATACCCGATATCAGTGGCCTTGACATAGTCAATTTTGCAATATACAATAACATTCGAAATAAACTGAGAACAATTTGGTACAAGTGTGTCTTTGCATCTTTTTTTTTTATCCTCCAGTGTTGTGTGTTTACCCGTTTGATTAGACCCGATTCGGCAGGAGAATCCTGGCCGGTTGGAGGTCTTGTTGGAAACGTTCAAGCCCTCTCAGAAGAAAGGCTCGGTTTTTTTTTATTGGAATTCCACACGGCATAAGTATTCTACAGAATAGCCACCCAGTTTCAATTGACCGTCTGTTTTTTTCTCTGCCAATGTTATATTTTTACCCATTGCAAAATCGATCAGCGGAGGAAGCTGGTCTCGGAAAAGTTGATCTCTTGCCGGCAATGGACCGTCGGTTTGTGTGAACAAAAAAGCTGGAGAGGGCTAGTACTGGATATAAACGCGAATAAGCCAGCCACTTGTGGCGAGGTTGCGTACGAAAAGAACCGGCTTTAGACGGAGATCGATATAAGTTTACGGTGGCCATGGCTGGTTCCACTCAAAACAAACAGTATTGCAATGATCGACTGCGAGGCCTAATGCTACTACTGATAAGGAATGTCCAGAGACAGGTTGCCCGTATGAACTCTCTGGGGCGGAGCTGGATATATATGTACCCGGAGCAATATTGATTCTGGGTAAATACAGGGAATACACACTGAATCCAACCCGTTCGAGCACAGTTACCAACACTTGACCGAGTAACTTCAATTATCATTTATATTTGATGTATTTGCCTTTCACTCTTTTTGCGTGTACCGCACCATAAAATATTAAATTACAGAGCCTTTATCAGCTTGTAGTATCCAGACTCAGCGCCGCCTGGTGGCATAACTAGATATATTTACTAAAACTTGTTGATCAACCATTTCCGGATAGCTTGTCCTAGTGCCGATGATGTATTGGTGATACAAGTAAGCTGAGAACCGGTGATGGAAGACGCTCTACGCTTTGTTATAGCCTCGCATTACTCATGATTGCAACGCGCATGGTTACTGCATGTATGTGCATATGCCTGGCCAACTTGTTGAGCTGATTCATACAGATCCATATATCTGGTCATGTGATAGGCTAATGCACAGAACCATCTTGAAATGATCAGGGGAACACATAATGCGATTATCTCTTATAAGCATATGGCATTTAGCCAGAATGACATAAACTACAAATCAAGGCGTCAAAACAGACATGCGTATAACATCCGTCAAACACAATAATGTCAAAGGCCAGTATCCAAAACAACGTTCAAAACAACCTACAAAGAACTAAGAAATTATATGAAGTAAAAAACTGGAACGGATTCATGCAAAGAGAAGCAGTTACAGTTGCCCATGATGACGGAAAGACGCAAAGAATGTTCTAGGCGAATGAAGACCGAGCTAGAGCGTCATCCTCAAGAGCCAGACTTGACCCAAAATCTGGTTTTGGGCCTAAAGAATTCCTGGAAAATGGGTGTTGGTGGAACTTCGCCTTCTGGGCTGGAAGTGGAAATAGAAGATTTTGTACCGGTTTTGCACGACGAGGAGATTTGCGTTCTTATATAGCATGGCATTACAGTTAGGCAGCATGGGACTGCGTTTCACTACGCTTCGCCATGTTTACCATACAAAACAGTGTACGACTCAAGTTTTTTCGAGACACATTTCTGGTTGGACTTTCTCTTGTATACCGACTTACGCAATGTTCTGAACTTCTTGAGATTCTTGAGACCGTGCGCAGATTTCACCAAAATGATGTTTGGAAACAACAAAACAAAGAAAACTAAAATACATCCCCCCCACCCACCAAAAGAAAAGACAACAAAACTAAAACAACAACAACAACAACAAAAAACGATGGATTTGTTAAACCGGTCCATGCTATATTTACAGAAAAAGGAGTACAATTGTCCTCCATATATATACGTGCTGGAATCCCCTGAAACAAGCCGGACTGAACAACACATATATTGCTTGGATGTTGTCTGCATGTATATTCATCTAAAAGAAGATTTCTTACTTATGCAGAACAAATCTGTCCAAATACATTTTAATGACTTAGTCACAAACGATGAAAGTCCTGATTTCCCAAACGTAATGGACATGGAGTTCATGGCAGAATTTGAGCCAGATTACTTTTCTCTTTCTTTGCATAAATCGGACAAACTAATGGTAAGCGGACATTTTAGTACTGCAGCCAATGCCTGGACATTATGCGGTTCGACCAGTTGTCACATGAGTTGTAAGCCATGCAGTTCGGAGAGGTCGCTTCGGTAGAGTTACTAAAATGGCTGCCAAACAATGAACATTTGGCAACCACAAAAAATCATTGGCAGAGTTTACTTCCGATTAATTCCTGCTGCCGGAGGTCATATGATTCAGTCATCAACCTGGCTCTACAGGTACACAAGTTCAAATTAAAACCACTCGGATAGTGAATCAATTATTCAGGCGCATATTGTCTATCCCCCAGGGTTGGATTGTCCCGAGAGGGTTGGGACAGCCAGCCTGCCAAGCAGCCAGGCAGCCATCGGCGTCCTGTATACTTGGACAGATGGTCGATGGGGAGAGAGATACAGAGTGTACAGAGGCCACCGGACGGGGTGGGATACGTCCGGGGTGGGGCGCCCACGAACCCTATCTGCTAGCCATCGGTGCACACAGGTATTGGAGGTGAAGTGTTGGTTTATTAATAACTAAGCGTGTGTTAAACATTGATGTGCCTCAGCACATGCGCTGCTAGTCGAGTCACAACAACAGGTTACACACGCAAACTGGTTACATGGTTTGCCTTGTTGCTGTCCTCGTGAGTCAGATATTCAGACAAGTATTCAGTATCATATACTGACAGAAAATTTCACGCCTGACAAACTGTCGACGTCGTTATGAATGCACATACAAGCGTTCTGATTTTTTTTTTTATCACTTTGTCAGCCCAGCAAAATCAGGATAAGTGGACATTTTATTATAATGTTCTGATAACGGTCAGTCATTAGTTTGTCCGTAGTGCTTTCGTGGATTGATTGTTGAGTGGTTTTAGAGGAATAAGCATGGCTAGCTCTTCACCATATATATACAGACTTATAGCCTATCGTATTTTTACGATATCAGTGGGTTTTCGTCTTGTGAAATGGCTACTCAAATTATTACGCTTGATAAAATGTTATATATCTATATTTGTACAATCATATCAGGAAAAATCGACAAATTAACAGAGAGAAACGAGGAGGCAGTCATCTTGATTCACCACGGAGAATGGAGAGCGCCTACCTGCGGATGATATGTGAAATGTCTGAGAATTTACCGAGCATGTCATGGCTGTAGGCTAGTTACCATGCTATCAGCGAGCTTAGTTTGCGCAGTGTCCGATGACTGGGTACACACAGACAGCTGATAAACGACACAACATCTATCCTCATCAGTTAACCGTTATTCCTATCGATCACGTGACACACATCACACTTCTGCTCAAAATCGCACCGACTAAAGCATAATGCAAATATTGAAGGGGATTATCCGTACCGTGTCTCGTGCGGTTTAAGGTTGCGGGATTGGACGCTCGAGTCACGTGATGGTCACAATATTATCCCAGCTGTCCAACATGGCAACTAATGAGGTATTAGTGTGGCCTCTTTCTTAAGATGTGGATTTTACCCCAAATTCCCAAAACAAAGACAGCGTTTCAAAAAGCATCCTATCAAACATGCAGAGGGTGTAAACATGAAACCTGAAACCTTACGTAAATGACAAGGTATTTTACAAAGTTGATAATTTAAGATGTTATTTTGGCCGTAAAAAATTCGTCTGAATTGCGAAAACACAATTTTTTCGGATGTTGTTTTATAAGTGTTATCTGCACTAAGCCTAAGCTGTAACGTAAAACTAGCATCTTGCTCTCATTATCTGGCACGTTCTCATCGTCATTTTTTGTGACAAGTTTATGACAACAATAGACGAAAATATCTCTAAACGGGAAAATTACAAAAATCACTACAAAATTTCAAGGAAATAACATTCCACTTGGTTTGTGTCATCCGTAAGTTCCTTTTTCATATACGATGAATACATTTTTTTTAAGGTAACCGTCCAATATAGACGAATTTAATAATAATATAATATATATATATATATATATATAATATATCGCGTCTAACTCCGCTTAAGTATAGGGCTGTGCATACATAGTGTTGGATAAAATCGCAAGGTTGAGCCCGGGAGCAGTTGCAATCACAGCGCAAGTGAAACACAAACGTTTCAGTAAACGCAATTCACACACTACCATGGTGGATGCATGTTTTGGATACTGATTTACCAGCCTATAGCAATATTCCTTGCGTCTTCCCAGTATCACTGAAAAATGTTTACTGTTTCTCTTTAAACGACTCGGTTCTGATATCTTACTTCCAATACCTTGGTAGTTTTTTGGTGGTTTGTGATAAGCTTTGTTTTGGTCTTACATGGAATGTCCATTGGGGTCGACGATCTGTGTATCATTGTCAGTTACGACGCCTATAGGTCTGTGTTAACGCGAAAGGCGGTTACTTTTCGTTGATGTCTTTTCAGATCAATCAGGGTTTCACCAATTTTGAATTTTCTCACGTAAAACTCATGTCATCTGTTTCTGTGTTTGAGTAGGCTTATGTAGGTAACACTAATAAGATGACCCTGACGTAAAGGGACCTCCGGTCCATCATTAATAACCTTCTCTCACGAAAAGCCTGGCCATGTATTTTTTTTTAGCTAATGTATAGTTTGGTATAATTTCAGCCGTCTCGCACACTCATTACATGTATTTTCTGAAAAATGTGATCACCTCCTACAAGCAAGCTTTTCACAGCTTTCTACTCCTTAACTTTGTTAGAGTCCACAATCAAATGACATTATTCAACAAGCAACATTTTCGCTCACGCTCTGAAATCCTGCAGATGCTTTTGAATCCACAAGCTTTCCGGAACAAAAATGATTTGTTTGATGTTCACTGGTGTGATGTGATAAAAACTCCATTAATTTATGGCCCTTTGTTCTCCACCATAAGTCTGACCGGTGTCATGTGAGTAATGCAGCTCTACATAATTCAATCTACGCCAATCTGGTGACAATCGCTCTTTCTTATTGATCACCGTGGGAGACTCTTACCAGAACCACCGCATGGTAGTCCTTAGCGTACAGCATCTCTTAGAACCCACCAGGCCCTTCAGACGGCAGTAAACAAGTCCCTCCCTGATCCCCCACCGCACAATTCTCCACTTGACTATTTGAAAGGTAATAGTCCTTCTTTCCTGAAAGGAAGTGAACATTTTGACCCATATATGGGGAATACTTCATCCTTTTATCATAGTTATACAATTCCACCGCTAAATATTTCTAGGCGCGTTTGTAACGATACAAAGTTACAAAGGCTTATACCATACACATATTAAACGAGCCACTGATATGTAGTTATCGTACGCACATGCGTGAACAACAATGTATAATTACACGAATTGCTTCTAATGTTACCATAGCAATATTGGGTTGTCTTAAGTTCGTAGGCAAACACCAATCAATTATATAAATAATTGATAACATAGGCTCCCGCCAGCCTGTGAACAAAACGAAACAAAAAAAAGCACGAGTCCATATGATAGTTTGCTGCTGTATTTGTGAGCTATATTCTCAAATGTGTAATGAATCCGAAGCCTACATTACGTATACAATACTACGGGGTAATTATCAAGTTTGTAATGTTTCAGGTAACTTTATTGATGGCCTTCAAGAATAGTTAATAGTTTAAGAGAATCTTTCGGAAGAAGGCACGAAAAAAATGTAATACAATATAATAAATACTTCCGTTCAGTATTGTACCTCAAACAATTAATCAATACTTTCCTCTCTGTTTGTGCATTCATTTTTAGTCAAATGTTTCTGTCCTTTCATTTAGGTCAGGATTTAGCTAAACCCCTTTTCTGCCGTTGTCAACTGTTTCAACATCTGTTCAGTGTTTTATCATGGATTGTTAATCATATATTTTGCCTTATTTGTGTATCCATTTCTACACTGAAATAGCTATGCTCTTTTTTCCTCTACACCGCAGGCTCCTTTTAAGATTCCTCTGTCCATCTACTACCAAAGATTCCTCTGTTCATCTGTACTGAAGGATAACTATGTTCATCCGTCCGCAAAGATTCCTCTGTTCATCGGTCTCCAAAGATTCCTCTGTTCATTTGTTCTCACAGATTCCTCTGTTCATCTGTCCCCAAAGATTGCTCTGTTCATCTGTCTACAAAGATTCCTCTGTTCATCTGTCCTGAAAGATTACTCTGTTCATCTGTCTCCAAGGATTCCTCTGTTCATCTGTTCTCAAAGATTCCTCTGCCCATTTGTCCCCAAAGATTGCTTTGTTCATCTGTCTACAAAGATTCCTCTGTTCATCTGTTCTCAAAGACTCCTCTGTCCGTCTGTCTCCAAAGATTCCTCTGTCTATCTGTCCCCAAAGATTCCTCTGTTCATCTGTCCTCAAAGATTTTTATGATTCATCAGTCCACAGAGATTCCTCTGTTCATCTGGCCCCAGTTCATCTGTTTCTAAAGATTCTTATGTTCATCTGTTTCCAGTTCATCGGTCTCCACACACTCCTCTGTTCATGTGACCCCATATTCCTCTGCTCATCTGTCCACAAAGATTTCTCTCTTCACTAGTCCAGTAAGATTCCTCTGTTCGTCTGTTCCCAAAGACTCCTCTGTTCATCTGTCAACATGGATTCGTCTGTTCATCTTTCGCCCAGATTTACCCCTCTTCACTTTACCAATGTTCTGTTGACTTCCCTCTACTGAATGTAAATATCTTAAACCCATTGGACCATGTCCAAGTCCACTCATCAGTGCACAGAAATAAATCTACATATGAGAATAAAACATGAGATATCTAACACTGTATCTACTAGGGCGCATTGTTTACGTCCCCATGCCTCTGCTATATCTGGCTACAGCCCCGTCCTGGGATGATGTAGTCCCCTGCTCCAGGGTAATCAATGTTTTACCTCGGACCAGCTTCCATCCACCCGCACCAGTCTGCTGATCGATTCTTATTTCCGTTCTTTTTCCTCCACGCATATTAATTTCTCTGCTGGCTCCCTGATAAAGCCCGATAAAAGAATATATATAAATCAGGGACCACGATAACGGTCCTTGTCGCTGGCCTTATAAGGGTTGTGTTGTAAAGTATCTGTTGTAAGGGAAGAGGGCCAGTTAATGAAAAAGCAGTCATTAGATGGACAGCTTGTCCATTGTGGAGACCCGGCGAACTTAATGAATAGGTCTTCAGCTAACCGATCGCTTGAGCGACGTTGACGGTAATAATTGGAATATAGTCACACCGTGAGGGCAATGAAACAGTTAATGCGTCATTGATAATAACGCTAAGCTGGGCTCTATTTAGATAGGTGAAACCCACACAGCACTTCCACTGTACTAACAGACAGTAGGCCCTTCTGACCCGTCCTGTTAATACATAACCCAAGTGCACGGTCAGCAACAGGTAAACCAGCTCTACATGTAGCGAACACCAGCGTGCACCGGCACAAATGCGGACGCATGGAAAAAATGACTTCATTTATACAAATATAAAATGATATTTGACGAAAAAAAATTAAATAGCGCCTTAATGCTATTTCCTCCATTTTCTGCCTCATCATTCCTTTACGGTGATTAAATTGTGTGTGTGTGCGGGTGTGTATGTGTTTTCAGATCACGTACATTGCTTGTGAAGAAAACATATTTTAAAAGAAAATTTACATATTATCGGGAATAAATTAGAAAGAATTCAACAAGTTGAACCCATTACTCGAATATTTTCATCTTGAATCCAAACCGGTAATAACGTACAGTACACGAACTGGCAGAGTTAATTCTTATTCCGCTTTACCCACCACCGATTACGTGACTGATAAAAAAGATTAGAATCTGGAGAAGGCAATGAAAAGCCAATCGGCTTATGCAGCAGTAGGCACATAAATACTTAATGACATGGAGAGACTACGGACAGACAAATGGTTAAAGCCTGCCAAGATACAAAGCTTGGCCGACTGCAGAATAGGCCGCTCAGAGTTTCTGTATATGTATATGTAAATCTGTACATACATATATATCTTGAAAGCATGCGATAATCAAATGAAACGGAATTATTTACGACTTACCGGCAGTGACATTTCCGAAAGCTTTCACCGTTAAAACAATATCTTTATTTGGAAGCCTCTGTAGGCGGCAATATAAACGCATCGGGATCGTTTTAGTAAGACATAGATCTTGTAGGGTTTCCACCGGACTATAGAAGCCTCCTGAAGCATACGAACACTCTTTACGATCAATACGTCATACACGACAGACCATTTAATCTGACAAAGGAGGACCGAAATAGAGCTCAATATATTGGTTTGTTTTAATCAATCCCTGTATGTAGTGTAGCATTGTCATCTCGTGGCTGATTCGTCCAGCGTTCTTGGCATGTTGAAGACAACCGACTGACAGACTGCTTGCCATCGACCAGGACAGACCTGTGGCTCAAGAAACTTATTTGTATTCATGGGACGCTATGTGTCCAGGCGAAACATAGAGCGATACTTTTATACATTGCGCTTTAAATTGAGGAAGATATAAAATACTTATATATTAAATAAAGCAATAAATAGCTTGGCCTGCCAACACAATGGCTACATAACACAAGCTCATCCTTCGCTACTTTCCCAAGTGAAACTATTAAAGCTACTGTGTCAGGGCCACTATTGCTCTTGGTCATTTCAGTGACTGGTTCGAATCCAAGTTACGCTAGACCTTGAAGAAGGTTTGTCAAGTACATGGCAAAGAGCGGTGGTTTCCTACGACCGCGGTTGAATACGTGAAAAATTGTTGTGCGACACCTCAGGGAATCATATCTTTGGCCAATTAGAAAGCCGCGTGTTCGAATCCAGATCTCGTTGTTTCGGTTGCTGCTTGAAGTCAAAAGGTATGCCAGATACCAGGTGAGGGTCAGCGGTCTACTCCAGGCACTCAGGTTTCCTCCATCTATATAATCCTGAACGCTTTTATACAAGGGAAAAATTCTTGATCACCGCGTTAAACACCAAGCAAATAAATCAAAGAAATAAACAGTAATCAAACAAATAGATATATACTAGATAAACACACAACTGCTATAAGTTTTTACGCAGTGTTTCATTATTGACGATAGTGAACATATGTCATATACATCAAAAATTGATATGGTTTTGGATTTAGGATTTATTGACATATATGTACATGTGTTTAGGTTAGACGTTATAGAGGTTTGACTTTCGAATGCAACAAGTTATTGAAAGCAAACTGTGACCTGAAGAGGTTTAACTGAGAGTGTTTTTTTTTTTCATTGTAAGAAGTCCATTCTGGCAGTAAAATCATCGATGACGTCGTCTTTATCACAGACCGTCAGTCTGGTGCTAACGATTGCGACCGGAAACGGCCCCGACGTTTGATGGGTAAGGATGCCATGCTTCTTACCACAAATAACTGAGTATCGTGGAAATCACTGACAAGTCACGTAATAACACAACAAATGTGTCCTCACGAGACAAATATACTCATGCAACAAAGTCATCCTTCAGTCGAGCAGGAGACAAACGGGAATAACCTCTAAATGGCCGTCTGATTCGGTACTGCAGTTTCCTTTGTTGCTGCTGGAAAAGACCATGAAAAATCCCAAATGATCAACAATTCTGCGAAGAAGATACCAGACTGACTGATATCTTGCGGAAGTAGATAGGGGATTACTCACTACTCAATAGCATGCCATGAAAAGTGACACTGTTCAGTCAATGCTTCCGTGCTCATATAGCAAATTTTCTAAGATGGCGTAGCAAAAAGCTATGACAATTCATGCATATGTGAAAAAGTACCGTTTTTGTTAATGGCTAATCCGTTGCACTGTAGCGTCGGAGTTGTGTACAGAATTCAAGTGTCTTGGAAGTCATTTTGTCACTGGTATTTTTTTTTTAACTGGCAGTTCCTCAAAATACTTGACCTATAATGCCCTTTTTTCAATGGGTGTTTTCGTGTGGACGGAATTAACAATTTCCTCACTAAAGAATGGTCTTTAACAATTTGAAATACCATAAGTCAATTTTCGAATATTTTTCTTGCCATTTTACTCCTTTGATTTAGTTTTAATGCCGCTGCCATGGGTAATATATGTAATACACGCAGGTGTAAACAACAACAAGCAATTGATCTTTTCTGGCTATTTAGTACACATCGCCAATAGTACAAAAAAGAGGGACATTTTTTCAGCCCCCCAGTTTTGCGGGTTCCCTTGCTTTTGTAATCAGCTATAGACATTAACAGTAGGAACCTGTAATCGCGCGTGCCTTGTTTTGTGACAGTGTGTGTTTCCCACGGTACCTCTGTGAGTCGTTTTCTCCCAGGGGCCGTGGACTAGCTGACGACTCGGGGATGGGAACACAAAACTGTACATGAATTAAGAACGGGTTGTGTTTAACCTACTCATTGACGACAGGCCAGGTATGATTCAGCGCTAGTCTTATTTGCTACCGAACAATACATGAGCAATACCAATATTATTGCGATAATGTTGTTTTACAAATCAATAAAGCACGTTCTTCCCGTATTCACATTACACATAACGACACGTGTTATGGTTCGCTCAAACTCAACAGGCCAAACAACTACCTGTTATCCCGCGTGGCTCGAACAGTGGCGCAGGCAGTGGTTCCTGGAAGATGGGCTGCTGTGATAGGCGCGGCACCCAAGAGACCTCGATGAGCAGACACGCCCTTTCCGACACACAAGCAAGGTAATGTCAGGTTTTATTCCCTCATTAATTTAAGCTGGCAAATATATCGATGGCGTTCGGGAAAACTTCACGTGCAATGGAAATGATTGCGTATACGGGATATTCTCCCCTCCGGCCCTTCACAGCTGGTTTGTGAGGTCACCTATACGGCATTACGTTTCTGTCCTTACAGATCTGCTTCCATTTAGACTTCAAGAAGTCCGCCATTATCCCCAATACGATAACATGATCTCCTCACAAGTTATTTTACTGTATCACGACATAAGACAATTTAGTATCAAGTGTGCTTTGTGAAAAAAATTAGTGGTTTGAAAGGCTTTCAACTTTTTTTGCACATGTGTGTTTGAAATTTGATCTTTTTCCTTTTGTTGTGATTCTCTTAAAGCTGAACTGGGGCTTTCAACAGACTTAACGAAAAACTGTGAATACCAACGATATTCACAGATGATGATAACCCTTTGTTTGTGGTCCACCAATATACAATATAGTATAAAAGATTACAACACAGGCATTAAAACCGGAGCAGTGACGACAGTGTGATAGTTAGCACATGGTCACACGTGGCTGGTGACATCCGGCCTTTAGTCAGTTTACCTCAGTTAGGGGTATTATTCTAACTGTTCATGTAAGTGTTTAGGAAGAAACAACTTCCACACGAGTTGAGCATTTGATTCTCGAGCGTCTCTCGTGTAGAGTCTATAACGTTCCTTTAAGACCACTTGCCTACATGGTGTGTATATCTGTTCGTCCCAAGTTGGAAACTTGTCCGGTAACTTGCCATATTTCGTTGGTTTGTCCTGGGCAACGCCTTTTCCTTCACCCATGAAACTGACAATTGCCATCGATCGTATAAAAGTGGAAAATTCTTGAACAATAAATCAATAAATAAACAAATAAATAAGCGAAGCCAGGATGGAACCCGAAATAGAAATAAATGCGTATCCTTTTTCACATACACTATATATCCTCCATGATACCGCTTATTTACAAAGGATTTTTTAAGTAAATTTATGTGTAACAAATCACAGTGCGACGAGTTACATCTTTTACATCCCTTCAGGTACAAAGTCGTCCTTGGTAAACCCGAAGGTTTCGAGGGTTTACCAAGTTTCGTGTTCAAAAGGTGATGGAAAAACAATTTATAAATCAAGACATGGGCGATTTTTATCAACCGCAGAGAGGACACTGCATGCCAAACCATATAAAAGGATACACTCTGACAGGCGGACGATCTTCTGGTGGCACAAACACAGAAAATTGTAAGAACTCGGGTCATTCTAATTTCAGGTTAACTTTAATGAATGTCAATGCATTGTGCTTTAAACCCTGTTCTGCGAGTACAGCAAACATGTACTCGTCCATATAAAATTATAAAGCACGGCCTTGGAGTATCTAGTACACGCTATGGCAAGAAAAGCTGAGTTGCTCCTCGTCGACCGGGTATGAGTCTCTTATACAGCTGATCAGAATCTCTGTATCGACTCTACTCACACACATACACAGAACAGCTTCCTCGTCATTTGTCATATTTACAGACCACTTGTTCGGCAGTAGGAAGATAACGCGAGTCCGTTTGATATCAAGTGATCAATATACACCGTGACGTACATGGATATCGTCGTATAATCCAGCTGTAGCCGTTAAACAAATAGTGGAACCGTTTATGTTTTCTTTTTCATTATATTTCAATCCTTTTTTGACATCCCACTCAGTGTTAGTGCTTTGCTCGACAGCCGAATACAGCCCACTTTTCCGTGGATAACATGCTCAATCCTCATCTACATACGCTAGAAACTTTCATGTTTAAAGTAAGCCGTAAAGTGCCATGAATGGACGTTTATTTCATAAATGAGTGGCAGCGTCATGTGTAGGTCACGTGTTGGTAACGTGTCCTTGTCACATGTCAGGTTTTGACGGCGCTTCATACGCGTTATGTACGTGAAGACAGCAGCATGATTGACATAACAAGAGTATAGTATATAGCTTCTATCACACATTGTCCTATACTGGCTGTATACCAATTCAGTTCATACTTGTATGTATGCACTTTAGTTACAAGCTGTGAATCTCGATCGAATTAGTGAAAAGGAAGGACCGTAAAGACAGAGGACTATAGCAGAGTGTAAAAGCAAAGCAGCGACGACAGTGTGATAGTTCACGTATGCCACACATAACCTGTCAAATCCAGCCTCTTGCTTATTTGCCTACTTGCCATTGGGTTTTATTCTAACTGTTCATGCAAGTGCGCAAATAGTGGCAACTTACACACCCCTTAGCACCATAACTGATGCGCAATGGGCAACTCTTAAAACCTCTCCCCGCCTTTAACAAAGGGGCCCAAAGCTCTGTGCTCCTTTGTTCCTTCTTGGATCACGTCACACTTCTAAGGTGCATGTGTGCTGAGAAAGCACTTAAGTAGTATACAAACACTGTGGCATTACGGCAGAAAACAATGCGTATGGAACATTTTGTTTAGCCCGTCCGAGTCTCCCATTACAGGTAAAAATCATACCGATACCTTAATTTGCGATATATTAGACGTCACTGGTCTAAAATTACTCCAAATGCTGTGCAGACAATCAAATTTAATGAGCAATCATCTGAAAACATCGTAAATGGACCACTGCTGACTACAGTACCTTGCCCACTATGGCAGTGTGCAACGCAATCTCACCCGATCAAGTCAGATTTTCGCTAACTGTAGACCTACAGAAAACATCTATTCTGCACATTCCAACTTTTGGAACAAGCCAAAATTGTAACACGGAGCTTCTGACGTTACAGCATCGAGGTGACGTTCCGCTGCTCCATTTCCATGCATTTAATCGAAAGGCACATGAATGGTCATCGTTGCAAAAACTTCACGTATTTTCCTGTGAGTAGTTTCAGGTAGAGATATGGCGGTTACTAGAATTGGGGAGAGATAGACAGAAGAAAGTAAGAAGTGGATGTTGTAAATTTATATCACCGTGTAACAGTTTAATGTAAGCCCACTCCCGCGTTACTTGTGGATCACGTGATTTGTACTCAAACTCGGTTTGTACAAGCATGTCATTTTTACAAATGTTTCTCTTTTTCACATCACATTCTGTTTCTAATATCACCGAGAACTACATTGGTACTAACATTACATTATTTCTAAATCATTCGTATCCATGCAAGGTGACTAACATTCCATTAATACATTATTTCCAGATCATTCCTGCCCCTGCACTGTGGCTAACATTCCACTGTAACGTTATTCCTAGATGATTAGTCTGAATGTAACAAACATTTAATTGTTACATTTATTCCTGGTTATTCCCATCCATGAATTATGGCTAACTTTTACTTATTGCATTATTTCTAGATCATTCGTGTCCATGCATTGTGATTAACATTTAATCATTACATTATTTATACATCATTACTATCCATCCATTGTAATTAACATTTAATTATTACATTATTTATACATCATTCCTGTCCATAAATGGTGACTAACGTACCATTAATACATTTTTTATACATCATTACTGACATTTCACTGAAGACTTTGTTGTTAGATCAGACTATGAGTAAATAATGACTTTCATTACACTCCCGCCAGACATGCTGTGTCACTGGCTGTATGGAACTCGCTGTAACAGGTATTTTACATATTGGAATAGGGGAGTTTCGAGTTCGAACTCCTTTGTCGTAGAAGGTAAAAAGAATTCAACTGAGTCATGAGACTTGTCTACAGTGTCAGATAATTTTGTTGGTTTCAATTTACCGGTCACCTGTCTCGTCGTGTTAGGGAGACAAAACGACCTCTCCTTCAATCAGGAACATTTAAAATTAAAAATCTTCCATCTCCTTAATGCTCCCTATCGTACGTCTAGTGTAAATTACCTTTTTTGAAACTTTTCATAGACGCCCATGTTATGGTAAAATGTAATCAGAAATGGTTGTCTAACAGTTTTGATAGGTCACATGGTACAGTAAAGCTTTTCTTGCCTTTAACGATAAGAGTTCGAATCCGAAACTCCTCTACTGGGCTCCGTCATAGCCTGATTTTTACAATGTTTCACAGAACATGTCCATACCTTTGTCTTTTTGCCTATGTGCTTTTCAACACCCCTGTGTTCTTTTCCGAGCGGAATCTCCAAAATGGCTTCGTGCATTAACATGAAACTTCTTGCTTCACATGTAATATACACACTTGTAACCAATATGTCGTTTTGTGCACTGCCATAGCCTGTTTTTCTCATATTCACAAATTCTCTCTTAATCTTTCTCCGTATGTTCGTGCGCCTTTCCATGAACCTGGGCTCTGTTCCAAACACCGTATCTCAAACACGGCTTTTCCTATTAACATTAGACCTAAATTTGCCTTAAAAGACAGCTTACAGGTTATATTGATGTATTGCCAAAGTCTATAATGTATCTAATTTTCATAAACACGTGTGGAAAATCTCATCCAGATGGCCACCGAAACAACCCAAGTCTATGAACATACATCTACCTGACCACGGCAGGTAGACAAAGTGGTTACCATGTGGTTATGGTTATTGGCTTTCCATTCCTAAGACCACCTTGGTCTTTCTCCTAAGTATGGAATATGTAAAGACGTATCTGTCAGTTGCCAACGTAAGTTTGAGCGTTTACCTTCTACCGATGGAAACAGAATGTCTGGATAAAACTGACGTGTCCCCGTCGAAAAGAACAAGGACATAATTAGTTTTGAGTACTGTGTACACGTACAACACTACGAGACTCTGCATGGTTGATTGTTTAACACGTGCAGAATACAGATCTGATATTTTATGTAATAGCATTCGTGCAACTTGTATTCATGTGTGTATACTGGGTACACTCTTAGTTTTCGGGGTACATTCTGCCTTGTTAAAGGCAGGCCAAGGTAGGAGTCCAAGACGGGCCATATCAAAGAAGTTGATATTCTTGGTTCTCGATGCCTGCAAGGGAACGTGGCACTCAGAAAAAGGGGTCCTCGGCACGGTGTTCCACTGAGGCAGCCACAAGGAGACATCATCGATTGTGCATTATATTACAGAAATAAGGACGAAGAAATGACTCTCACCCGAAAACAAGGAGGCACACAAATCCGTGAACATGTATGTACCTTCCCCAACAATTTGAGATTGATGTTATTTTTTTCGCCAAAGTGCATTGACCTATTCCTCATCAGGAATGTTATATATCTCATGTCTCGAGAGTCATTCGGTGTGATATGACAGACTACAACACAAAGAGCGAAACCAGAGCAGTGACGACACTTATAATGATGTAGAAAGAAATCAACACAAACAGAAATATTGGGGCAGAATTTATTCATAGACATAACTGCTATTTATTTGTGGTTTGTGATTATGATGAATCGAAAATGTGCTAGCTAATCTGTTCGGTTACAACGAATGCAATCCAGGCTTATATTTGTCCGATATATTTAGCACTAGCTGTTTTTAGGTGTATACTTTTGACATATGTAAAACTGCTATTTCATACTATACAATTAAACTGGTTGAATAAGAAAAGCGATTCCTATGTGTTGCTTATGTATACAATTTTAGCACACGATTGTGACAGGAGAATTGGGGCACTTCCTGCTGATGTACAGTATGCAACACATGGATAACATCAGGGAATTGTCGGGGAGGATTAAAAATGCATCAAAAGTGGAAAATTCTATGTCACCTGGGAGAAGAGCGGTTCATGGGAGACTGTTTAGGGCTGTTTGATGTTTATTTGAGAATCGAATTCCAAATTGGAACTGGCTGAATCAGGGCTCGTGCTTCACTTCTTTTCATAGAATTAGTTTGCAGAAACAACTTTGAATGTTAATTTATTTATAGCTATTCTCCGGCTGTCGTCTGCTCAGCCAGTGTTACTGTTTTGTCCTCGCGGTCGCGTGGCAAGCACGCGCCAGTTCCCACATCGGTGTTTGTTATTCCTATGTTTACAAACCTTTCTCTCTGTACAAGGGAGGAGCGTACACACTTTGACAAAACCTGCGACTCAACTGGCGATGACCTCCGACTTGACCCTCCACGATGACCAGATATGGCAGACTGCTGCTCAAGTGGAATAGATTGAATGGACCCGGACAGGCACAACCGGAAAGACGGATAGGTGAGCGCGACCCACCTGCCCTCGGCTTTAAGCCCAGCTGAATTATGGCTAACAGATTTACCTGCCTGCCCGCAGCCATTGTTGTCTACCACAAACCCTTTTCACAAGACGGCGATTTAGCCGCGGGGAAGTGTACAAGATCTCTGTGCTGCCAAACCTAAGAATCTGGGCCGAATCTCTTATTCCGTTCCCACTGACCGTATGTCACAGTGGCCTCTGAACCCAGACGCTTAAATTTTAATTACCCTAAATCCGAGAATTAAACCCACAGCCATAGAGGTGCATTTTGTCCTGGGCACTTACCAATGTACACACAAAAAGAACGCACGTACAATGGATATGGACCTCATAAAAAATTAGCAACATTTACAAGGATGACCTCTGACCATTGCAGATTAAAGCAGAACGCAGCTCTGTACGACAAGTTCGCGGAGATTTGAAGTTCTAATGCAAAGTCTAAAATACAGCGAACAACGGCGCGTGGCTGCGCGCGAAGGGGCAATGTTAGGGTTAAACTCTTCTTGACAGCTGGTTAAAAATATCAGCACCCTTTCCCCTAAATAATGCAAGTTGTTGTGGCCACCTGGTTAGTTTCTTTGTGGTATAGAGCGAATAGCATTACCCATTAAAAGTTTCATTCAAAGCTACCAAAAGCCGCTAATATTCATACTTATAAAAATTAATGAACACCCTAGTATATATTATAAGACGAAAGTAATTTCGACCAGTAAACGGCTCATTAGGCTTCTTGGCGGGTACATATGCCTCATTACCTGTATGCTGACATATATTAACAGTCTTTTCTCGGAAACTTGATCAGTCCTACCGTTATAGGTCTACACAATGTATAATCAAAACATAAACATAATATATCTAATTATTAATCATTAGTATAGCGCCACTACCAGAACAATCATGATCGTATGCTTTTTCATCAGTACTCTCTTAACACTGACAGGTAATGTGAATAACTAATACTTGGGCGTGCAGCAGCATATAGAGGAGTGAAAGCTTTCTCAATTAAGGGTTTAGAAATTTAACAGTTTTCAAAATTCTTCGAAAATGTTGTAATATGACACAATCTCACGTGAAGTTAACACTATTAGGCATAGTGTTTGGTGGTATGTGTTAACACTATTAGGCATCGTGTTTGGTGATATGTGTTAACACTATTAGGCATCGTGTTTGGTGGTATGTGTTAAAATCTTAAAATCATTAACAGAAATATAACGTTCTGCTACAGCTTGCACTATATATAACTCACATTTATCAGCAGTGACATTTAATACATACCGGTATTGTTTCATTTCAACACTTATAAAATACTGTCAATTAAAGCACTTTAAGGGTGTGGGATTTGTAGCAGTGAGATAAACAGGTGTGCGCTGAAAGCATGTGTTTAGCAGCACTATAGCCTAATTACTCGTCATTAGATCTCCTGAGTAGAACATTCCATATTGTCTTTGATATGAAATAATGAAGTGTTACAAAAATGTCACAAAAATGCTACAAATTTAGGCAATATGCAAGCAAATTATACTCCATGCGATGCAACTGCGTACACTAAATGATATACAACCTATATGAGTTTCTTAAACTTTCGAGTGATTGCAAACTTCTGATAGGAAAAACAAAAGTGATGCCTTCCGAAGCCATCCTACATCAGCAACGCTGAGCAAGTCCACAATTTCAAAGTTAACAGCCACATTAAATACATCTTCACCCCGCCTGAGTGAAATACGACGGCCGTTGCCAGGTGGTGAAACAAAAAACAATGTGATCGAGAAATATGACCCAAACATGAGAGATATGAGAAAAATTAAAACGTACTTTCTCTATCGGCACTTAATGATAAGTAAACAAACAGCTGAGGTCGCAAGGGCCGTGTACAGTGCGGGTAAGTGGGTAGGGGGAGAGGGCGAGGGCGGAAGAGTAAACACGGACGTTTGTCTAAGACCTGCTTGGAACCTTCCCCCCACCTGCGTTCAGCGCGTAAGGTATTGGCGGGCATGTTGGAGAGGGTGGGGAGAGTGTGAGAGTCGATGGACGTTACCTGGTCAGGCTAAGGCTTTGTCACCACTGATCTGGACAATCTGGGCTCTCCGCACATTGTGCTACAGCACTGGGCCATTCGGTCGATCTCCACCCTCCCGTTCCGGACCCTTTGACCCGTGCCGACAACATTTTTTTTTCATCCTATCTGGGTAGTCCAGGCTAATGCCCCCCCCCCCCCCGTCAGAAATTTCAATTAAAACGCACCTATTATTCTTCCCTAATGATATTACACTTTGCACCCCTGGGCCAATGTCAGGAGGTTTATACATATATACCTACATGAAACACCTGTACTTGAAAAGGCGGGACAGCGACTTTCGAGCTGAACCTGAAGAACTTGCAAAGTAGCGGACATTTGCAACGTGTTTATGGTACTGATATAGCCATGTGCAAAAATCGTTTCCTTATGTCGATTCAGAATTCACAGATCAAGAATCAACATCTGTGTACATTACCGATTATTATTTGTTGCTTGGAATTTAACGTAGCTTTCACCATTATGTATGTACTTGCATGTACCGGGTCGTTCTCAATGCCGCTACCTTTATGGTGTTACATAACTGAAGACGGACTGATGTTTACAACCGAGATCAAGACTTTTTTTTATCTATTATGCAACGGTGGTGATGAATATGGGTGGGGGAAACGGGCGGCCACCGGAACACATCACCGGTCTTACCCAGTCACATGTCCAACCACCCAGAGCCCCAGATAGAGCTGGATTCGAACATACGACCTCACTGGTCAAATGCCCGCCAAGCCGAAGACAACAAAAGCGAACTCCACATGCACCTATGTAGGCCTATCTGTTTTCCTGATTATTAATGCAGGTAAATGTCAATGGAATCATTGTTAATGTGTTAGATCATGACCTCTGATACCTGATATCTGATACTCAAAAGGGAGGAGAGTCAAGCCCACAGGTGTCTAGAAATCTCATTCATCACACCTTACAGTTCATTTGCCTACAATACTACAAATTTTAACAATATAAGATTAATTTTGACTCAAATTTAGACCTTTACCGTATATAGACCGCATGTTTAGTACGGTTACGGGAAATTACGGCTGGTGACAAACTAGACAGCTGTCTACTACTGATTCGTAACTGAGTGAGTTACCTCATGATATTTTGGCAAAGATTTTCTCGGTGATTATTTAGTAGATAGTGACACCTAATCCTTAATCATTATAAGTTGTAAATTAGTTTATCAAACAATATTGTCTCCTCGTTTCATTCCCAAAATTACTATTGCAGATATACAAATTTAAACATTCTTGGTATGTATACATTCGATATACTTTAACCTGAAGTCTTCCAAGAAGTATTGCGTAACCCGGTATGGATTTTTTGAAGCTCTTTGTATTTTTCAGTTTGACACCTGCATGGGGGTGGCTTCATTGTGAACCTTTCATTTATTTCAGTAAATTTTATGCACAAACACATTATCTTACGGTCAGATTTGACCGATCGTTTGATTTATTTTTTCAAAATGGTTTCGCGACAAGTTGTTTCTTTTCCAATTCAGACAATGACAAGTGGCTTCCGGTAAGACGGATGGGGGCAGGAGAGTAGGGGAGTGTATGAGCGTCAGACAATGTAAGCACTTTCATCGAACTACCTATGTCAAAGAATGCCAAGCTCAATATCTAGTGGTTAAGATACCAGGACTTCTGATCGCTAGGACAGAAAATGTTCAAATTCAGTGCCAAGCTTTTCTACAAACCCTCACACATGCGCATTGTTCCCGGGGCATTGGTGACAATAAGTGGGGAACGCAGGGCGGTTTGCACAGTCTATCTCTCATTGAAATAGCGTGAAAACCTGTCACGCATTTGGAGGTTCGTCAGTAAATTGCCAGAGATGATTGCTTTACCTTACAGGTACGCCCACACCTCCGACCATCCATAAAAATAATCAGTCGTACGAGAGAACAACTCTTGAACAACAATCAAATAACTTCGTAGGTACATTAACAATAGTGCACAGCGCTGGTTAGGTGGAGAGGTCTGAAAATAGTCTTGTAAATATAGCTTCTATAAGACCATTATATATTAGGCATATATATATATACATATACGTGGGCAATGTACACGTGAAAAAGTAGATGTAAATTCATATGGGTACAATTTCTTTTTTACAGTAGAACAGATAGTGCTGGTTGTAATGTACATTCCTTTGATCCCCAAAAGGGCATCTTACGTCTCATAACTGGTATAAAGGGTCTGCATTCAAATCCGTCTCTCGCCTCCTCACTTATTTTCTGATTACAGCTGATTATTTGAGTGTTGTCTGGCTTATGGTGTCCTGAATTAGTCTCAGCCTCCGCAAGTGTAAGTCGTTTATTATTACCCGTGATAAACATCGATTACATAAATAAATGAATGAAAGCTGCTTGTTGATTAGTTGCCATTGGCGTGTATTTCCTCGGGCATTGACCAGTGGGTGGCAGAGACGTTCGTCCTGTGTACCAGTCGGTGTTAGAACACCTGTTTAACTATACTTGATACCAGTTAAACTCTCAATACAGCCAGCTATGGACGCTTAGGTCTCTATCGATTTTTCAAGACACCGGTTATACAGCCCTGGGCTGTCGTTCTATGTATACAGATCGACTGCAGACACAGCAAGGCCCTTCCTGACTAAATCGACGCGAAACCGACTTTAATAATTAGATAAGTCTGTACTTAACTGTAAATCTAACCACAGGAGAGCCACAGAATCCCCGATAGGCTGTCTCCGTCCAAAGCATTTACCGTACCTGATACTATATGCACCGTTTCGACACGTTGTTTGACACAAGATGCTCCTTCTCGACACGAGATATATCCTCTTGTCATAAGATGAATACCGTCTTGAAACAAGACAGAGCGTCTTGTCTTAAAATGCACGTCTTAACACAGGTGTATACAGCCTGACATCACATGTACCGTCTTAACTGTAGAAAGCTTTACTCCACGTATACCGTCTTGACACAGTTGTACATACAACGTAACACAACTTGTACGTTGACATAACCTTGACACAACTTCACAAATTTGATCCCTCTACATAAGATGAACACAAGATATACCGTCTTGACACAATAGGTACGGTTTCGACACATGTAAGATGTACCGCTTTGACAGACGATGTAGGCTTACCTCTTTTACACGAGATGTGCCGCTTTGACACAAGATAAAAGATCTTGAATGTGAGATGTGTATACCGTCTTAATTGCCACCAGTTGTATTGTCTATAGTTGTTTATATTTTTAATGACTAAGGCATTTATTTTCATACTTCACTTTCGTCTTATATATGATAGTTGAAACTAAAAAGCTCCACGGTGAACATTTTAATGTTATCATAGTTCATTTCACAAGAAGGACCTTCATTTTCGTGCAACTGCTTATATACTGCCTCACAAGTGCACAGTCCGTTTCCGCATTTCATTTATACCGATAATAATAGCGAAGACAAATGTCCTCCGAGGGTTGAATTCGAACCCACAACCTGTGTATATAACCATGCAATGAAACCTGGCTACAATACAAGCAGCCCACACCCAGCTATAGTCCATACCTGAAGCCGTGCGTTGTGAACAGTTAAGTGTGTGTCTACAACGGATGTCTGTTTAACCAGCTGTGGTTTAGTTAAGATGTCTTCGGAATTGATTTCCCGTCCCCGTCCGCTAATTATAAGTCTGATTAATCATTAACTAGGATGTTCCTTAAAATAAACCATCGCCGTGGAAACGCGTTTGTGACTCTTTGAAGTTAATCAAGTACACAGGCGCATTTTGAAATGGATATAAGGACATGCATACGAACCAAATGCAAATACATGGCTTCTTTATCGCTCATAATTGGACTCAACAGGGACTAAAAAGAGGGTTAAGGCAAAACCTATATATATATATATATTTGATTACTTTTTTACGCCGTACTCAAGAACATGTAACTAATACCGGGCAGAGGTTTCGGAGGTTGCTGACAGACCTTGAAACCCTATATATGAAAGACAAACTATCTTGATACATTCCAGAAGAAATTTGGTTTATACCAAGACGAAATCACACGTTTGACTTCATTAGACGCGAAAGGCAATAACAGGCACACGCATACTTCCAAGCGTGTGCGCATGCACACGAACGTTATCGCACAAGTATAGTACATATCCAATACGTTCGCCTATACACTCCACCAAGATTTGCGGCATCTGAACACTAACACAGAACCCCAACCATGGTAAAGAACCCTGGTAAAGAAAATGGTAACCTCTCCCTCCAAAAAAGGGTGAGAATATAAAGCAACACATTATCGGAAAATTGTGATTGACTTGGACTCCTAACAGTGGAAAAACTTTTCCAAGTCATGCAGAAATCGAATGCTATTGGTATGTTTTCTTTCCTGTAGGAGTACATACGCTAGTACATGTACACACATAGGAGCTTGTTGTTCACAGGACAGTGTAATAAGCCTTTTATAAGCTAAAGCTAAATGACATGCATCTGCTATGAAATAACACGGTTGTTGTTGAAATTTAGGAATGGATACAAATTAGTTTAAAACTCAAATGACATATTAAAAGAAAAGAAAGAAATCCATGACTAAATTTTACAGGAATTAAGATGCACATGACTTATCAACACCACGCCATCTACTTCGACCATAGGCTCCACGATAATTATGCGGTAAATGACATCAATTTTCCCCTCTGACTCTTGTGCACATATGCCTGATTCTGAAAGCTGTTATGGATTTGGAACACCTAAAGTCATATATCATGACATTGACTTGCATCTAAAAATTCCTTTTTTCAGGGCAAATTGTCTGGTGGTTTACCGCATATACACAACGTGATGATCGTACTCATGAAAGGCACCAGCATATCGTTTGAAGTTCACAAGGTTTCATTTATCAGGCTGAACCAGATGTAAATGCGGCATGGGATTTGAAAAGCTTCGCAGTGGTCTCAGAGTCTTTCACAAGAACCGACATACTGCTTTCTCTATCTCACTCTTCCGTTAATTAAGTTATTGTAGATGGAATCGGCGACGGTGAATTATTCACCAAAGAATGGCTCAAGAACGGAAGGAGACAGTCAATAGCTGGATCTGGTGCGAGGGTAGGTCGGGTAAATCTAAAATAAACACCATTTGCAGATCCGGAGAGTACTGGAAGGCTACAACAAACGCGAACGAATAAACCTTTTAATCAAGTCATAATAGCAAACATATTTGAGAAAATAACGCGGAACGGCGTTTCGAGTTTGGCCCAGTTAAACTGACGACCTCTGCAGTCGCGTGCCGATTTTAAAGAACATGCACTGGGGCTCGGCCATTCAGGACACATCAACGCGAAAGCCCTGCACAAGAACATCATTTATGAACTAAAGCGCGTACGACAATGGTTTCCGATCTTTTCAAACATGATTCCAGAGTTTAGAAATTTATCACGCCTGCTACGCTGGTTCGCCCAGCTCGGCGCGTGCCTGACAGGAGGCAGCCCGTTCCATGACCGATTACCGCCTATACGCCAATGAGGTATATCCGGCCAGAACGTGTCGCGGGCAATAGAGCCGGGCACGAGGACCACGCATCATGGAGCGGTCGTCAGTATACTGATAATCCGCCTTATTACTTGCCCAGGGGCGTACTGGGACCGGGGCTTCAACAGGCGTTAAACGCTATGACTATGCTTAGTCGATTGTCTACAGGGCCGCCGTAATCTCTCAAACATTTGTCATCGATCTACACGAGGCAAGCAACACGTCAACTAACTTGCAAACTTAACTTTGAACTTTTATTTGTCCATTAATAATTGCTCCCACCAAAAAAAAAACCCAAAAGAAAAGAAAAATAAAAAACCTTGCCTTGAAAAAGTTAGTTAAATGTAGTTCTATCCAAGATATTTCCACGTATAATCGTACAAATATTGGAAAATCTCTCAGCTGTAACCTTGCATTTTTCTCCTCACAGTTATTTGGATCAAAGCAGTAAAATAAATGATTCGTAGAAGTGTTTCAAGAGTATTGTAAGAAATTAAACGTTTTCTTTTTTTTTTCTGGGGCACTTAACAGGAATCCAAATGAAGACGCACGTATAAAGTGTATATGTATATGACCAACAAATCACTATAAGCCAGGTATAACTGTAATTAACGTAGGTGAGTTTATAAACAAAAACAATATGATCCAAGATTTCCACCAGTCTTGTCGTATTCTTGATTTATGAGGATAAATGGCAGACATTCGTAGCCAGTTCACCGCAAAAATTTAATGGCTTCGAGAAATACGTCTTCCTTAATAGTCCCTTCGCCATCACAAATCTCTCTATATGTAGCCTATTTCGAACTGAAGAGTTCCTGAAATTTTAGGGAAACATCTAGTATATACGATTATGATTGCTAAGCGTGTTTTCTTCAAATGCAACACACGGCAATGTGGTTCAGTTTTAGAAACTTTACTTGCCACTGTTGAATCTCTATCATTGCTTACTTGTAATGCTCATATACACACATTTACCACGGTGTCGTAAGTAAATAGTATAGGTTATTCGCGAATGCATACCACACTTAGATCCGAAGACCATCCAAATGTACCAAGGTGTATTGCACTGATATTTCAGAAGACCGCGATATAACATGTATACGGGCTCAAGGCGATAGAAGATCAACATCAGCTGATCCTGCTAAGATCAAACTTAGGTTGGAAACATCAGACTGATGGCGTCAGAAGATGAGGGAGATCAGCGGTTGCCAATTCTACCTCAGGTAATCATCAGACTAAAGATCAGGAAATCAACCCCAGACGATGGAAGATCAACCTCGGGTGATCTTCAGGCTTGAGATAAGGTTATGGAACATCACACTCGGTGACCATCAGGATATAAAGGAGGTCAACTTCAGGCGATGGAAAATCAGCATCGGGTGATCCTCAGGCTTAAGGTCAAGTTGCAGTTGCAGTTGCAGATGGAAAACCAACCTCGGTTGGTCCTCAGACTTAAGATTATAGAACACCACACTCGAGTGAAGAACGGGAGATATTGCAGATCAACCTTAAGCGATAGAGGATGGAGATCAGGTGTTCTTGGGGATTGAAATCTAACTCGTACTACAGAAGACCACATTCATCATCAGATAACGGAGATCGACTTCAAGCGATAGAGAATACAGATCAGGTTTTCCTGGGGTGACCATCAACCTCAGGTGATAGGGGATAGAGATTAAACAATCCCCATCAGGATCAAGATCAGGGTACAAAATATCACACTTGGGGTGAACATTAGGAGATACAAATCAGCCTCAGGAGATAAAGGACCGAGGCCAGGTGATCCTCAACATTAGCATGAGCCCAAGCTTAAAGAATATCACACTCGGGTTGAATATGAGGAAATATAGATCAACCCCAAATTATAGAGGATCGAGATCAGGATTGAGATCCCTCAATTTAAAGGACATCACATTGAGTTGATCCTCGTGCTTAAGATCAGGATAAAGGACGACACACTCGGATGACATCAAGAGATATTATCGATCAACCTCGGGTAATAGAAGATCAATCTTAGGTGATCCTCGCACCTAAAATCAGGTTAAAGAACGACACAATCGGGTGAACATCAAGAGATACAGGCGATCATGTTCAGGTAATAGAGGATCAACCCCAGGTGATCCTCTGGCTTAACATCAAACTCCCCTTTACAGAGCAACTCACATTCGGGTGATTAACAGGTTACTCGGTCCTGTAGAGAGAGCTGATTTTCGCCGTGGTAAGCGTGCAAGCCTATAACTAAACATCAAGATTCATTATGGTGAGCTTTTATGAGTTAATCATTAAATGGTGAATGTAAAACTTTGATCGTATTCCTGTAGGCAGCGGCGGAGATATTGTCCATGTCACTGAAGACAGAACTCGAATTAAACTTTAGTAAACACAAAATGTAGCACTCTGGCAGGCAACCTTGCATGAAATCTGGGAAAACTCCGGGTTAACCGGGGCTGTAGAAGATTAAAAACAGAGATAAACTCATGTTGCCGGCCATTACACTAAGGTCAACCTCAAACTACAGAAGTTAGGGCTCCGATAAACTCTGATTAATCGCTGTTGATAGAAGATCAACATCAAGTGATCTTCATGGTTATTTGATTTATTTATTTGATTGGTGTTTTATGCCGTGCTCAAGAATGTTTCACTTATACGACGGCGGACAGCATTATGTTGGTAGGAAACCGGGCAGAGACCTGGGGGAAACCCACGACCATCCACAAGTTGCTCGAAGACCTTCCCATGTACGGCCGGAGAGGAGGCCAGCATTAGATGGATTTGAACTCACAGCGACGGCATTGGTGGGAGGCTCTTCATGATTGAGATCTCAAAAACACCATACATCAGGAAGTAAGAAAGATCAATCCCGGGAGACGGAAGATGAACTGCAAGCGAATGATTTCCACGCTTAATTAGATCACACCTGACTACAGAAGTTCAAACTGACATAAACGTTAGATCATGAAAGATCACACATCAGATGATCTGACCACAGAAGCTCAGACTTTGGTATTAAAACGTTAGATCATAAAAGATCACACATCAGATGATCTGACCACAGAAGCTCAGACTTTGGTATTAAAACGTTGGATCATGAAAGATCACACATCAGATGATATAACCACAGAAGCTCAGACTTTGGTATTAAAACGTTAGATCATGAAAGATCACACATCAGATGATCTGATCACAGAAGCTCAGACTTTGGTATTAAAACGTTAGATCATGAAAGATCACGCGCAGTTGAAGATCTGATTATCCTATACAGAAGCTCAAAATCACTTAAACCTCCTCAGATCTTTAAACTCCATAGGTTAATCTTTGCCTATAAAAGACTGAACTCCTGATACAGGTCCATAAATTATTTTCAGTCGGATCTAAATTGACCTTTCACCTTTTGCAAGGCTCGTATTTACTGGTAGTCACGTGATAGCATGAAAACAAAATTTAGCATATGATTCATGAAGATCATTTACGCAACTCCTACGACAAAGCCAGGTCGATTAAGATTAGTTCCAATTTAAGTACGATAACCAAGGATCACTTTTGATCGCAGCTGGATTTTGTGAATGCACACACACAAAAAACAAAACAAAACAAAACGCGTGACTACTCCCACCGTCTCGCTAGGCCTAACGCTGGTGATATCGTCAGGTTCACCTGGGTTCGCCAAGATTGGATCCATCAAATCATGCGATCAAACATGCAGGCTGAAGAAACTCAGGTAAAAGTCCGACAACGGAAGATCAAAGTACACTCGGGTATACTCGTTTTGTTTTTAATAATAAGTTTCACGCCGCAGAATTATTTCTTTTCAGATTTGTTAATTTCAATGCGTTTTTTTTTCAAAATCAATATACCTCTCAGAATAGATCAAAGTCACATGACTCTTTTCTAAAACACTAAAAGTGGAATTCCTTTGTTTGCTTTGCATGAGTTTAAAACATTTCAACGCCCTTTCTGCCTCATCAGCAGCCCGGTCTCCATGCCGACAGGATTTTAGTATTGTCTAAATGAAATTCTAAGTCCAAGACATAGCACCTGACGCTACACGCACGTAGCCAGGTGAAGAATTTTACAAACACCACCGTATTATAAGTGAAATATTCTTGAATACGGCGTAAAATAGCAATCAAATAAATAAATTCAATGAATGAATGATTATGGTTTAACACCACCTCCGCAATGTCGTATCGAGAACATGTAGTCTCTTTCATGCGATTGACAATTTACTAATATGAGCACGTGCTCATATGTAGCAATGTATTCAGACATCATCACCGTTTTGCCTCCCACACCATTTGATCAATAGAAAATTTACAACTACGCCTCGACGTGTCACATTCACAAAAAGTCGAAAAGAAAACAAAGGCACCTGTTAACCACACCTATACAGAAATAAGGTAAAAACATGCAGTGAGATATTAAGGTCACAGAGTTCAGGTCATACAAGAACGCCTGAAGGGCGTTTTGCAACCATGAAAAGGTTTACCTTGTTCGTCATCTTGGCAAGTATATTGGCTGGTGACGTCTATTGCAGAGCGATGTATGGCGTCAGCTACGACAGCGCCAAGGAAGAGGAGTACGGTGCGTATATACAGGCTAATGTCCACACATTTACACCACACTGCGAAGCAACAGTGCACATTTATTCTGCAACACTAACTACGCCTATATGCCCAATCTACCCTCGAAAAATCTTCCGTTAAATCCGCTATTTCAGCTAGGGCTAACGGTTTGCCTTTTCTTTAACATAACGGATTAATCCGTCCATGGTAACAAATAATTTCGTGATCCGGTAAGGATTAATCCGTGAGGTCAACCTATACAGGCAATCTGTCATCTCTCAAATAATATTTTTTTTTCACGGTTTTAGCCGGCATGGGTCAGCATAAAACTATATATAGCTATTTAATATTATCATTCCTTGATTAAATAGGAATTCTCTTGTGGATCTGTTAGCTTTAAAATTTAACTTCGTCTTTTCCCTGCATTTGTGTCCGCCAACAGAAATCGAAGTAGGCCTATAATCTGTGCTTTTTCTATATGTATGCTGATAAACCTACGTTTTTGGAAGGCCACAATACACTTCAGTCACACCAGAACGAAAACTGAAAATCAGTGTGTATATTTCAATCTAAAGAAGTCTTACATGTATCACGCATTTGTTCATGTTTAGGAATACATATATACTTTGTTCAGAATAAGCATTTGGTGACAGTAAATCTTACATACTTTACTTAGTTTTACATACACTATACCTTGCCATAAACTCATACAATTGCTCGAGGGGGCAAGACCAGTGCATGTATATAGGCGAAAAGGCCTACTTGTCGCCATTGTCACCACCTAAAGACATTTTGACAAATTCTAACAGTGAGCATTGTAACCAGCTTTGCCTTGGACTGTTATTTTATCCAATGTTCACGCGCTAGGCCTATTGACCTACAGCTATAATCGACTCTGAAGATGGAAGTTGTGTAGGTATACCAGAGCCTTACAGTGGCGAAGTTTGGCCTACGCAGTTTATGTATCCAAAACTTCAAACTTTGATACATTTATATCTGGTCTAAAATAAGAAAAGACAGCGTTTAACTCACATTTCCAATTTTGTCGAAGTCAAAACTGCCTTTGTGTAATCGTTCCAACATGTATAGGTCTACTTGTCAACGTGAGCAAACCACTGATGAGTGGATAACCTCATGTTACATCACCGTGCCTTTATTAAAACCATATCATATACGTAAATGGTCATGTTATGCTGTACAGACCCAATTCCTTGTTTTCCGTGCACTGCCAACCCGTAAATTTTACGCAGCGCATCGGGGCTCATTACTTCCTATTAATTGTCACAAAAGATGAAATTAACAAAAATTCTAGCACAATAATGAAAAATGGAAACAGTTCCGCTGCCGTCACCACTTTTCCAAAATATGATGACAGAAAACAAACGATCAAGTGTCATTGGCCTTACGGAATTTTATCCCAAACTGAACCTAGCCAAGACATCTGTCATGAGTGAACGTGACTACGGCTTGCCCGGGTAAGATGTTAAAGTGTATACTTTAAAGATGCAGGAATATGTAGTCTTCATCACACATGTAAGCGTATATGGGAATCTCAAAAGCAGGCTGCTCTGTTCAGCTCAACGGCGGGTACAGGCTTCGACAGGCTCCTAAATCGCGAAGTAAGGGAAACCACTTTGATGCGAATTTCAGAATTAGAAAGTTAAAAATTGTCTCCCTTGATTACAACGTGCACGACCAAGAACCGGTTTTCTTCAAAATTTACACCTGCCCCCGACTTGCAGAAACTCAAGGGGACGGTTTTAGAAAATATACGTGAATGATCTAACCAAAGCTATTTCACCCTGTTCTTGGTACTTACAGTTCAAGTATAAAGGCCCGCCATTTGCTTCGGACGACCTGTGAAGTGCATTGACTCGTAAACTTAGGTACAAATCTATTCATGTCATTGCGATACATACATGTGCATGTACGCAGCCTATTTCATGTCAACACTAAACTTTTTGATTTCGTAAATCTGTCATGTCTGTGTGTAATGGAGATGATCCGAGAGACAATGAGAACTTCTTCAGAGCAGGCATTAGAAACCCTTCCCCTTAATATTCAAAGGTAAAGAAGACGCTAAACTAAAATGGTTTGATTTATCGTAGGCTCATATTTCGATTTTTTTTAACCAAGGGAAATACTTTTAAACCATCAGATTCCAAGGTGGTGTGTTGAAACCCAGTGTGTTTCAATTGCATCCTATCAGTATGTTTTGCTTCAGTTTTTTTTTTTTTTTTTTTTTTTTCAAGGCCCATTCGGCGAATGCGTTCTTAAGCAGACTACATGTAACGGACATGACGGAGTGTCCAGAATCTCTGGTACTCCGCTTCACTATTATGCCGCTTAATCTTGGGCGGAACAACGTTAAATGTGCTACCTTCATTATTATTCTGACATTTATTCAGTCCACCGACAAGGTCTGTGTCCGAATGTTAAATAAGGTTGGAGATCATTTAGCTAGCTGAATTACGGCTACAGGGCATATACTGATAGTGTTGACGGAGGCAAGTGGTTAACTGCAATATTGGTTATTTTTCTGAAGAATTCTTGACTGCTTAAAAAATTAACCAACAACCATTTAGGATCTGTTTCAAATCTGAATACCATTTTTGATGCAAGTGATACATTTTTTTATTTGATTGGTGTTGTACGCCGTACTCCAAAATATTTCACTTAAACGACGACCACCAGCATTAAGCATATGGTGGGAGGAAACGGAGCAGAGCCCGAGGAAACCGACGACCATTCACAGGTTACTGACAGAGTCCTTCCCAAGTCCGATAAATGATACAAATCAATGTTATGTATACGTATACTTTTCACACAGAGACGGTGATACAGGGTGTGCTATCCCTGGGTTATCGGCACAGTCACTTCGACTGGGCTGGCTGCGAAGCCTGGTGCACCCTGGTGATTCCACCCTACTTCCCCGCTAAGGTGGACCTCACTCCAAGATGTGAACAAGAATGCCACAGGTAAGATATAGCAGATTATAACAGATCTGGTTCGTTATTTATTATTACGTTACTGGTATTGACTGGTGTTTTCACTTATACGATGGCGGCCAACAATGTGGTGGAAGCAAACAGTGCCTTGCCTGAGGGGAAACTCATACGTATATTGCTAGCAAACCTTCCCATAGAGTAGAAGTAAGGTCATCTTTCTGGTGTTTATCTGGCCCATATGCCCAGAGAATCAAAACATCATATATATGTAACATGTTCCAATTCAGGAGTACTTGAACCTTGCCTTTTGTGTCTCTGTTTATGTGTTTATATGTTTTATGTACGAGGAAGAAGAGGAAGCGAGCATGGGTGTTGGGAGTTGGGCTTGAACTCACTGCATCTGCACTGATGCGAGTCCTCTGGGTCACTTTGTTACCACGTTGGCCTCAGCGGCCTCACTATTACTGGCAATAATTTGAGCATATTTAATGGTGTTACGGGGGTAAAAATATGGGTTTATTTGAGTTTATTTATTGATATTTATTGATATGTCATAGCATACACTCAAGCTAGCTCTACAGGGCTTACCCATAGATTATTATCCACAGAGGCTAAGCCCTAGGTCCTTACTACTCTCTGCAGCTGTATTTTGCCAACATACCTTGCTGTCCCTCTTAGTTTGATGTTGGCATCAATAAAACATTTATTTCCGTAGACCCACATGTCTAAGCTGCACAGCCTTTAATAAATGCACTCGGGTACAAAACTCCTCGACGATAGATCCATTTCGAAAGTCATTCGGGCCAAACCGACCATATTGACAACTGCGTCATCGTTTTGGGGACTCGCTTATCGGTGGACTTTAACGACCAGGGTCCAGTTTCATGAAGCCTACTTAGTGCTAAGTAGCACTTGGTAAAGTGAATTTCATATCTGTATAACATCCGCTGCCATGTTAGTTAAGGCTTACTTAGCTTAAGTATGGGTCATGAAATGGCCCCAAGACTCGAAGGTCCACTCGTCGAGTACTCGCCCATTGCCGGACTTTACCGACCGAGACTCGGAACTAAACAAGAACATCAAAGCGGCCCCCCCAAAACGATAACGTTGTTGTCAACACGGCCAGTCAGGTGCGAATGCTTTCGAAATGGGACAACGAAGAGCTTAGACATGTGGGTCTACGGAAATAAATGTTTTATTGATGCCAACATCAAACTGAGAGGGACAGCACGGTACGCTGGCAAAATACGGCTGCAGGGAGTAGTAAAGGTCTGAAGCCTCTATAGATAATAATGTATGGGTAAGCCCGCTAGAGCTATACTCAAGCATACCAGTACACTTTACTTATATACAACAGCAGTAAAGTTTATGGGTGGAATGGAAACCAGGCAGACACCAGAGAGAACCACTATCCTTCTTCTGCTATTTGATAAAACACAAGCAAACTAGAGACAACTTGGCTTGAACATGCCAGTTTACATCGTAACGGATATGCTGATGCGAATTCATGTAATTTAATACACCATCAAACCAATGAGAAAATGTCAAATTCACAGAATGTTCACCACACTCCACCTATATATTAATTACCACATGAACGGGCCTTCTCATAGTAATGATGTTTACATCTGTTTTGTTCTGCAGATTTCTACACAGGACAACTTACAAGGATGCTCGAGACTTGTAGACTAAAGATCAGTCACAGTTAAGATACACATGGAATTCCACCTATAGTACCTTTCATTCAGTTGCTGAAACTTTAGTGTTCAATAATACATGATTGCAGGCGTATCAACAATCTGAGTCTTTTATGAGGTGTAAAAATGGAAGAAATTGTATCTAATTTCGCACAGTAAATACCTATTTAAAATAAATGTTCATGAACGAAATAGAACATATATTTCTGCTTCTTGTTTCTCATTAAATATTACCTCTCAGGTTATTCATTATTAACACCACCAATAAAAGTACAAACATAAGAACTCCAAAACTACCTATATGGAAGTTCTGTTGCGCCAGAAATCAAATTGGGAATTATTACTCCTTTTCTTCATGCAGTTCACTGAAGCCCTGTTCAGATTTCTTCCCACCAAACGGTTTGAATGTCACAGTCTTAATGTCTTCTTTTTGACGACCTACAATCGCCAAGTACTTATCTGTAGTCGACAAATTTTCAAACTCTGGATGCTTTTTTGCATACTGCTTGGTCAACAATTTGTAGGCAACGTAGCCTATAACATTCCAGCCCAGAAAAAAATATACGAATGTCAACCCTTTTCCCCAAGGTGATAAATGAACAGTCTTTGTATATCGGTATTTCTTCATGGTCCTCACGACTCCACAGTCTGAAAATGAAATTGAAAACAGCCATTAAACTGAGGAAACAATGTCTGTATATATTGAACGTTATGATCATATATCTGACCATTGTCCTGATGCCAGCCTTCACATCAAGATAACAATAATGTATTTTAAACTTTGAAGTGTTATCAGCTCACAGAGAAGGCCTATTGTCAGTAGAATTGTATTTCACTATATCTTGGTGGTCTTATTGTTGTCTAACTCTTGGTCACAAATTAGTGCACACATGCTAAAGTACATCTAGATTAATTCTTGGCTCTTTAAGTTTTGACTGCTCATGCTTAGAATTTCCGAATCAGCCATCCTGGCTGTGTCACACCAATTCAGGGCATATGCTTGATTCTGGCTGGCTTGGCCTTTGTGACTTGACAGCGTACTGTGACTGGGTAAGGTATCATGGAGTCTTCAGCATGAAGCCCCAGTGAAAAGCATAAATATGTGGAATTGGGACAGACGTGCTACAGTGAGAAAATGTGGGTGTGTCAACAAAATAATGTTTTAAGTGACGTTTTAGCCTCCAGACAAACAAATATAAAACTCCTGGGGGCTCCAACTCTATACGCTCAATTATATTATCGACTGGGTTGTCGCAAATCTTGGCGGATAAAAGCAGGTTCATGCCTTGCTGCCATGTTGAGGGAAGTGTCCTATGGGCTGAGTTCACAACAGTAAAATGAAGCTTGCTGGCATGGTTAACAGTAAAACTTAAATTTCTTGCCAAGACTGACATGTTGTACGTGTACAACCAATTAACTACCAAACGTGCCATCTTCACACTCAAGCTTTCAGCCACATAATACAGTGGTGAAAATAAGCGTTGATATAATTATGGGTTGGGGCTATTCCTGGCTACTTAGCCACTGTCTTTGTTGGAACTGTTAAGAAAATCTGTGTTTATTTGTATTTATTTACTTCATCAGTGTTTAACACTGTACTTTTTTCAATTGTTACTGCACCAGTTCTCATTTATAGACCCACACCTGATAGTAAACACGGAATTAATCACAATATTACCACCAGCGGTACATTTTTAATCTGAGTCTGCCAACATTTAGAAATTCGTACCCCAGAATGCACCTTTTTTGCATACAAGGGAAAGTATTCCAGTGATGTTGCTAATGGGATCATGTTGACACAGCATATTAATTTATTCCAGGCAGATATGTTTTGGTTTCATTCTCTGTAACGTGGGCAGTCGCTTGTGACCGAGTCTAGATGTAATACATCGTAACGTGTAAGACTTTTGTGTGGAACTTGTTACGATAAGAGGCAGGTGGAAAGTGCCACAGATTGGAGCGAAGGTATGCTTGGTCTGAGTTAATATCGCAGTGTCTGTGGTTATTAATACAGTACAGGGTCGAGCCAGAGGGATGCATATGGTCAACCATTTCTAAACCTAACCGTCACCATGGGAGATGAAAAATCCTTCAAAATACCAATCAAATGCACAAATGAAGAGATAAATATTTCACTGCCTCAGACTCTGGGAGATGTCATTAAGTGGAAGCAGCAGACTTATGCTCATGCTGCCTGGAACTGAGTTGGGCGTTAATAACTAAAACGAATTAATGAATATTCAGTAAGACTGCATGTAAATCTACCAGTTTATGGAAACTCACACATGCCTCAATACATTCTACACAATGGGGTTGAGATATTGATTTGCATGTACTGTTTATACAGTTATTTATTACACTTTCAGTTTGCTACTTATATATTGTGGTAGTGACCATGACCGAGTGGTTAGGACTCAAGCATTTCATTTGCCAGGACACTGGAGATACTGAAGGATAAATGATTCGATTCGCTGCTCAGTCCATTTTAACGAATCGCCGGATGAATAGCCTGCTCTGGAATTAGAATCGCCTGATTGCTCACAGCAACAGTACAACAAGCACAACACCTATCATATTCACAACAAAGATACATCACGTCCTACTCTCTTCGGTCAATGTTATAATTTCAGAGTTCAACGACAGGGGGCACTGTCATACACTACGCAGTCTGAATCGCCTGCTGGTCCAAAACTCGCCTCCACACTACAGAGTGAACCATGTATTTGTGTAGCCACTGTCTATCACCAGCCAAAAATGGCCACTTTCGGCGGAAATGGGGCGTTTTTAAACAATCGCCGGCTGAACAGCCTGTCGGAATTTGAATCGCCTGATGGCTCACTGCAACAATACAACAAGCAATACACCGATCACATTCACATCAAATATACATCACATCCTCCATCAGGTGAATGTAATCATTCAACAGTTCGACGATAGGGGGAGCTGTCATACTCTATCCAGTCTGAATCTCCCCCTGGCCTAAAACTCACCGAAAGCGGCCATTTTGTGGCTGGTGATAGACAGTGGCATGACAAATACATCCCTTCGCTTTGAAGTCTCTGATGTGATTTGTAGGCGAGTTTTGCCCTATCGTCGAACTCTGGAATTATTACATCGACCGGATAGAGGATGACATGATGGATCTTTCGTGTGAACATGATAGGAGTAGTGCTTGTTATGTTGTTGCTGTGAGCCATCAGGCGATTCAAATTCGATTCGTTTAAATGAACTGAGAGGCGATTCGAGTCATTATTGCATTAACGCCCCCTATCATCGAACTGCAAATTTATAATACTAACTGGGTAGAGGATAACGTAGGTCTGTTTTTGGTGTGATTTCTATGGGTATAATGCCAGTGGTAATGTACCGGTAGACATAATTTTATGCAATATAAATAAAGAAGCGCCCCTTACGAATCGGCAGCAACCTAACGCCAATCGCCGGCTAACTTCACACGCGTGGGTGAATCAATATTAATTCCCAATTTGGGGGAATATAATTGAAGTATATATAAGCTTTCAGACAAGAGTAGTGTTATTTAATGTTCATTCATTTTAGTTATTAATTGCATAACTTTAACCTGATAGCTAATGCAGTGCTTGAACGTAATGTTTTCAGATAGTTGCCCGCAGGGCAAATAATTTTCAAAAACTGGTTGCTCTCCAAAGCGTTGACATGCCAAAAAGTAAAGAAACTTCTGAAGTGCTTGCCCGTTGAAATGGTACTGTACTGTACACAGAGCCAGCAGTTGGTGTGTGGTATTATAATTGAAGTTCCTCTGAAGCTGAGTGGGCACAATCCTGCCAAAAGTTTTGCCTTTATGATAACATTGTGTTGGATTACGTCGTAAATCTGCGAATTTCACCATGACCATGTTGAAATTTCAAATTGTTGGGTCTGGTTTCAGAAAACTGAATGGCTAATGAAATAAAGCATAATGATTTTACAGTATGTTGTTTCAAAGATTCGCACGCACATAAGGGCAATAGTCAGAGACATTTGCCTGCCCATATGCATTTTGTTGCACGTCATTTGTACCAGTTTCAGTGTGAAACCCACAGGCCTCAGAAAGTTGTAGCAGCTCTGCTTCTGTAATACATGCATGCAGTGCCAGATTCATTGGTAAGGTCTAATGCTGGGGAATAAAAAGTACACACTGACAATTACGCTATGTGACTCCACCATAATGTAACACCAAGGAGTAAAATATCAGCAAGCCACTGATTTAACATACTCCCAACTTGAAGGTTTTGAAGCCACAGATGCCTCTGGGAAACCAAAACCGACGAAGCCAATGAGTGGGGCAATATGTTCATAATGACGATCAATGCTTAAACAAGTGAAAACCCTTCAAAACCTCATCTGTAATAAGATATTGTAAATTTGAGTCTCAATAAAAAACTGTCTGACTGAGACCATTTTATTTTTTTGTTCTTGTCATTCTCGGAACACGAGATACACGTTAACTATTCAGTTTCAGCAACTGGCTCTCCAACTCGTCTTTCAGCTCCCCTCTTTCTCCCTCCGAACCTGTCAGATGCATTTCTCAGCCATAGCATCATGGATTTTGTACCTCTCTTTCCATGCAGGTAAAGCCTGGAATTCTTTCCGTGGCTTCTGTAAAGAGATGAGGCTAAATGAACATGAATATTCAAATGTATGCAATCAGCAGTCCAATATAATCTCAACTCCTTCCCTTGTTACATGTAGGATTTGACATCTTGTATTTGGGGATATTTTTGAACTCACGTCACTTTAGCCTAATTTATTTTATTCTGAGCACACTTAGAAATTTCATAATGAAGAAAACCTTTCGTACGGTTGTTGCTGTTACTCTGATATCCATTACTTTCAAATCTGAAGAAATAATGAAAGACAAAACAATGTTTCACACTACAGCTGTTGTATCCGGTATTATAATGCAAGATGGATTATACTTACAACTAGGATTCAACAAGAATGAAGATATTATCTGTGACCATACAGCCAGCACATATGTTTCACAACCCAGACAAAAATGTGTGTATTTTCTCCATTCTGACTTCCATACTTACTTGTAACAGTATTTCACAGAATGAGTGTCTGAAAAGCCTTTCTTTCTCCTCGGTCTGTGCCTTCAAGCCAGCCTTTTCCGCCCAGTTGTTGTAGTGCAACCTGATGGCTAATCACCTTCATTGTGATCCTGCTCACTGTTTCCTGGGCTGTCTTTCACCTATCAGGTCTACAGAGTTCAGTTTATCTGTTGACGTAAAAATTTAGAGAATTTGTGCGAATCAAATACAAAGTGAAAATTATTTTCACATAATGCTTTCATTTATTTATGTTTCAGTTTGGACTGAATTATTGTTCTTTTTTATTCTTGTTATTCCACATCACTACCATTTGTGAGTGCTCTTTGTTCTGAAGTAGTAACGCACAAGAAGTGACAAAATTATGTTTTTACCTAGTTTGTGAGACACTTTCTTGCATGGAGATCATAAAATCATTGAGAACTGTGAACTTAACTGGTCAAAACAATTTAAAATATTTGTGTGAAAACTGTTTTCAGTTAATATGTCACGGAGCCAAATATTTGAAATTACACGTCATTGTAAAATATTTATAGCTCAATGCAAAATGACACTCAGTGAACATGAATTTCTTCTCCTTTTTTCCCTGCGTTGAACTTAATATTCTCCCATAATTCTGATTTCTAGTTTCAAAATGTTTAATGTTTGAAGTTTTCAACAAATGAAATACCTTAAAACAAAATCAGCACGTGAACTAACATTTCTTACATATGCCAAAAGGCAGAAGTCATGTGAGTGCATTCCAGTGCATGCCACACCTGGCCCTAAACTAACTCTGGAATCTGACTTAGAGCCAAATTGACAAGACTTTCATTCCAACTAGATTTAACTTTATTGGTAAAGCTGTAAGTTATCTTATGAGAAAACCCATTATATGGGTTAAAAGGGGTAGCCCTCAACAAAAATCAGGTTAAGTATTTTGCGAGAGGTAAGGAACTGCTCTCAGTTAAAATGTCACATATTCATCATCTTATACTGCAGACAAATGTTTAACAATGCAAAAAAGTCTGAAGAATGCCTTTAGTGTGGGTAGCTATAACAGTTAAGTACCAGTAGCAGGACAGAAAAAACAAACAGTGACTACTGCAGTGTTACCTACATAAATTAACCTCTGCTGCATATTTCCGGCTTCCAACAGGACTTAACTTCGGCAGGAGATCGCTAGCATTACGTATACCTGTATGCTGTTGTTATCACATGTTTAATGCACTCGAATAACAATCAGAATTAATGCAACAAACAACCCTTAATTTTGCTGTAACCTTTACAACTTTGAGGAAAAAAACAAAATGCAGTGATCCTGTGCCAAATTTACTCCAGTTATCTTGTGCAAACACACCATGATGACATTTTATACCTACCACGCTTTTCTCCAACAACATTTTCCAGTTTCAGCAGCCGCAGGCGATCCTACGAAGTTCCTGTGATGCATGACATCACAACATTTCCGGATACGTGACATTATCGGTCAACCAGTGCTGGCAAACGGACTCTGGCACAATGTTGGTCCAATAACATCGTTCAGCTGCGAAAAACCCGCACAGGCATTATGCCGGCGTTAACTATGGTTCAGTTAGGGACAAGTGCCGCCATGCTGGTACAACGCCTGCCAGAACAAGCCAGCAATCTCGAAACACAAGCAGCATAGGTCCAGTATCCTCGTGTTTGTTGGGTATATACCGTACAAGATCGATGCATATTTATTATATTTGAAACTTATCTAAAATATATATTTTTGCACCTTACTTTTGTTTTTTTTTTTGTCAAAAAGTATGAATAACATCATTTCACAGAGGTTTTTCTTGCCAATTTCTTTATAGAAACTCAATTTGAAGAAATCAGAAAACTCAATATTTTTCATGACCAATGTATGTAAAATGTATCTAAACCCCATTTGTTTTATCAACACTCAATACAAAATTTGTCTAAAACTCAATTTTTCGATATTTCTCGCTGTGGTTACCACTACGAGAAAGTGGCTAAAAAAAAAACCCTGGTTCAATTTTTCAAAAACATGTTGTATAGTAATAAAATTGTACTGGACATTAAAGTAACTGTTCTCTTTTTGTCTGCATGAAAAACATTACTCCTCATTACAGCAATGCACCATGGCAACCCTTGTTCCGAGGGGTTCTTTTATAGATTGCCTAAAACTAATGCTCCGTTATGATGCTTCAGTAAAAGTCATATCCCAAAACTTTTACTGGTTATAGTGAACAAAGTGAGCATTTTAGACAACACACATGTACAGGTGAGAACGTAGACAATACATAGTTATCTTAAATTGTTATCTGCCATTTTTTACACCCTTGAGATGTGAAAAAGCTTTGACCATCTTGTGCAAAATATTCTCCTTTCGGCACTGCAGTTCTGGCCTCGCATCCATGTTGGACCTAGGGTAATCTGGGAGATTTCATTTACAAAATTCATTCATTCATTCTGCGGAATAAGAAAGCCTTACGAAAGGTCTGCTTACGAAAGAAATCCTGCATTCAAATACACATGCACAGTTACACAAATTAAGCAACACTTCAAACAATTTTCATTCCATTCCACACTTGAATAGGGAATGCCCGATTGCCTCCAGCGTTGTTGGGGTGACAGCTGACCAGAAGCTCCCGAAAAGTTCAGAATGCGTCTTGCTTCTCTGCACTTTGAAAACTTTCCAAGAAAATATCCAACCCCGGAAACACAGCTTGGTTGTACATGTGTGCGGAGAAAAAATCTCCCAAAGTTTTAAATCAAAAGCGTTCATTAGTGTCTAGATTTTCTCTTGCACCATCAAAGAATGAGTAAACAACTCGTCAACAAGCTATGAGTACATCCAGTGCGCGTGAGGCAGGCAAACTCGTCAACAAGCTATGAGTACATCCAGTGCGCGTGAGGCAGGCAAACTCGTCAACAAGCTATGAGTACATCCAGTGCGCGTGAGGCAGGCAAACTCGTCAACAAGCTATGAGTACATCCCGTGCGCGTGAGGCAGGCAAACCCGTCAACAAGCTATGAGTACATCTCGTGCACGTGAGGCAGGCAAACTCGTCAACAAGCTATGAGTACATCCAGTGCGCGTGAGGCAGGCAAACCCGTCAACAAGCTATGAGTACATCTCGTGCGCGTGAGGCAGGCAAACCCGTCAACAAGCCATGAGTACATCCCGTGCGCGTGAAGCAGGCAAACTCGTCAACAAGCTATGAGTACATCCCGTGCGCGTGAGGCAGGCAAACCCGTCAACAAGCCATGAGTACATCCCGTGCGCGTGAAGCAGGCAAACTCGTCAACAAGCTATGAGTACATCTCGTGCGCGTGAGGCAGGCAAACCCGTCAACTAGCCAGGAGTACATCCCGTGCGCGTGAAGCAGGCAAACTCGTCAACAAGCTATGAGTACATCCCGTGCGCGTGAGGCAGGCAAACCCGTCAACAAGCCATGAGTACATCCCGTGCGCGTGAAGCAGGCAAACTCGTCAACAAGCTATGAGTACATCTCGTGCGCGTGAGGCAGGCAAACCCGTCAACTAGCCAGGAGTACATCCCGTGCGCGTGAGGCAGGCAAACTCGGTCTACGCGACGCAAAACTGTCACGCTACGCGAGTAACATGAGCAGGACCCATGAAGTAAATAAGACTAATTTTAAATTTTCCTGAAGTCAGCAGAGATATAAATCAAGAATGGAGCCCAGCAATATGCTGTTTGTATGTTTACAACACGGCAGTAAAGTTGCATAGGCCTATAAAAACGGCAGCTCCGTACAGTAGGCCTATGCCGCTAATAGTAGCCATGAAACACATGCAGGTGACTAGAAACGTTTACTTGGCTTAATTTCTGCTTTTGCAAACCAAAAAAATCTGTACTTACGATAGAATAATGCTTCAAGAGTAGGTCGTTCCCATTTTTATTTCACATTTAAACACATAAAGCTGGCAATTATTGACTCTGAAATTCTGAAACTCTGAAGTAAATACCGCTCTGCTCGTAAAAACCGAGCAGACGGCACAAACGAAATTTGCCAGGCGTGACGTCACACATAAAATAACGATGACATCACTCGTTACTCGAAGGTCATTCACGAGAATGGAGGCTTTTTCCTCAGGTACAAATATGTATACATGTATACTCTTTCAAGCTTTGTTTACACTTCACTATAAAACGAATGTATCGGTATTATAATTGTAAGCGCCAATAAAATGTACCGGTCGGCTCTTTTAAGTTATCTGACCTTTGCTTTACACAGCTCAAGTCATCTATACTGTGTTCGCCCCTCGGCACATGCTCGGCTTGTCAGCTTAGTCTATTTCATATAAGCCAGATAGCTGTTTCGACTGTGCATGACCAGATTGTCTGGTGGATGAACAGTGCCTCGTGACCATGTTAAAACCATTGTAACTGTAGGCAGTCACACACAATTCAGCCCATTTCGCGCATTTTATGTACCTGTCTTTACATTTGAGACTATACATGGGCTCTAGGACTGTTTCACGTGGAAAGCTCATTGAAACACACAGAAAAAAATTTTGAACAGAGCTCTATACTAGGCTGTCGCCGAAATCTGTAACGCTAAAAGAATGTCACGAATGACCATGTGCTTTTCTTGATCTACGGTATGACGTGTTCTTCTCATGCGCAATTATGTCCAACTCGAAACCGCCATCTGGCTTATTATGCCAAATGCATTGTGGCTAAAACATAGACTTACATCAGTCTCAAGTTTCCGATGAAAGTTGTTTTAATCGGTCGTGACAACCCCAAGGCACTAACAAGAAAGTAAAGTACTGCTGACGCGAGAAGAATATTGTTGCTTTATGCTGTCCCCATGGTGTCAAAATAACCAGCTGCTGTTGACCAGTGCGATCCTTGTTTTTCAAGAGACTGCGGTAACAACAACAACATTGGGTTACTACTAAAATTAGGATTTCTATTTTGCCGATGAAGCAAGTGGATCGAATGATAAATTTGTTTTATTTTTATATTGTGCAGAAAACAACTCATTCGTCTTAGGCAAAGTGATGCAACTAAATTATATAAATTTTCTTATGTCCACTAAAGTTATCTTAACAACGCCAGAAGCATGGACGTAATATTATTTTCCAGATGTAGACTCCAGATCCTGCATTTTCAAAGCACATGAAAACACGTGTGGGAGACGTTGAGGTAAACACAAAACACAGGGATGTCGAAGTTTGTCCCCAGATTTTGGAAACCAGGTATGAAAGCTTTGTCATTGACTGCAAGGAAAAGTATTTAACATAGCCCATATGACTGCAGGCCATAAGAAGGTCGGAAAAACGTCCTGAACAAAATATGGATCCTTATTTTTACCGGGCACACTTATCACGTCATAACCAATACATGGAATGTAGCATGTACAACAACACGATCAGTCCATCCAGATGATTGTCAGAATTTGCAAAATAACAAACTGAGTCCATCTGGATGGACTATGTCACCATATACAGCCTCTTGAAACAATCAGTGAACAGGTTTTTTTTTAACTGTTGAAACGAAACGTTATTGATATCGCACAAGTACAGGTAATGTAGGCCTACCGCCCCTTCTCATACGGCGACCTGAACGTAGTCCGATTCTTGTTTCAGGCATTATTACCTGGAGCGATTAGATATACATTCATGAGAAGATATTTTACCAATTATGAATTTACGTATTTCACCTTCTGAAGACAAATTTTTTTATCACTTATATCCCAGGCATACTAGTTCTTATTTAAAATTGTCGTGAACTTGACACTCCAATGTTTATTTTCGTTACATCGTTTACATTCACCATGTTAAGATCCCTTGATTCAAGTAAAAAGCACAGGTACAGATCAATATAAATGTAGCTTGGCATGTGGTGGTATCACATTTTTGCCAAATGATTGCTTTGCCAGCATTCAACACAATTATCTTAGCTGTTTATCAGCTGAGCATGTGTGAATTTGACTTTGTTATCAACCATTATCCCTCCTATTCACAGGAACAGAAGGTCCCGGAGTATTACTGAATGAAGAGAGAACAGCCAATCATGGTGGTCAGGACACTACCTCATTCAAATACAACCCAAACTCGTCTCTCTCCATAGAAAGACAGAGACAGAGACTGCCTGTATTTAAGGTGTTTATCCATATATAAGGCAATAATCCTGACACTAACTCATTCAAATGCAACCCAAACTCGTCTCTCTCCATAGAAAGACAGAGACAGAGACTGTCTGTATTTAAGGTGTTTATCCATATATAAGGCAATAATCCTGACACTAACTCATTCAAATACAACCCAAACTCGTCTCTCTCCATAGAAAGACAGAGACAGAGACTGCCTGTATTTAAGGTGTTTATCCATATATAAGGCAATAATCCTGACACTAACCCATTCAAATACAACCCAAACTCGTCTCTCTCCATAGAGAGAAAGAGACAGAGACTGTCTGTGTTTAAAGCGTTTATCCATATATAAGACAGTAATCATACAACAAAACAGAGAGTGGCGAATTGTGTGCCCTCAAGTGCTGAAGCACTGGTCTGAAAAATTTGTCCTTGAAAGTGCATTGAGAGAGGAAAAGAATTATGAGAAATTGTTACTTTTGATGCTGAAGCCTTTCTTTAGCAGGATATCACCGTAGATCTTACATTATTCTACATCCTATATTATATAGGATCAGACAAATAGTGTATGAAAGTGCAGGGATGGAGTTTTAGGTCAGATGCTATCTTTAAGCGATGTATTAAGTGATAATCCTATACATTTTATAATAACTCTTGAACTGAATTGATGTCAAAATAATCCTCTCTGGTATTTGCATTGACATATACTTGTAAAATTGAAAATGCTGAAAGGATCACTTTTGATAAACTCGACTGAGTGTAATACAGGTCTTCTCGTTTTAAGAAATGGAAGGTTTGCAGGGTGGAGTTTAGGGTGGGGGGTGGCAGTTGTGAAATTTAGGTACATTGCATGTCTGCTTTTCATACTTTTTTGGGGCATTTCTTTGCCTTTGTCTTTGCAGCATCGCACCAACATTTTGTATCTTGTTGAGAACTTTCAGACAGTGGTCATCGTTGGAGAGACTGGGTGTGGGAAGAGTACACAGATACCACAGGTAAATGCCCGACAATGGCAGTGTGGTGGATAGAGTGACTGCCTCATGATTCATACATTGTAGTCCTGAGTCTAATCACATCTAAGACTTTGACATTGATAATCTTGGCAGTATCTGGCTAGGTGCTTAGCATATATGAGGAACAGACCAAGTATTAAGGCCATCATTAAAAATATGTTCATTGCTGGTAACCTGATCAACCTTCTAAAAATGCCCCTACTCTAAACTATTTATTAGGGTTCAGATGAAATTTCTTTTTTTTTTTTATTTTTTTTATTTTTCTGTGATAATTTCTTTAAAATCTATATCTGTTTCATTAGAAAGAATTAAAAAAGAAAATGTTCCCCTAACGACTGACCCTATTGTTTGTGATAGAGTTGTGTTACCTGCAACAAAGAATCTTTTAAGGATAGCCTAATGCAAAGTAGATTCTGTCTTCACCCAGGGTTCCACAGGGCTCACTTTACTGAAGCGTCACTATTGAAATTGCCAAACAAATTGTGTTTAAGTGCAGGTGTGACTGATGAGTTTAAATGAAGAGGCTTGTCATGTGCCTGGTGATGGGCAGTGGCTTACCCTTTTCCTAGCCCTGTAAAGCCCACACACAAACCTCATCACCATCGTATAGGTGAACTACTGTCACCTGAAATTTCATTTATGACCAATTTTTTAATTCTGCATTATTCTGAGAATTCTGTCGATAATCAGTGTGTTAGGGTTTGTTTGGAAGGTAGGATGATATCCTACAGGAAGAACTTCCTAAAAAATGATGCAATTTTTGGGATGAACTTTAGGGCAGATAAGGTATTCTTTGACCTGAAACTCTACAAATGAACGGATAATATTGGGGCAGTATCTTTCCATGAATTGGTACTTGTTTACCCAGATGTCCTAATTAAGTTGTTTGCTGAAAATGGTGTAGTTCTTGAGTAGTAATTGTGGTTGTATTGGTATCTTTCAGTACTTGTTAGAGGCTGGATGGAATGTTCAGGGTAAACTGATTGGTGTGACACAGCCGAGGAGAGTAGCTGCTGTAACGGTAGGTGTCTACCAGCTTCCCTGTCCTCCTTTACTTTTGTCAAACATAACATGGTCTTGTGGCTCTATACCCCAGGCAGTTTCGTTCAGGAAAGTAGTGTGAGAAATAGATTGACCTGCAGGAAGTTTTATGAAAGTGGTCTTTGATCATGTTTGACTTCAGCTGCTTATTGAGGTTGCCCGTTAAGCATACAGATAATAAACAACGACATTTGTTTGTCAGTCTTTTAACAACCAGATTTTTTAACAACCAGAGCCACGCATGAAATTTTTCTTTATTTAGTTGGTGTTTTACAAGAGTACTTCACTTGCAGAATGATGGTCAGCATTACTGTGGGAGGAACTCATGAGCATCCATAGGTTGCTGGCAGACATTCCCACATATGTCCGGAGAAGCCTACATGAGTTGGGTCATTACACTGTGCTAGTATGCTAACCCCCTCGCAGGTTGCTGCAGACCTTCCCACATACAACTAGAGAGGAAGCCAGCATGAGCTGTGCTTGAACAGTGTTCGTGTTGGTAAGAGACAGCTGGTTCATTATGCTGCAGAAGCAAAAAAATACCCAATAGACAGACAAAAAAATTCCTTTTTTTTTTTTTTTGACTGTTTTCATTTATAATTTATTATTGAATATTTCAGGTAGCCAATCGTATTGCAGAAGAGAGAGGCCAGGTGACTGGGCAGGATGTCGGCTATGCCATCAGATTTGAGGATGTTACAGATCCTGAAACTACCAAAATCAAAGTAAACCTATCACCAGATTTACTAAAAAATCCTTAATCTTCAAAAACTCGAGCACTGATTTTCTGAAGTCATAGAGATTTGACTTTTAATTATTTATTTTCTTTATTTCCCCACTGTAACATATGAGAGTGTTGTACTGTTTGAATAACTTTTAAAGTTTTGAATGAGACAACTAGCCTCCTACTGTCATATATTCATTACTGTATTGTCTGGGGAAAAATGTCTGTGTAGGTAGGGCCAGATGGAATGAGCAGTGTACTGTAGTGTACAGAAACTTAGTCCTTGACCAGTGAGGTTGAGTTTTCAGATCCAACTCTTTTGTTTGTGTTCTATGTTAGGTTGGGTAGTTTGACCCTGGTTTTCTCCACTCATCAGTTTGACTACTCTTTTGTAAGATCATTTTGTCCTGAGTGTATTGATGTCAAACATCTGTAATGAAATGTGTTTTATTATAGTTGTAAAGCTTACTAGATTTTGTTAATAAAAAAATTGCTCCTAGAAACTTTGATATTGACCTTTGAGGTCCATATAGTGATATTACAATGTAGTATGCTTTCAGTACATCAGTTCATACTGCTGTAATTCCTTGTATTTGTCGATTAGTGGATTGTGTTCTACCAGTGCGCTTCTAGCAGTTGATCCGCCTCTTCACTGGTACCAGAGTTTCTTCTCTAACTGATTCACTCCAACATTTATCAAACCATAATCCACTGTGGACCAGTGTATATGAAACTGTTGCAAGCATTCAGAAACAAAACCCCCATATTTTGTTCATACAGGTGTTAACAGATGGGCTTTTGATCAGAGAGATAATGGGTGACCCTTTGTTGAGACAATACAGGTAAGAAACTGCACAGGCATAGGTTATCAACCAACCTTGACCAGCATTTAATGCCGTAGAATAGTCAAATTGAATTAGGGGTGGAGGTTCCAGGGCCAATGTGGTTAGCACGCTGGCGCAGCGTAATGACCTAGGGGCCTCTCACCAAATGCAGTGCGATTGCAGTGAGCTTTAATAGTCCAGCTCATGCTGGCTTCCTCTCTGGTCGTACATGGGAAGGTCTGCAAGCAACCTGCAGATTGTCATTGGTTTTTTGGCGCATTCCTCCCACCACAATGTTGGTAGTGGTATAAATGAAATATTAGTACAGGTATGGTGTTAGTGCCCAATGAAAGAAATCAGTCGAATGAGCTAGTGGGACGCGACTGAAGAGTTGAAGGATGAAATGGCTGTCGAATAGTTGAAGCCAGCAGGTGTATACTACTGGTGAGCTAGTGGGATTTCATTGAGAGCCTGTAGACTTGGTGAATGGTTGTGGAATCATAGAAGCTAGCAAAGGGTATGCTAGTGGTGAGTTAGTGAGATTTCACTGAGAACCTGTAGGCTGGGTGAATGGTTACGAAATCCTAGAAGCCAGCAAAGGGTATTCTAGTGGTGAGGTTGTGGGATGTCACTGAGAGCCTGTAGGCTGGGTGAATGGTTGTGAAATCCTAGAAGCCAGCAAAGGGTGTTCTAGTGGTGAGGTTGTGGGATGTCACTGAGAGCCTGTAGGCTGGGTGAATGGTTGTGAAATCCTAGAAGCCAGCAAAGGGTATTCTAGTGGTGAGGTTGTGGGATGTCACTGAGAGCCTGTAGGCTGGGTGAATGGTTGTGAAATCCTAGAAGCCAGCAAAGGGTATTCTAGTGGTGAGGTTGTGGGATGTCACTGAGAGCCTGTAGGCTGGGTGAATGGTTGTGAAATCCTAGAAGCCAGCAAAGGGTATTCTAGTGGTGAGGTAGTGGGATGTCACTGAGAGCCTGTAGGCTTGGTGAATGGTTGTGAAATCCTAGAAGCCAGCAAAGGGTATTCTAGTGGTGAGGTTGTGGGATGTCACTGAGAGCCTGTAGGCTGGGTGAATGGTTGTGAAATCCTAGAAGCCAGCAAAGGGTATTCTAGTGGTGAGGTAGTGGGATGTCACTGAGAGCCTGTAGGCTGGGTGAATGGTTGTGAAATCCTAGAAGCCAGCAAAGGGTATTCTAGTGGTGAGGTAGTGGGATGTCACCGAGAGCCTGTAAGCTGGGTGAATGGTTGTGAAATCCTAGAAAGTAACAAAAGGTGTGCTAGAGGTGAAGGAGTGGGATGTCACTGAGAGCCTGTAAGCTGGGTGAATGGTTGTGAAATCCTAGAAAGTAACAAAAGGTGTGCTAGAGGTGAAGGAGTGGGATGTCACTGAGAGCCTGTAAGCTGGGTGAATAGTTGTGGAATCCCAGAAAGTAACAAAGGGTGGTGAGCTAGTGGGATGTCACAGAGACCCAAGGAAGTAACAAAGGGTATGTTAGTTGTGAACTAGTGGGATGCCGCTAAGGACCTGTAGACATATTTATTGATTGTGGAATTCTAGGAAGTAACAGAGGGTATGCTTGTGGTGAACTAGTGAGATGTCTCTTAGGACCTGTAGGCTTGGTTATTGGTTGTGGAATCTTGGTTATTAACAAAGGGTTTGCTAGTGGTGTACTAGTGGGGTGTCACTGAGATCCTAGGAAGTAACAGAGGGTATGCTGGTGGTGTACTAGTGGGGTGTCACTGAGATCCTAGGAAGTAACAGAGGGTATGCTGGTGGTGTACTAGTGGGGTGTCACTGAGATCCTAGGAAGTAACAGAGGGTATGCTGGTGGTGTACTAGTGGGGTGTCACTGAGATACTAGGAAGTAACAGAGGGTATGCTGGTGGTGTACTAGTGGGGTGTCACTGAGATCCTAGGAAGTAACAGAGGGTATGCTGGTGGTGAACTAGTGGGGTGTCACTAAGGACCTGTAGGCTTGGTTATTGGCTGTGGAAAGCTGGAAGGTAGCAAGGGGTATTCTGGTGATGAGCTAATGGGATGTCACTGAGAGCCTGTAGCCATGGTGAATGGTTGTGGAATCCTAGAAAGTAACAAAAGGTGTGCTAGAGGTCAAGGAGTGGGATGTCACTGAGAGCCTGTAAGCTGGGTGAATGGTTGTGGAATCCTAGAAAGTAACAAAGGGTGGTGAGCTAGTCGGATGTCACTGAGGACCAGGAAGCTGGGTGAATGGTTGAGGAATCCTAGAAGCTAGCAAAGGGTATGCTAGTTGTGAGCTGGTGAGATGTCATTGAGAGCCTGTAGGATAGGCGAATAGTTGTGGAATCCCAGAAGCCAGCAAAGGGTATGCTAGAGGTGAAGTACTGGTGAACTAGTGGGATATCATCGAGGGCCTGTAGCCTGGGTGAATGATTGTGGAATCCCAGAAGCCAGCAAAGGGTATGCTAGAGTTGAAGTACTGGTGAACTAGTGGGATGTCACTGAGAGCCTGTAGCCTGGGTGAATGGTTGTGAAATCCTAGAAGCCAGCAAAGGGTATTCTAGTGGTGAGGTAGTGGGATGTCACTGAGAGCCTGTAGGCTGGGTGAATGGTTGTGGAATCCTAGAAGCTAGTAAAAGGTATGATAGATGTGAAGTAGGGGTCAGCTAATGGGATATCACTGAAAGCCTGTAGGCTGGATGCATGGTTGTGGAATCTTAGAAGCTAGCAAAGGGTATGCCACTGTTGAGCTAGTGGCCTACAGTGAGAGCCTGTAGGCTGTATGGTACACAAATTGTGTGCCTTCAAGCAATATGGTGTGACATATTCTTTGTTTTCTGTTTAGAGTCATCATGTTAGATGAAGCCCATGAGCGGTCTCTCAACACAGACATCATTGTGGGGTTACTGAAAAAAGTAGGTCTGGGGCCTGTTTCGTGTATTGATTTAGGGCTTTAGCCAAAACTGTAATTCTAATTTACCTCTGAAATATTTTCGTCAAATTTTGACTGCCCATAATACTGTTGTAATACCTATTTTATTTAAGTTCAAACATCCTGATTGGCTATGTGAAACACACGACATGAAGCATTATTAAAGCTCCCTAGATTAGTGGTATCTCCATGTTTAACCTACATGTAACAATCATGTGGAGGTATATTGTTCTGTGCATGCTTTTACAAAGCTTTGTTACAATTTCCTTTGTTACAATTTCCTTTACTTAATGGTATTATAACTTAGATGATATCTTTTCCAAAATCTGTGATGAGAAAATAGATTAATACACTTTTTTGAATTCTTGCCCTGGGATGGTAAGATGATGGAAATGTATCAAATGAAGGTTTTAAATGTGTGCTTCTAGTTAGTCCATCTAGATGTTTCCGGTAGATATGTAGATATTGTAAAATTCTGACATTAATCGCAAACCTGAGTCCATTACCTGTACTCAAAAAAAGATCTCTGAACATGAAGTCGATGGACATAAGTGGCGCTCCAACTCACCATTTTTGGCCATTTCTATGCCATTTTCCAGTTGCATCTCGAATCACTGCCTTTACTGATGAAACTAATTAACTCGTCGTCTTATGGTCACATTAATTAGCTGTGAGAATAAAGTTTGAATAAAGGTAAGTTTTTGTGTCATGAGGACGGATCTCATAGAACGCTCTTCCATAGACTTTGAGTTCAGAGATCTGCGGCGATTTTTTTGAGTAGATGGTGTTGTGATGAATGTCAGAATTTAAAAATAACACCTAGATGGACTAGCTTCTTCTGTTTAGCATTTTCAAAAGATATTTACAGTTACACTTTGATTGATTGGTCATAGATTAATATAAGTCTTGCTGTTTTTCATAGCCTGGCATGATTTAGGATTCAATTCTGGCTAATTTTTTCTTCTGTGCAAAAACAAACTTTTCTACCTTATGAAGCTTCGTTTTATTTTACAATTTCTTTTGGTTTTCAGTTTGACAATAAATGATTCCCATTTGAGCACCTGTTTATTGAAACAAATTTAGTTTGACTTGAGCCACATAATAACTGTTTGTATGCTCAGGATTGTGGATGTTGTTTGATATTTCATGACTTTATATCCCTGTAGATCCAGAAGAGGAGACCAGATTTACGTATTATAATAACATCAGCTACACTTGATGCTGAGGTAAGAAAGATATTATTTGATGAATTATTGGATTAATGTATTGGGTGGAGAACGGGCTGGATGGCAGATATCTTCCCATTTCAATCCAGATATTCTGTATCTTTTATGCACTTCTTTGTGTGTGCTTTTTCATAGTACACTTACTTCTGTTTTGTATCTGTGGTAGAATTTGTTTAAAGGTGGCTGAAGTTCTCACTTGCTAAGAGTAAGACCAGAGTAACTATCCAAAATTTTATGATAATGAGATGTGGCCCTATGTTTGAAGCTGCATTTAAAAAAAAAAACAAAAAAACAAAAAGTTAAATTTTACTGCATTCATTTTCTAGGCTTAATACATGCAAATGACAATCATTGTGTGTAGTTAAGGTACCATAAGAGCAGAAAGCTGTCTTTACGGGGTGAAAATAGACAATAATTTTATTGAAGTTTTAATTTTATCTTCTTTTAGGAAGTGCGTGACTTTTTCAATGCAAATGAGACAGATGACCACAGGTATGTGCATCGGACTATCCATTTGTCTGAACTGTAACATCTCATTGTTCAGGGCACCTTGATGTGTGTATGGCCATTTGGGCATTTCTGTGCACCATTTTTCTGGGGGAAAGTTTGTCCTTAACTTGTGAAAGGTTACTCTGGTCTTTTTGGTTTCTTCCACCCATGAAAATGACCGCCATCACATAAGTGAATAGTTTTTATACGCTTCCACATTAGTGGTGGTCATATAATAGTAATAATATAATATAATACTGATTTTGTCTGTCTGTCCATCTGCATTCATGTCTGGGCTATATTTCATATGGTTTTCTAAGTACGGTTTTAATATATGGTGGATACATAGTTACAGGTATGATGATGTGTCTTGACTAGAATTTGTCCATTTCCGTGATTGCCTTGGTAACCAGATCACCATTTCCCCAATATACACTATATAATTGGATGGCTTCCTGTTGGGCTCTATCCCAAATTGTTTTCCATAAGCAGTTTTAAATTTTGGTGGATGCATAGATACACGTGATGATGTGTCGTGACTCACATTTGTGCATTTCCGCATTTGCCTTGGTAACCAGATCACCATTTCCCCTATATATGCTGTTAGAATACATGTGACTGCAGAGCAGGCGATGTATTGCATCTCACATTTGTCCATTTCCACTGTTGCCAGGGTAGCCAGATTGCCATTATCATCACATATACTATATATATATAGATATGATTTCCTGTTTGGTCTATTACTGCAATTATTATACCTCACAAGGTAATACTTGGGTTCCATTGGTGAATGCACGGTCAAACGATATTCTGCAAAACATGATGTACAGCTGCCATGAGGCACTGTACAACAATCACGTGCCAATAGCCAATGATCACACACGCTTATTCTACAAGTTTTTCTCCCTTTGTCTGCTTTCTAACATCCACTTTCTGATAAAGTAGACTGTCAGACGATGGCTTTCTCACCTAGTGGTTTAGAAGTCCAGCAATTTAATGCTTCAGCTGAGCAGGTCATATCTTTTCCTTTTTCTTCAGCTTTCTTTCGGTATAATGAAACATATAGTGCATGGCATGGGCTTGTCTATGAGAAATTGTGAGCTCTTGAGAAGTGAACATCACTTCTCTCGAGCTCTCAATTTCTCATAGACCATCCCATGTCATGCATTATCTGTATATTGGTTTACCTGTGCAGTTTAATTTTCTTGGATGCATGGATGCAGATGTGATGATGCGTCGCAACTCATTTCTGCCCATTTCCGTGGTTGCCATGGTAACCAGGTCACCATTTTCTCTGCATATACTGTATTAATAGATTTGAATTGGTGTGAGGGCTACAACTTCCATCTGTTTCCCATGTAGGGTTTTAATTTTTTTTGGTGGATATAAAGATACACAGGTGACGAGGTTTTACGACTTACCTTTTCCCTGATATCTACTATATAGCTAGGTGTAAACTTTGTGTCTGGGCTACCACTCCAGTTGCTTTCCATATTCATTTTTGACCCTGCGTGATGATATATTGCGATTCACCCTTGTTGATTTTCATTGTTCACTGTTCTGCTCACCGGATTTGCCATTATCATACATACACTTTATAAACAGACAGGATTTTGTGTCAGAGCAGCTACAACCACAATTATTTTCCATATACAGTTTTAATTTTTGGCTGATACATAGATACGCTACCGAGTATGTGTCAGAACACGTGCCCATTTCCATTTTTTGGCGGATATATAAATACAGAGGTGACAAAAGAAAGGTGGCCATTTTTATATATATTTCCTTGCCTGTCATGATAATTAGTGCCCCCAACCCAAAATCTTGTAACAGGATGAGAACTACAATTCATTTATACATATTTTTGAAACCATTTCTTTCCAAATTCGTTGTTTTATGTGTACCAGTAAGTTAAATACTTAATACAAGAACATATCATCAAAAAACACGATGTACTTTCCCCCACAGTGTATACTCATCTCGACACTGATGGTATTCTTTTGTACCTTTCAAACGAATGTATTTGTTCAGGCATACATGTACATTGTGTTGACCAGAATGCTTGTTGAGTGTGGCATTATACAAGAGTCAGGCAATTATATGAGTGTCACGATTTGTCCAGCTCTTGGCAGCTGGGCTGTAGCTTTGGGCCAGAAGCTACCAGGTGATATTCTGTGCGTGTGGTTGATGTTCACATACATGTCATGGCTCAGTCAACGCATAGTTGTCTCCTCTCCCATAAACCCTGCTAAGTGAGTTTAGCTATTCTAGAGCATGCTGTGGGTGAATAAACAATCGCTGCAGTGGTATTGTTAAGATTCTGCACTGCGTAGGCTTTATCTGAGTGCTGTGTGATATAGACTACAGAATATTTAGTTCTTGACTCTTCTCATCTTTTGAAGGTGTTTTGAAATTTATTTGGATGACATCCTACTGGAAAAGTCTTCCAACAATATTTGGCTCTAAAACTTTTGGTGGAATGTTTTAAAATACACAGAGACACATCTAGAGCCATTTTACCTCCGGAAAACGTTTGGGACCCCAAAATGTTAGGCGCCTAAACTATTCAAGCTGTTTTAAAACTAACAAGTAAATGAAGCACAAATATAATGGTGCACCAATAAAAAGTTGTCATTCAAATATCTCTCATTCACATACATCAATGTCTTCAGATAGCAGCACTGGGAGTTGCAATTCATAAAATTTATTAATGCACAATCATGCTGTATTTATGAAGTTTGGGATCAGAACCTACAATTTTTCTTCTAAATATGGCCCTAATACAATCAAATTCATTGCCTCTGGTCACCAGGAATACTTCGGTCCATGTAGAGGAAAGATTGACAGTTACATCGTATTTTTGATGAAGGAAAGGTCAAAAATAATATTTCATTTCCTGTTGTTTAAAAACATTGTTTTTCATAAGACCATTATACAAATCATTTTCTTTGGACAATGACAACCCAATAAGTAGATACATGTAACAGAGCTGTATGTAGACAGCATTGTCTTACTTTGTGTCTTACTTTTGATCTGCCCTGTTTCAATCTTTCAGGCTACAACACTGTTCAACTCTTACCTGTTTTCATTATGTGTGCACAAACCATTTGGATTATTTAGAGCACTGGAGAGTTCTGGGCCTTCAGCAATAACCCAATTACATACACAATGGCTGCTACAATAATTTGCACAGAAAAGACCTCGTGTGTGATAATGCGTTTGTTTGCTAATGATTGAAATATCTTTTTTACTTTATCCAAACATCTTTTGAGGCATATACATAACTAACTTTTTCATATCTTTCAGTCATAGGAAAGTGTATGTTTGCTTGTCATAAGTAACTGTCACTTTTTATCAACAGTAAAGATACAGCAGCGATTTTGACAGTTGAAGGACGCACTTTTCCTGTGGACATTTACTTCTCGGTAGAGTGAGTAGGCCGGCATGTTGATGTAAACTGAATTATGGGTAACCTTTATTTCAACAATTGGTCTGCCATTATCCTTGTGTTTTGGTTTTGTGAAGCAATGGGAAAAATTATTAGTGAAAAATGTAATTTTTGGATGTATTTCTGAAATCATTTCCTGAAATTAAAGCCTTCGAAAGAATTAACTGTCTAAGTTTTCTTGCTAAGGAAAAAAATGTTAAAATGTCAAGGTGGTGCTGTTTATCTTTAAGCATACTCATCAACAGTCATTGCTGTTGTTGTTGATAAGGTTTGTTATATTACAGTCCTGTGCCAGATTATGTGAAGGCTACCGTAGAGACAGTGACAAAAATCCACATCCAGGAAAAAGCTGGCGATATACTAGCTTTTATGACAGGTCAGGTGAGTTCTGTGATAGGCTTGAGCAGTGAAGTTAGCATGATGTTCAGAAAGGTGGGAAGAACTATTCAAAACTGCCGCCACCCGGGCACTTCGCCCGCTTGAGGCAGCTGCAAGCAGATCACGGGGTGAAAGATAAAAAGGGAAGGGATAGGAAAATGAACAACACTGGAGGATATACTGAGAACTGCGGCTAATAATGACCAGAAATTACTGCATTGCGGAACAATAAGCATTGCATATGTAAAATTATGAACGGAAACAAAACCAAGTTTTGGACTTACCAGGCCGTGAAGTAGAGTTCTGTAATTACGTCCACGATATTTTGACAATGTTTTCACCACCAAAGCATGTTGGCACAAGTAAAGACGCTAGTGCCTGGCTGTCCGGGTTCTCAAATGATGATGCATACTTTCAATGTGGATTGAAGCTTATATCTGATCATTTGAGAAACCATGAAAGATCATGATATTGCACATGCCAGTGTAGATGTCACAGTGATTTGTTCCTTTTTCACCAAACTTTTTGGGTTTGGGAAAATCGCAATGATTTATCCACGCTTTATTCTGAAGCGTTTTTGACTGAAGTTTACCCTTTTTCATGTTCTAACCATGACATGATATTAAACTGCTGCAGTGTAACAGCAGAGAATGATGTGACCCAAATGGCTTTATGAGTTGTTTTGGAATTGGGTCTCATGATTATCAGCTTGGAATGCCCCTTCATGGTTTATGAGCGGTATTCAAATGTTGGAGTTGATGCTTAGATTACACAACTTGGAAGCAACTTGTATAGGTGTGAAAATATTGCCCCAGGGCATTGTGTGATATTTACCTGTCATTTATTGTAAGTATACTTAGTGATTTCAGTAGGATGATGTGATATTTAATTTAGTGGTGTAATATATACCTCTGTTTGGAAGCCAGATGTCATTGCTGAGTGAGTTTCAGAGTTCATTCAAAAATTTCCTTCCTCAGGTATCAGGTGAGGTGTTTCCCACGCATATACACACGACTGCCATCAAATAAATTTTTGTTGAAACATCCGTCATCTCAACATGTTTCCTCAGTCAAATGAAAACTTCAATTTTGAATTGATTTTTTTTTTATCAGGAAGAAGTCCAGCAAGTTGTTTCTCTTCTGATGTGAGTGTTACCCTGGACTAAAATTTGCAAGAGGAAGGTTTTATTTTATCTAAGATACATAAAAATATTTTAAGAAGAAGAGAAACAAAATGTTTTGTATATTATATTGTACATGTATATAGCTTTCAACGTTTCCATTGTGTATTTTGCAGCATTAGAAATCTCCGTGGTAACAGAACTCTAAAAAATTCTCAGTGCTGTGTCACATTGCTCTTATTTTTTGCCCTTAATTTGTGAAAGATTTCATGTATTTATTGCATAAATGCTGATACTGTTTTGCAGCGAAGAAGCCAGAAAGCTGAATAAAATGGAAAATGTAATGAAAATGAAAGTTTTACCAATGTATGGGAGTTTACCGGCTAGTGATCAGGTGAGTAGGGGTATATGGTACCACATATTGTCACATCATAACAGGTGAACGAGGAACATCAGCACATGAACGAGGGATGTTCAGCACAGTGTACATGTATGCTGCACTTCGTCAGGGTGTGGTTTACAGGAGTGCAACATTGTCAAATTTATAAGTAGCACATGCACAGTGCGTTTACCCCACATCCATACATTGTGAGGTACAGTATATATAAATTTTACTTTACCTCATTCTGCTGTAAATTGTAAGGAAATTATTCTTGTATTATACATTCTGTTTTTGTTAGTCAAGTGACTCGGATTTCAGCATATCTGTCTACCGATTATGATGGGAACCACAAAACAGCAGTTTCTTTGGGTGTGAATATGGTGTACAGTATCATACTTGAAATATGTAACGTTGTATCACTTTAAGTTGGAATATAATAAAGAATTTATACCTGCAGTAAGGAATGAATGAACCAAAAATTTGGGTTTTATCCTGGCACGAACATGTAACAGCAAGGAAGTGATACCATTGGTGCAGCATGCATAGAGGTATATAACATTGGAGATATCTGGGATTGTTTTGCAGATGCGAGTGTTTGACCGGACGTCACAATTTACCAGGAAAATAGTCATCGCAACAAACATAGCGGAGACATCCATAACGATTAATGGCATTGTTTATAGTAAGTATAATTACATGCACATGTGAAATTATTCAGGAGACTTTGAGGCAGATATATTGTCAGACCTTTGAGTTTAATTTCTGGTGTAATTTTCGTTGATTTACAGATGACAGAAATAGAATGACAAGTGTTTCATTCTAGTTTCTATTAATAATAAACAAACCGTTTTGCTTGGCATGATTGTGTCAAATTTATTGTAAGATCACCAAAACTTACACCACATTTACTTCGTATGAGGAAGAACCCTATCAATTTTCAGTGACCTTGACCTTTTTCTTCCAGGTCATTGGAGTCATTTGAGTTAAATTCTTGTAAATGCTCTATCTCGAGAATGATTAAACCCAAGTTCACCAAACTTACACCACACTAACACATGGCAAACCCTATTGATTTTCATCAACCTTGACCTGTTTCTTTATGGTCATTGGGGTCATTTGAGTTAAATTTTATAAAAGGCATATAAACATGATATCACTAGAACAGTTTAGCCCAAATTCACCAAATTTACACCGTACTTGCACTTTGTCATCAGGAAAAACCGTACTGATTTTCAGTGACCTTGACCTTTTCTTCTAAGGTTATTGTGGTCATTTAAGTTAAAGTTTAAAAAAGGCTTATAAATGCTCTATCTCTTGAACAGTTTGACCCAAGTTCACCAAATTTATACCACACCTACACAGTTTAATGAATGGCCTGTATCATACATTATATCGCTTGGAATTTTTATCTATTTGTTACGTTGTACATGTGCTGAAAGCCAAGATGTTTTTGTGCAGCACTTGTTATTTTTTAAATTGTGGACTATGGCAAATACCAGTAATACAATATATATCTCTTTTATAATGTGGGTATGTTTACATTTGGGTTTAAAAAAGTGTCTCTTATGTTTACACTAGTTTGAGGACATATCTCTTTTGTTTACCATTGTTCATTTTGAGTTTGAAGTTGTATCTCTTGTTTACAGTTGTTGATTGTGGGTTTGTGAAGATCAAGGCCTATCAGTCGAAATCAGGAATAGGTCAGTTAAAAATTGTTTTTTGCAAAAATTATCTTTCGTTTATTCCCGCCTCTTATTGCTGCATCATGCAGTGTTTGGAAATTGTTGTTTTGTGATGTTTTTGAAGTAGTTAGTGTTCATAGTATTGATAGTGTCAGTATTGATACTTTATGTCATGCAGTACTGAAGAGTGACTTTTATGAGAAGCAGTGATGTGAGGTGAGGGAAATCCAGGGAGATATGGTAGAAACCTGGGCGTCTGGCCCAAGGACCACGAAGCTGTCTTAGAACTTTGGTCACAGTCTTTAATTCATAGTGATAAATGGTGCCTCCTTGGCCGAGGGGGTTAGTGCGCTAGCGTGGCGTCACCAATGCGGTGGCTGTGAGTTCAAGTCCAGTTCATGCTGGCCTCTTCTCTAGCTGTATGTCAGAAGGTCCCCCAGCGGATGGTCGTGGGTTTCCCCTGGGCTCTGACCGGTTTCCTCCCACCATAATGCTGACCACCGTAGTAGAAATGAAATATTCTTGAGTACGGTTGAGTATGGCATAAACCATCAATCAAATCAACAAATAAATCTACAATTGCTACAATTCTGCTACAATTCTGACCCACCACCAAGAGTGGTGCTAGACCTTTGTGACAAAAATGATGATAAGCTTTTAAGGCAAGGTAGAATTACTCCAAAAATGTACATTTTTAGAAGCGAATACATGTAATAAAATATTTCTTTTGGTACTGATTCTTTGGTATCCTTTTTTCCAGAAGGATATCATTCTATCTTCCAAACAAACCTCAAACCTCCTAAAATCAAAAGACTTTCAGAATCAGGAAAATTAGCAGCCTAGTCAAGAACAAAGTGTAAAGTCATTTACAGTAATTTATTTATGTACTATTCTTTATTGCCGTACTTAGTGGCAAATAGTTTTATGGATGGAGGAAACGGAAGTGTGCAGGGTACATTGTCGGCCTTTAACTTTAAGGATCCTAGAATCCCACCGGTGAAATTTGGTCATTTTTTTTTTATTTCATGTTCTTATTCTCCATTCTCCTATCTTTCCACTCACTTAAAGATGAAAACCAGATTAAAACTGTAAATACCATAAATCTGACAAAAATCTGACATGTTGTGAACCAAGGCAGTTGTGTTTTCTTAGTTCTCGCTGATTTGGGGTATTAGTTCACTGAAGTGGGTTACCTGCTGTGAATAGACACTACTGATGAACACAAAATATAATGCTGAAATATAGAGTCATAATAAAACTTACGTTTTTCGGAGTTACACTACTTGTGTATTATGTTAAACTTGTCAATAGTACTACAGGATTTTGCGAAACTAGACAAGCCTCTGGTAAGTCTGTATTTCTTCCTGCTGTGAACCTTGTTTTGCTGCTTGTGCAGACTACTCAAGCAGACCTATTAACTAAAACAACAGCCTTTAAGTGAAAGACAGCTTTTGTTATGTTTTTATCGGTAAAGTTTTTTTTCAATCACTGTGACAGGGTAAATTAACATTGACCCTGCTCCGTAGGCTGGCTTGAAACGCATCCATTCTGTCTGGACTGTAACATAATTGTTCCAAGAGTGGAACACTCTTGTCACCAGAGACTGTAGTAAGCTTCCAGGGTTGTGGCTGAAACTTAACTAAATATGTAAATTTATGACATGAAATGATAAAAAAAACTTACTCCTGCCACAACACAATGGACTGGAAAAACTTTGCAGTGTTGTTCACACATGTACTTCTATAATAAAAACATATACCATTAAAACAGTGTGCTGTCCCTATGTTATTACATGTGACACTGACAGACAACATCTGTCACAGCTGATGTACAGCTCATATTTCCTAGCCCTTTGATAGATCAGTCTAAAAAGCATTGGCACCTTCAGGTCCCCAGTCGGCAGTACAATACTTCACACTTCAAACGAAAATAATTCGGCAACAAATTCATACAATTTCAAACAGGTTTTTGCATTCAAGAGAGAATTTTTTAATCTTTTTAACGAAAAATGCCTCTGTCATGAGTTGCCTTTTACTTTAATCACCCCACTGAGGTGCCGTTGGAGGAGAGGTTTATAAACACTGTCTAGCAGGTGTGTGCTCAGAAATGTCACAATAAAACACCAATTTATGCTTTCAAGGAGCACATGTAAGTTTTACAGTGTAGCATAAGTAGGTTGATATGTTCACATTTTAACTAGAGGCGGGACATTCCTTGATTAAACTTAATTGGCAAACAAATTAATGACTAATTTTGTCACAGATAATGCTTCTCCAGACATGTTGGTCTTTTTCTCCCTTTCTGTTTTTCAGACTTGTGTAGTGAAATACTTTTATTTCTCGCTTATTTTTCAACATAAGGCTATGAAACTTTGCACATGTGTAGCAAAAAATGTCCCAGAAACTTGTGATATCTTGTCTAGTTTGAAAGATGTAAGTAACAGAGCATTAAAGTTTCAATTTTGTAACAAATATTTAAGTGTAAATGATCACTCAGAACAATCTAAGATATATATTAATTTAAATAGTAAATTATCCACTTGGGGAAAGAAAAAAATTGAAAATTTACAAAAAGAATAGCATTTTGAAAAATAGCTCTGATTTTTTTCAAATTTTCTCTTTATTTTAATTAATATTAAAATTAGGCTTATTTTAAAAGCCTTTTTGAGATCAGCAGCCGCTTAACTTGTAATAAAATGTGATATTAGCTTTCGACGCGTTCTAGTATCCTTAATGTACATAAGACTTCATTGTCAGCCCACAGATTGCATATTGTCATCTATTAAACATGTAGAGTTGTAGATATTAAACACTAAGATGGAATAGAACATGCGACCTCACTGACGCGGGAAAGTTCTACCAGCAACCTGTGGATGGTAATGGGTTTCCCGCAGGCTCTGCCTGGTTTCCTCCCACCATAATAATCCATATGAGTGAAATATTCTTGAGTATGGTGCAAAACACCAATCAAATAAATAAATATATAAATCACTGGCCTGGTTTTTTTGTTTTTGTAAAGATGAATTAATATGTTTCCAATCTGTCTTGTAGAGTCTCTAGTTGTGATTCCTGTGTCACAAGCCTCAGCCAATCAGAGAGCAGGAAGGGCTGGACGTCTGCATGCCGGGAAAGCATACAGACTCTACACAGGTAATGAGAAGTCGTGCTTGTTTGTTCTGCTATGGTAACAAAATGTCCTCAACAGAAAGGAGAAAGGGGCTGTAAAAATGAAGTGCGCACGACTGAAAGATCATTGAAATTTGTACCTGAAAATGCCTTTACTGTTCTGTTTGAATTTTTTTTCACTTTGTTAAATTCAGTCAAATGTTTTGATGGTGCCTTGATCTTTTTGGACGTGCCAATGAAGTCACGCAAAGCGTTTTCGATGTTCACGTTTAGCTCTGAAAAAAATTCTTGTAGACACTACTGGTGGAATATTTACAGGAGCATGAACTATATCAAATCTAGCATTAAATACTTGCTACAGGGCCGGGAAAATCGCTGTAATGTCACTGAATGCATGCTGTGTAAATGTGTCCGCTGGCACCCATTATACAATCCAAACAGTCTATTATGCTATGTAAATGTGTCCCCTGGAGCCCATTATACAATCCAAACATTCAATCATGCTGTGTAAATGTGCCCCTTTGATTCCGTTACACAATCCAAACATTTGATTGCATTTAAATACTAAGTAAAGGTCTGTTCATGTGAAGTTTTCATTGGTCTTTCTTCTGAGGCTTACTTCATGATTACAGTTGCTTTCCTTTCAGTAAAGCTGTTCAAGGCTGGTTGTCCACCGTTATGAATTAATTGAATAAAGACACAGTGTGTATAAGCTTAAAACTTACTTGTATTGGTTCAGGTACTAGGCACTGTTCTGGCCAGTGGTTTATCAAACAATGACTTAAATAAAGATACAAATGATAAAGATTATTTTTCTGTGCTAAAACTTTCCTGGACAAATTTGACACTCAATTTAATAGCAAATAGATGGTAGTGTTTCTTCTGTGAAAATTATTTATAACTGACCTGACAAGTCTCCATATTTTCTTTCTACTAATCCTTTTGTTCCACAGAGGAAAGTTTCCTGAAATTGCCCAAGGCTGCCGTTCCTGAGATGCAGAGGTGTAACCTGGCTTCACCAGTTCTCCAGCTCAAAGCTCTCGGCATTGACAACGTTCTCAGGTTCAGTTTTCTCTCTGTGAGTTTCAGTATTATGGATTTAGAAGACAAACTCTTTCAAGTGATGAATTCTTCACTTCCGTGGAAATTTCAAAGTCATTACATATACAGTGTACTTTCATGAAATTTTCTGGTCACTAGACCTGTTTAGACTCAAAATTACGTAAAAAATGTAAAAGTAAAAGATGAAAGTTTTCACTTGTCCATTTACAGGCCCCTCCTGCACAGAATATGGTCAATGGACTGGAATTGCTCTTCGCTTTGGGTGGTAAGTGGAAGATGTTCAAACATCTGGGCACTGTTAATGATCATGTGCCATTGTTGGCTACTAAATTGTAGGTGTTTATCTTTCGACACTACTCTCTTGTAGTACTTGCATTGATTTAAAATTTTGCTCTCAAAAGTGCATTCTTGGAGGCACATTTTTGTCAAAAACTGTAGTTTTGGGGGGTGAAACGTACAATTTCCAGTAGCATATCATCCTAACTTCAAAAGCAAACTTCGAAACACCCTTTTCAAATTCCCACAAAGGCCATAATCAGGAAAAGTGAGCTACTACATCATCAATGAAATTAAGGTCATACAGAGTGATGTTAAAGATAACAACATGGAGAGTGGATGACAGCCTTGGTATGCCAAACATTTGTTGTCAGTCTAATTTCAACTTGGTCCACTGACTGAGACAGTGAATTTAAGTGATCATATACCACTGTTTATCAAAATTGAACAAAAGAAACCATGGCAGTATTTTTTACAACAAGTGAAGCTTAAATGAGAGTGTTTATTGCTGCCTAAACACTGATGTTACATGTACATCTTTTCCACAGCCCTCAACGAAAATGGCAGACTTACCGACCCTCTTGGATTAAGGATGGCAGAATTTCCTCTTTCTCCCATGTTTGCAAAAATGTTACTGGTCTCCGGTATGATACATTTGATGGTGGTGATTTCTTATGTAAATGTTGATCACTGTGTATTTATAGTTGATCGGATACCCCTGACAGTTACCCTAATTCAAGAACATGGTATAGTGTCCATTCTTATGTAAATGTTGATCACTGTGTATTTATAGTTGATCGGATACCCCTGACAGTTACCCTAATTCAAGAACATGGTATAGTGTCCATACTGATATATACAAAGCTGTTGAAGAAAGAAAAAGACACAAACAGGTCTCAAATATATGCAAGACATAAACAGCTCTCAAATATGAGCACAACGCAGCCTTACTTTTCGATTCAACCAATAAATGACAAGTATGTTGAAAGTGAAAGACCACTTAAAAATGAAGTTGTGGAGGGTGAATAGAGCATATTAAAAAAAAACTGTAACTGTGTCTTCGCTGATTTTTTTTGGCAGTCAGATGTTTTGATTGTATGGTGGATGTTATGGACCATAGTGAATAAGCTGAAGAACAATGAGTCTTCATGGTCAATCCTGAATAGAGTGATGCCTGAGTCTTTAACATCAGTGGTCTGGGTAGTAGCCTTGGAACTGAACATCAAAGGAAAATGCCAAAGACTGCTCAGCGTCGATGTGACTGGGTAGGATGGCGTGTCTGGTGTCTTTGACATGGGGATGTAGTGAGGAAGCTCTATAAATTTGGCGGCACTGAGTCCGGCCTGTTACAAGGACACACCTTTGTGATATGAAATAGGCATAAGCTGAGAATGATGTGAGAAGCTGACATAAAACCCTGAACAATCATGTTAAGTTCTGCTATAATATAAAATGTCATGGCACACATGCACCATGTATATTGGTAATCAAGTGCATAGAGAGTGGATTTCTATTGATGCTATTGGATCATTTGAGACGAATGCTTCATAGTCCAGATTTAGTTTATAGCTTACGGAGAAATGATGATAGAACTCTGAGATTTATTTTTGGTTTTGTCTCTATGGTAAATGTGATAATTCAATTTGTTATGCACAGGTGAATTTGGCTGCTCTGAAGAAGCTCTGACTATATCTGCCATGATGCAAATACAAAGTGTGTTTTTGAACCCTCCAAAACAGAAGAGTTCTGCAGTATGTATAAATTAGGTTTTCCTGCTGAAGCATATTGGATGGAATTTAAACATTTACTAGCTAGCCTGTACAAAGTAGAAGTGAACATGTAGCCTACATCATACTCCAGACGTCGGCATTAACGTCCGATAAAAGCTGATTCCATATTTAGGTGAATTTAAAGGATGGTACACATACAGTAGTTGCTCCTGTATAAATTTTAAGGGCATGCAGTATCTCAAAAAGTACTGTATGTATTAAGCTCAACTTTTGCATACGTGTAAAGCACAATAATACAGGAAGAGTGGGGCTAATGTGCATATTAATGGCCGTAAATTACAATATCAGCGACTTAGATGTTGAAATCAGTGTTAAGGTAAATGTTAAGGGTGATATCTCGAAAACTACTTCATGTATTTTGCTCAGGTTTTGAATATATATGTAAAGCAGAAAAATACAAGGTGGAAGGATGTTCCACCGTTAATGCCATATGTGCATGTTAGTTAGGTTAAGAAAGACATTCATAACTCTAGTGTATTGGAATGAGTTTTAACAGGACTGTTAATGATTGAATGTCAAAACCCACGGCGTGTGTTGAAGTCAGGTTTTCCACATAAAGCAGAGTAACACAAGGGACTGTTACGTCCTTGGTGCCTGGCATGCGAGTTCATGACCAGAAATTATAAAATTTCTGACATCATGTCTCTTTTTCTTTATTAGAATCAGTGTTCAAGTTTTGCATTCATGTATTGTTTCATGTGTCAAAGAGCAGCTCTTTGTAAGTGTTGATGCATGGGACAAGAGTTTCATAGTGTATTTTCCTATCTTTTTAGGATCAAGCTAAAAGAAAATTTGCTGTTGCTGAGGGCGATCACATCACAATGATAAATGTCTACAGTGCTTTTCTTAAGGTGAGTGCATGATTTCCGTTTTGTACATTTCTGGATTAATCTCGCATTGTGCTTATCTTAAGTGGTTGAAGACCAAACGAGCTTATATACTGGCAACATGGCGGTGATCTCTCTGTTTGTCTTTCGAGCATCAAAACAAATGCACATCACTTGTTTCAAATGCTACTTCTACAGTTTTTGACTGATTTCAGGGTAGCTAGTTGGTGCAAGTAATAAGTACACATTATTCATAGTGTCGATTCTTACTCTCAGTTGAATGTCTATCGGTGGGTACATGTATTTGATTTTGGTGAAACTAGCCATAAGTGTTATGGTATAGTTTATAAACATCAACATACATAAGCTTGTTATTGATTCAATGATAATTTTGACTCATCCAGAAGAGCTACTGCTCTTTAGACAGACTGGTTGGTTGCCCAGTGGTACTGGATGAAACAGACTGGTTGGTCGCCCAATGGTACTGGATGAAACAGACTGGTTGGTCGCCCAATGGTACTGGATGAAACATTAGCTGTATTAGTAGCCTAACAGTAGGGCAGTCTGTCAGAAAACAGTTTTCAGCACTTTACGGTATACAAAATTGTTCATCGTATTGAAACTTGGTACATGGTAAAAGTGACCAGTTTAGAGCCATTTTGTCAAATTTCAACAGAATTTTGACTGTTTTTGTCCAGTTGTCTAGATTATTTTTGATAACAATATTGAATTGAAATAACATCACTATGGCAAGTTACAGATCAAATTCGAGTTTTGTTTTTTAGCGAAATTTTAATATTGCCATGTTGTCCTGTAATAAAATGGTTAGTTATTCTGAATTGGGACTTGATCTCTGGCTGTTACTGTGGTGGCTTACCAACGTAAATGGTACGTGTTGCAAAAGCAACACTATAGATCCTGTTATGTGGATTTACTCAGAATAAACTCCAAACTGAGGTAAACCGACCAGAACCGAGGTGTTGAAACTGATATTCATCAACCAAAATGGGTCAACAATCACAAACCCAGTTTGCTTGGGATTTAAGTCGTACTCTACAACCTATTCTGTCATATGATGATGAGTCCTTAGAGTGTAGATATGCTATATCTCCTTGTGGCAGAGTGAGCCCATACTGTCAGAGTGCTGTGGCCACCAGCAGAAGAGGCGTACTCATTGTAAAATTTAAGAAACTTAGAGTGAAGGCATTTGATGAAATATGCTTCACACATTGGTTTTTGCAGTAATGACTTGTGAGGTTGACTGAAATCATTACACAGCGCACAAGGTCTAACAAATGCTACAAGGCAAGATATGTATACCGGTACATGCGCAGGACCATTCAGTATATTGCTATTCAAGTAGGGTTAGATCACAATATTCAAAGCAAAACTATTCCTGTTGTCATAAAGGCGCTGTGACAGGAAACTATTGTCATCTTTGTACTGTTTGGAGAATATGTTTCTTTTGGAACATGTGAGTGTGAGATTTTATTTTTAAGACACATTTATACCGAAAGTATGTGAATGAAGGATTCAGAAGGATAGCTAAATTAAGTTAGCCATTGTTTTTCAATTTTAATTTTCCCACCTCAGATAACATAGAGGTCTAATTGATGTCAACATTGAACAATCAGGAAATAACTTGAAACGTGGAGGTGAATTATCCTGCAAAATTGCTTTTAAAAGAAAAATTAATCTTGATGTTCTATAAAAATCAGGGGAATTCCGTGTACTGATTTTTTGTAAGCTATGTGACATGTAAGAGATACATTTATACATGCATGATAAAATGCTTCTTCCTGTCTGCATTTGCTGAGTTACACATTAGAATGAAGGATTCATTTTGATTTAGCAGTTTGTTGGAGTTTTTCCCAGTGAAAAGACCGAAATTTATTTTCATCTGTTTCATCTGGGTAAATAACAATGACTGGTCACCCAGGTATAAATATAATGGACTGGGTGTCTTCATCAATTCCTCTCGTTGAGGCATCACCCTGACAAAAGAGCGGTGCAGCATATCTATATACATACAAACGACTCGTGGTTGTCATATGACTGATAATATGACAATAATTGCTGACGTTAAACCCCAAGCATCACACCACCCAGTAGCCTTAAAATCGTGATGATGCTTACCCATTTAAATTGCAATGGTGTTTCCTCATTCACAAGTCCTTGTGTTGTAAAAGAATACTTTTTCTCTCATGCACATATCTTCTTTCTAATGATAGCCTAAAGTTAGAACTTAACATACAGAGATATTCTCACTTTTATTTATTATATACCATACAATAACCACTGATTTGAATCAGTATGTCAGAATATATATCTGCTAACATAGCATAATACTTGACAGTCAAACTTCTGAAGAGGATATCGTAAAGGAACCAGCTAAAATTAGGTATCAATAAACAAGATATTTCCAGCTCTCCACTTTAGTGGCTTAATATTGTTCAGAATGCGTTTCTGGGCATATGGGTGCTTGGAGCCTCCGAGGCCTACGCACCCTCGCCAAGTGGGCTGTGACAGTCGATGCCCCCCCCCTTTTTCGGGTTACAACAGCTTCCGACGCCAATGACAGCTATTGGTCTGCCAAAAATTTGGCACAATTTATACCCAACTGTACAGTGTTGATAAATGGTTTCCCCAAATTTCACACAGATATTAGTATTTAGAAATTCAAGTAACTCAATAAACTACGAGACATCCCATGAATGGTAACCCTTGTATGTAATGGAACTGCAGAAGACTTTGTTGCCTAAAAAAGGGCTCATTTCATCGGTTTCATGTGACTATTTGCTAATGTGACGTGGGAAATGAACGAAACATACACGATTTGTGGTAGCGAGGTCTTCATGTGTATAATTTTATTCACTAGTCCCGTGAATAACTCTGTGAACATAAACACGGAATGTGACATAAGTAATGTTACACAGATATGTTCGTTTCAAAAATATGCAATAAACAATACGTGAGATTAGAGAATAATGCATATTTAAGTATCTTTGTCTCCGAGCGCTTGTTATTAGTTATTATGGTATATACCGTTATACACAGTGAACACTAGGTAGAGTGTGCGCACCACTATATAGAAGTACAGAAATTGTTGCAAACGATGTGATAAAGAAATTATCAGACAAATCGTGATAAACTTAATTACCCCTGTTGACCAGGAACACATCAGGAGATACAAGGCGTATCCAGCCCAGAATACCGGTACATCACATAGTCGAGACATCTGTGTCTACCTAAATACACAAACATTAATTGTGTAAAGCAAAGTAACCGTTAAATGGTACTAGAGACAGGATATCTTAATCGGGCAATTTTGATGTGAATCACGACAGCTGAATTAACAGATATATCTAAGTCTGGTACCATTGTACGACAATTCAGTGAAGCATATCGTCATATAGCTGCATTTAAAACTACATGCGCAATAGTGTTAATACCAAGTCATAACAAAATTCAAGATAAAACGAACCATTCATCTCGCTGAAAGTAATAGAAAAGTCTATAGAACAACATAACGCTATGATGTAGAAATAGGTAAATGACATTGAATTGATCACCGGCACAACTTGCGCACCGGTTTGGACTTGCCCCTTGCTGTGGCCATGTTATTCGGTGGCAGCCATCTTTACCAAGCGAAACAACGTCACACTAACTGTTATATAAAGAACCCACTAATGCAGCTTATCAGGACTACATACAAACGCTAACGAAAGGTAACTAAAGCACATTATTATATAGACAGAATGGTGTAAACAATATGGTTTCTACTTACGAGACATCTTTGAGAACTCGACAGTAAAATAATTCAAAGCACTCTTTTCAGGATAGCTGCAGACGAATGCCGAGGAGTGACGTCATACAAACAACATCATAACATGACGTATCCTAAGCGTGTCGCCTGCACCAGGGACAATCAGGGACAGTGGGTGTCCGTTATATGAATAACGAGTATAAACAAAAAAGCCAAATGACTCTGTCACATACTCCCCTGCTAACTAGTTGTCGCCTCAACAACTCTAAGAAATTTTAAAGTTTCTTCTGACAATAATACAATACTCTCAGTGTTGTTACAAGTGAGTCTTTGACGGCATTTGCATTAAGAGAAGTTGCGTCTCACTTACATTTGCGAAAACGTGATTATTTATATCGAAGGCACAAGCTTCTTGGTTCAAGACGGATCTAGGCTCATGATTTACATTGGAATGAGCCCCAGCATTAGAACGTGTTGTTCAGCGAGGGATTTCGCTTGCCATGGTTGGCTCAGATGGTGTAGCCTCGGTAGCGCACTCCCCTGCTGAAAGGGATTCAGGCCGACTTAGCTCCCCTGCTCTGACTGACGTAGGACAACCTTCATCGACGGCCGCGATGCTATCCAGATAGGGTTGTTCAACTGTATGCAATGTTATATAAGGCTTTTCGGGTAGGACATACAGGTCTAAGTCATCATCACTCTCGCCTTTCACTGAGTCTTGCTTCTCTGGCTTCGATTCAAATGAGTCCTGAGAAGGACTTGAGGTAGATGGAGGAGTGTCGTGAATATCTGGCACTAAAAGTCTGGCATCCAGAATGTCCTGTCTGCTCACCGCCTTTGTAGATCCATCTTCAACTAATGGATGAACCATATACACATCCAACTGTGGATTTGGACGACAAACAATCTTATAGGGCATGTCATTCCATACATCTTGGATCTTATGACGATCCCGATGTCCCCTATTCCGAAGGAATACCCTAGTTCTAGCAGGCAAGTGGGTAGTCGAAGCCTTGCGGTCGTGAATCTTTTTCCTACGGAGTGCTTCGTTCTCTGTTCGCTTTGCAGCAAGGTTAAAGGCCTCCATCAGTCTAGAACAGTATTCAGTTACCCACTCCTCTATGCTGTTGTACGACTCGTCTTCGTTCGATCCCAACAGACTGTCTAAAAGTAGTTTCGGTTCTCGGCCGAAGAAGAGGTAAAAATGCGAGTAGTTGGTTGACGAGTGCGGAGTGCTGTTATAAGCGTACACCACTTCTGGTAGGCACTTTGGCCACAGACGTTTCTTTTCAAGCGGTAGGGATCGCAACATGTCGTGCATGGTACGATTGAATCTTTCACACTGCTCGTTTCCTTGCGGATGATATGGCGTAGTCCTGCTTTTTGTGACGTCATAAACTCTACACAGCACTCGCACAACCTCACTTTCGAAGTTTCTCTCTTGGTGACTGTGAATCCTTAATGGCACGCCGAACCGAACAAACCAGTCCTTCACCAGTACTTCGGCAACTATTTTGGCTTCTGTTTTGGTGGAAATCGCTTGTGTGAACTTGGTAAAAGCGTCATTCATTACCAAGGCGTTCTCAAAACCACAGGACTTCTCAAGGACAGTAAAGTCCATTGCCATGACTTCTAAGGGCCTTTTCCCAATGAGTGACCCCATTGTCTTACCAGCTTTAGATAGAATGCATCTTTCACATGCGGCAACATGGAAAACTACGTCTGTGGCCATTCCGACCCAGTAGCACCTTGTGCGCAGCAATCCGGGAACTCGCTCCGTCCCTTGATGACCTGACTTGTCATGTGCCTCTACCAGTACTCGCTCCTTTAAAGACTGTGGTAGGATCAGCAATTCACATGCTTGACCGTAAATCATCACTTTGCGATAGAGGACGCCACCTTCCTCCAAGAATCTGCTCGATGAACATAACAGTTCTCGCACTTCCTTCGGCTCCCTTTTCATTTCAACTGGCGTGGGAGAGTACTTAGAATCCCAGTAGTAGTGCAAACGACCAACACTCGGGTCACATCGGTGTTGCCTCTTGAGCTTGCTCTGTCGAATAGATGGAAGTGAAGATATGGCAGGACCTGGATTTCCTCACACGACGTCTCGTCTATGGTGTCTTTAAGCCAAGACCGCAACGCAACAGGTAAAACTGTGGACTGCTGTGAAAAGGAGTTATCGTGAGACTCAGTGGCTCCTAACTTTCCTGTGGTGTTGATGTAACTGAGTGGATTATTGTCTGTGAAGACGGTGAATTCTGCACCAAGCAACATGTCCCTGAACTTTCGTGTGATCGCCCATTTTAAAGAGTTTCAGGCTGCTGTAGTTTTCCATTGCTTTCTCAATGGGCCTAAGACTCCTGCTCGCATACGCCATTGCAACATTTCTGTCACCTTGTCTCTGTGAAAGTACGCCACCTAGGCCTTGCAAGCTGGCGTCAGTCTCGAAGATGAATGGTTTTCCAATGTTCGGGTGCCCAAGAATAGGTGCCATGCAGAGTTTCCCCTTCAGTTCCTCAAATGCTGCCATACACTCACTGGTGCATGGAAGATGGAATGGTCTATCTAAGGGCTTCTGACTTACTGGTTTTTCCTTCCGCTTCTTGGGTTGACTTCCAGACAGAAGAGCGTGCAAAGGCCCCGCAATCTTGGCGTAGCTTGGTAAGAAACGCCGATAATAACGAAACGCCCGAGTTTTCTCGTCATCAGTCGTGATACCATCCTTGTTAATGATGTGACCAAGATAACGCAGACTTTTATTAAACAGGAAGGACTTCTGCGGCTTAGCCCTTAAGTTGAATTTCCTCAGGCGGGTAAAGACCATGTCGAGACGCTCCAGGGTTTCCTGGAATGTAGCCCCAGATACGAGGACGTCATCCAGGTAGATGAGTAAGGTCTGAAAGTTTTCATCGCCAAACACTTTGTCCATTAGAGGATATGACATAAGTAATGTTACACAGATATGTTCGTTTCAAACATATGCAATAAATAATAAGTGTAGATTAGAGAATAATGCATATTTAAGTATCTTTGACTCCGAGCACTGGTTATTAGTTATTATGGTATATACCGTTATACACAGTGAACACTAGGCAGAGTGTGCGCACCGTTATATTTTCTCAACACGAACTATAAATTCGAACACATAAAAGTATAGCAATTGTTGCAAACGATGTGATAAAGAAATTATCAGACAAATCGTGATGAACTTAATTACCCCTGTTGACCAGGAACGCATCAGGAGATACAAGGCGTATCCAGCCCAGAATACCGGTACATCACATAGTCGAAACATCTGTGTCTACCTAAATACACAAACATTAATTGTGTAAAGCAAAGTAACCGTTAAATGGTACTAGAGACAGGATATCTTAATCGGGCGATTTTGATGTGAATCACGACAGCTGAATTAACAGATATATCTAAATCTGGTACCATTGTACGACAATTCAGTGAAGCATATCGTCATGTAGCTGCGTTTAAAACTACATGCGCAATAGTGTTAATACCAAGTCATAACAAAATTCAAGATAAAACGAACCATTCATCTCGCTGAAAGTAATAGAAAAGTCTATAGAACAACATAACGTTATGATGTAGAAATAGGTAAATGTCATTGAATTGATCACCGGCACAACTTGCGCACCGGTTTGGACTTGCCCCTTGCTGTGGCCATGTTATTCGGTGGCAGCCATCTTTACCAAGCGAAACAACGTCACACTGACTGTTATATAAAGAACCCACTAATGCAGCTTATCAGGACTACATACAAACGCTAACGAAAGGTAACTAAAGCACATTATTAAATGGACAGAATCGTGTTAACAATATGGTTTCTACTTACGAGACATCTTTGAGAACTCGACAGTAAAATAATTCAAAGCACTCTTTTCAGGATAGCTGCAGACGGAGTGGCGAGGAGTGACGTCATACAAACAACATCATAACATGACGTATCCTAAAAGCGTCGTAGCTAACCTGCACCAGGGGCAATCAGGGACAGGGGATGTCCGTTATATGAATAACGAGTATAAACAAAAAACCCAAATGACTCTGTCACACTAAGCATCACACTGTTGTTGCTGCTCTGGTTTTACTCTCGGTTGCTTTTTATGTTTTATGTCGGTCTGATGAACTGAAAGTCCCCAGGGTCTGAGCTCTTTGCATTGTTTTGATGTATTAAACTTTATAAGAGCTCAGCATTCCGAGTAACTCTAGACCAGTGACATCAATAAATTGCTGTTTACATTATTCCATTTTGGCATAATTCTGCTGAAGCCGAGATGCTTCATGTAGAAGGGATATATAAGTCACTAGTATATAAAGATGTACATGAGCACTTAGAATAAATCCCTATGGGACGTAAATTGACAAGAGGTCGGATTTCACCAGTTAGTTGTGACTATTTTCCAGCTATCGCATTATCTTGCTGCTATGGTTTTACGCTTCATAGTCTTTGTTTTATTAAGATCAAAAGAGCTGGCTGATGTTATGCATAATGGCATATATCACCATTATTATCTTTCATAGGCAGTATGTTTTCTTCAAGTTCTTTAGCATTTTAACTTGGTTTACGCTGGGAAATCCAATGTCATCCACCCGTAAACCTTACCACTGTCAGGTGAAAAGTTTCTGTATCGATGGAAATGATTACATCTGAAAAAGGTCTCTGCTGTTTGGCAAGTTAGACGGGCTGAATCTTTGAATTTGTCGTAAAGATAGAAATGACTCGGTAATTAAGCATGGAGTATGAAATTTGAAATTTCAATTAGATGTCATGGTTACAATATCAGCTGTCTTCCTTGCATCATGGAAAAGTAAGGACTACTTCTCTCTTACATCTCACCATGCAGCTCTGTTTACTATTTATGTATTATTAACCATGTTGTGTATTTTTTGTCGGGATTTATTTGCTGCCATATCTGCGCAGATTTTCAGGATTCTTGCGATTCCTTCTGGAAGTGGTGCTTTAGGTTATTTTGGAAATGGGGTTTGCGATTATCTACTTGAAGCAGTCTTCGTGGCCTATCATGAGTGGTATATGAGTGACGAACGTGACGCTTAAATATTCTTATGTTGTCTAATCTTTACCTTGCAGAGCAACAAGAGTTCCAGGTGGTGCAATGACAACTTCCTGAACTACAAGGGCCTAGTGCGAGCCGTTGAGGTTCGAGAACACCTCAAAAGGCTGCTGAAGAAGTTTAACATTTCTTTGAAGTCCTGTCAAGGTAAAAATAGTAATTTAGTTTCTTATTTCCATGGCCACCTTGATGGGGTCAACTTGATTTCGCATCTCCGCGTGGGTATGTCGGTAGGTGTGTTCGATTATTTTTCTGATGGTGGGGTAATGGTGTGGGCAAGATGTCTGCAAAACTGATGAAGTTAGGGCGTTCAAATTTGGTGAACACGTTATTTTGAGTTTTTGTCCCTTTAGTTTTTGAAGAATTCTGCATTATGTTTATCATAATGTGAGGAGGGCACTGTGAGTTCGGGTGAATTAAGTGGCATGGGTGTCAGTATCTGGATAATATTTATTATTATACTCGGCTGTTCAGTCAACTGAGGCAGCAGTTTACTCTGAGGCTTTATTGGTAAGCTGTCTGGTTTCTCTTAACTCGTGCTAAACACATTTTAGTGAGTTTGACCATTTTTCTTCAGCTTGAGTGTTACAATTTGGCTAGGTCTTAAACTCTTTGTTTAATAAGAGTAGGATATTTTAACCCCCTTGCCAACTATTTATTGTCAAGCACTGAGGGAACTACCTTCTCCCGTTTCAACCATTATTAACAAAATTTTCAAGCATAGAAAGGACTATTTTGTTAGTTCTCGTACTTCTGTTTCTCGGGTCTATCTACTTTGGGCCCCTCACTGGCAGATTACGAAGATCATCGCAATGGAAGCACAGCTCAGGCTGGCTATCTCTTTGGTCGTGCCCTGGAAGGTCTGCCAGCAACCTGCGGGTTGGCCCGGTTTCCTCTCATGGTAGTGCCCTTGAGCAATATCCTTAAGTTCTCCATAAAATACCGATAGTAAAATAGTTTGTGTTAATAGCTAATTTGTCGGGGATAGTGTGTCTATTTACACAAATGAAATATGTGGCTTATTGGCTCGTGATGATATAACACAACATTTTGAGTGATTCTAAACCCCTTGAGTCAGTGATTCAAAACCCCTTGACTCAGTGATTCTAAACCGCTTGACTCAGCGCATTAGTACATATACACCATTACATAAACCACCACCCTTCACAAAGTTCCCAGTAAACTTCTCGATAAAAAGCCGCAGCCAAAGCAGTGAAACCTGGATTCAAACACGTGACATGACACCCTTGTGAGCCAATGGTTTAACCGTCTTAAGTCAGCCATGTATTGTATTGTGTTAATGCTGACCAGCTCTGGTGGAGTGGATTGAAGAACTGAAATGCTTTAAACCACAAAGCGTTTCAGTTGCAACGCCTCCAAGTACAATCATGAAGTTGGTTACTTTTAACTACAGGTCGAAATTTATCACCAATAAAAGGAAATTCTCCTCTGACATGTCTGGAACCTGCTGTGAACTCGAATGCAAAGTAAATAAACTAATGACATTCAATAAAATGAACACAATCAAAATACTGAACTTGATGATCACAAAACTTCACATAGGCATAGCAGTCACGATATACAAAATGAATATCTTGTTTCCACTCCCTGGTGTAGGACTATTTATTTCGAGTTAAACAAAGTATGTCATGATTTACTTCCAGCATCTTCACAATTGTTGTAGTTGCCCCTCCCCCCCCCAAAAAAAACATCCAAAATCATAGATACAGTACAAATATTCATTCAGGATTACTAGAAATGTGTCATTAAACAGTAATTTTCACTTGAAATCCACAATTAAACTTAAAACCTCTCCCTTAGCACACTCTAGAAATCAACAGGGGTTGAGGGATGTTGGAGTTATGCAATATTGAGCCAGTGTAAATTTCTTTTTCACTGATCAAACCAAATTGGAACAATATCAATGACCAGCCTTTTATCACTACACTACACGTATTTCACTAACCAACACTTGTTACATGTACAACTTCACTATTTCACTGACCAACCGTTCATATTACCGCAGTACTATTTTACTGATCAGCCCCAGTACTGTTTCTTGTAAATCAAACAAATAAAACACTGTTCCATAAGTTACCGAAGTGGCTGAATTGAGTCACTGACAAAAAAAAATTATTATATGTTAAAACATCACATGACACATACGCCTGTACATCCCTTACATGTATCTGGAAATGCAAAGATTATGATGCAATAGGTTTCGTTTTTCTCTGTCTGCACAATGTCGCTTGTTTTTCTTTAGATCAGCATTTATTTTATCTCTTAGTGTTGTACAAGTATTGTACCCTTCCCTTTTTCTTCAACATCTTCGTCTGCATATGTGGTCCAAATGTTCTTTTGTACGCCAGTCGCAGTGCAGGTGTCCAGCCTGTTCAGTAAGTACAGTGGCGAAATGCCATGTTTTCTTCACCAGTTTTCCCAACAAGCTTAGCACGAGAATCCTGGGTTTTCCATAGCCGCCACGCATGTGCACTTTCACGTTGACCGGGCGTGACCCTTCTCGAACTCGACTTAATCCTCCACATTATCCACCATGTCATCTTCATTATATCAAGCAAAACACTCCGTGTATCGCTGAAAGGTCTTAAACACGTGGTGGGCGAACATTACGAGTTGACTGAGCCATGAAATTAGAATAGACCACGCTCGTGTCCGGCTCGTGTAATGTTTTACAGCACGGTATCGTTCATAGAGCAATAAAGTCTGCATGGCCACGGGAGGCTTAATTCAGACTACAAAGGCTGGGGTAAGCCTGGTTGTCTCGCTCTGGTCGTACGTCGTCGATCACAGACTGACTTGTTGAATGATCAAGAGATTTCATCCTATTCTGTTTTATTCTCTGTCCTATTCTCCATGAATGAACACTCCAAGAAGTATTTCGACATCACCTGTTAATATGATAGCAGGCCAGCATCTGTCTGTTTTTGCCGATTTTATCACCATTTTCACAGGTGTGGAAAGTTCTTTTGTTTTAGATTTTACCTACCATCGGTCCTGTGCGTGGACACGTGTTGTTTCGTCTTTACTGTCAATCAGTTCGGAGAACTACTATTTGATTGGGTAGTATATTTACGTTAATATTCATTAGCTATTGGGTCCGGTGGATAGGTTGTTTCTATCTGTTGGATTAAGGCAGAAAACGTAGTTATAGCCGAAATGTCAGATTTAATAAATAAAAATGACACCAAGTAGGCTCGCACGCGAGCACCGCTGGGACCGTGAGATAGCAACATTGGGAGGAACGCCAAATGCTCTAGCTGTGCAAAATTTGTTGCCACATTTGTTGCGGCCTTTCTCCGTTGACATGGTATGGGCAGATAGGCAGTACTGAACGTTGGCCGCCTTTTTAAGCCACACGAAGCACAGGTCAGAAAATTTATGAAATGAAAAAAGGAAACAAGTAGACTTCATCGCGACAGCTGTATACGTATTTTTGTACATTTGATGAAAGCATTCACCCCTCCAAAACAAAGGAAGTTCCTGTCTCCACGAAGCTAGGTTTAAAAACTAAACTACACTGTATCTCTAGTGTATAGGATAAAGGTGTCTTCACATCTTTGTATAGCTATACTGTAAGGGACAGCACAGGGTATTTAGATCCATATTTGTTTTACAGTTGTTGTACGGCGGAAGGGTGGGGAGCTCTAGATCAGCTTTATTCATCACGGAAGGTAGGCTAGAGGAACAAAACTATGGCAGAAAAACATGAAGCCCATTCGTTTCATTAGCCTTATACCCGTCTCAAGCCGATGTTCACGCTGTGCCTGCCTTTAGCCGGACCGACCTCCGCGTGCTGCCACACCCGGTCGCCCGCAGTACCAGCCAGTCACCATGAGTCGCACGTGTTTCGTTTCGCAACGCGCTACAACGCTTTTCCAAAAATAGCAGAATCCTCCTGAGTCATATAAAATAGAGCGTACCACACATATAGAGCGACACTCACAACCTTGACTTACTTATGGCACTGAGTGGCACCTATCATCATCGAAGTAGACCATCGAAACAACAGGCGTGTTGGGGGGAAATTTATTCTAGGCCCACGACTGTCCCCACCGTGACATGGGCTGCCTATCCCAGCTAGCAGATGCCATCGCACCACGACCACGACGCCTTACGCCGCCAGGTCGCCATCTCGTCAGTGACGGCGGGCAGTATGAAGACACGGAAGAATGGCTGCTTTAGGCCAGAGAAGTTATGGCCATATGGCAAGATGCGAGAGCTCAGAGGGATAGAGCTTGGAAGGTAGGCAACGACGAACAGCGCGATGACACCCACCATCACCACCATCACGATCCTCGGAAGACAACATCCAAACCATCCACGTGGTAAATTCCCATGACAGGGACAACACCCCAACAACACCACCACCCCGTTCACAATAACGGAGATGTATCATCTGCCTCAGTCAAACCGTCAACAGCTGTGTGTCCCAATGTCACCACGCCGCCGTCTGCCAAGGCAGTGTCGTTTACCCTACCCTGGCCGCGTGCCCGATGTGCAGAACGCCGATACAACAACTGGCATTTTCGAAGACTCTTTTCAGGGCGAACCAAATCTCCCGAAAGTATACTTTCTATCTGAACACAGTATGTATTTATGTTGTTCTCTGTGTATGTGAACTCGACCCCCTTATACACACGTGCAGGTACATGCATACGTCCCTGTCTTTGTCTGTGTTGGTGAGTGTACATGTATGTATGTAGACGTGCAGCAGAATGTTCCATCGCTAGGACATACCAGCATCCACGTTTTCCTCCTAGAACATTCCAAACACACCCAACCCCGTGACCCCGCCCCCGTCTGACACGTCAACCTCTAGAACATTCCAGACCACACACACCGCACTTGCCAGAACTTTCCTGAACCTTCTCACCACGCCCTATTACATACAAGAAACAATCCTTACTTATTATGTGTTGCGGCCCAGAACCCCACTACAGCCCGCCTTCATTATGTACTGAGGCTCGGAGCCCCACTACACAAAAGGAAGGATCCCCACTACATAAAAGGAAGTAGCCCTTCTTAATTATGTAGTCGGACTCGGAGCCCCATTTCCTGTAAGAACATACCACGCGTTGCGATGTTGCCCTCTTATAATACTCATGCATGACGTCTTTGATGATAGAAATGACGCAGCTTCACTGCATTAGGTTGATAAATGTTATGCAATAAACTACTCCCTTTTTTGCGGATGGGCAGTTGGTGGAATGGTAATGAGGGTTTAAATGTTTTGCTAACGGTTTGGTTCCTGACTATGAGATCGCTCGTTCGAAATTATAAGAGCCCGACGAAGAGTTTTTGTGGAGGAATGGCCAAATTCCCTGTCCAAAGCCCGTATCCTCGTGTGTACTGATCAGTGAAAGACAAGGGGATAAAAAACTAGAATCTGAGGTCATCACTCCAACAATCACCTTGGGACACAGGGCTTTGCTGGTTTATGGAAGAGGATGGAATGAATCCTTCCCGAGTCTGCATATAGGTAAACCCTGTGGAATTGTTGCATGGTTTGAACATTTCAACCTTCCAGCCCGTGAGAGAACAACACATGGATATCAAGGAAAAAAAATCCAGTCACTTCTGATTTTTGATATCTTTCAAAATTTCAAACTGCAGGTATTGTTTGAGTTTTCCGATTGGATTTGAAAATCATTCTGTACAAGATGCCACAAAGGATGTGCTGCATGGTTTCGGAGAACTTTTGATTGAATGCGCAGTACATGAAAAAATTCAGTGAGGCGTTGCCGAGAACCAGCATATTGGCCACTATGACGGAGGCTTTATAAGAGGTGTTCATGAAGAACTCGTGCGGCATCTGCCCCCGGCCGAAAACCTTATAAGCGATGAAGGGCTCCGAAAACGAAGATGGCATTATACAAACGACGAAGGAAAAGGTGATAGCTATGAGGGAAGCGTTCAAACGTGAGGGTTTATTCAGATAGGGTGTCTTGTTCTTGAGAGTCTGTAGACGTGGAATCATTTGGAGGCGGCGTTTTCGGGCAAGGCGCAGATGAATGAGAAGGTAAGTATTGACGACGATTAACAGGCTGGAAGGAACGTACATAACAACAACTGCGTAAATCCAGAAGAAGGCGAAGAAGTACTGAGAACCTCGATGAGCCGTTGGCTTAGTTTCGGTTAACATGGTGCCATTCACTGTGATTGTGGTTACGGTATACTGACAAAGCCGCATGGAGTTGAATGCCAGTGCCAGTACGACAGCAAAGAGTATCTTACGTCTAGCATATTTTCGGGAACAGAAGGATTTTGCCAGAAATGGAAAGCGTACAGAGAGACATCTGTCAATTGTCATGAGCACGATAATCCAAACACTTGCACAACATGAAATGTTCAGTCCAGGGTTCACCACGTAAACATTGAATAAAGTGCACCAATATACCATCGAGTCATTATTCCACACCTTGGAAGAGACTTCTATGTACATAAAGAAGAGAATGAGTGTGATCATATCTGTACCGGCTAAGGCGGTGAGGAATGTGTATGCGGAACCTTTCATACACGGACGAGTCAGTACTACGAGATTTAGTATGTTGGTGACGATTCCTAGCCAACAAATAACCGGAGCGATGTAGGTGTAACAGACTAGCTGCATCTGTGATGCCAGGTTAGCCATCGTTATACTGTGGTCTGTGGTAGCAAATTGATATGCACGAGCATGTGCTGTTGTACTGTAGAATCCAGACCACGGGCGTCCTGTGAAAATAAAATATGGAAGATTGTTAGAGATGTCTTGAAAAGTTCTTCACACAGTTGTGTATAATTCAGTTCTTGTAGGATCTAGGGTGTGAGTATCAGAGGCATGAAAAACACATCTTCTGTTCTATTCACTGCATTAAGACTTAAAACTTTGCCACCTTAAAAGATCTGTTAGAATTTATCGTAATGACCTTTAGTTCACTCCACGCTACCGACCAATCAATCAGTCAAAACTACACACGTGATCAATCGTAACCTTCAAATATAGGTGCAAGTAACAATGCCTGGTGTGCAAAAATCACTTACTTTCATACTTTTAAATGGCTTTGTACGTATGTTTGAGATGTATTGTGGGGAACATGGCCTAAGTAGTACACTGCAGTCGTTTCCACATGTTGGGCATGCATTGCGTGATATATGCGATAGGAGATTAATGATATGGTTCCAAGTTTGAAGCCTTGTGTTTTTCATGTTTACAAAATGCAACTGTTCACATTTTGACTGTATGTTGCGACATGAACCAAAGTGGAAGATTTATGTTTTGAACCCTTCAGAGAGTACATATACAGAAGTATCATTTCACCATAAATTAAAATGGAAGAACCGCGTTTCTGTCACGTCACTTGAAAATTTAACTGTTAACATTTTTATCACGGTTCATGAGAAATCTGCGTTATTTCTTATTTTATATATATTCTGAGCTCTTCGCTGGTTTGTTTTAAACGTTATTATACTTGCGATTATTGACTCGGACCGGCTAGATAAATGCAAAATAGATGCATTTTTCCAAGCAAGGGCCAGCTTGCAAGAGTCCCTATTAACGTAATTGCCATGGCGACGTTATGCCTACAGTGCTGCTTACCACGTTATTTGCGCGCTCGTAATGTTAAGAGGAGTTCGTGCAAATGTCCCCTGGATTCAGTACTTTAAAGAATTTATGACGTAATGCTCTGTACCTTGGCATTTTGAGTTGTTTGGTCTCATTAAGTACTCTCGCATAATAATAGTACTCTCTAATATATCTTTAATGCTTTCATCAACTTCAATCTGAAACAATTTTGTTGCTTTTAAATATCTGAATTTTTAGCTTTACCTATTTTTATCGGCACACTGAAGTACATAATTGACATATTTAGGAAATTGTTTTTTTTCATGGGTTTTTGGTGAGAATCGCCAAAGGCCCATTATAGAGGCATGAAAAAATGTGGAGAAATTTCCGGAAGTATTTCCACTGAAGTACTCAGTGAGTGCGTTTAACGAAATAGACCGTGTGTGATGGTCAGATATTAGCTCGCTTTCGTGATCTTTTATTCATTTTTTTGTTTGGATTTATATGCAATGATTGTGCATTGAATAAAACTTTTAATTATGTCTGGAGTGGTGCTTTCATTTATTGTCCTTTTAGTTTTATTTCCCAATAGGTCATCGAATGCGTTATTTTGAGGATAGTAACGGTAAATGTCACATACCGGTCGGTTCCTTGGCTGTCTGTGGTAGGGTATGTAGCGAGAAGAAATACATCATGTGAGATCGCCTACATAGATGTAATTAACAGCTCTTAATTACATTTAGGCCTACCTTTCTGCAGTCGAGCCAATGGATAGTCATTAAAATGGTGGAAATAAATAAGAACGTGGAAGTTAATTACCAGACAGAGGGTATGCCATTTGACCTGACCCGTTGGGTCACTGCCCACGAATTACTAGTCCGAGATTGTTCTGACGTTGGGATTTGTATTAGAAATGATGCGGTGGCTCAGATCGCCACGTCAGAGACACCTAGTGTGAGAAACGTGGTGACTAACAGTTGGCACCACGAAAAAGGCACTCCACATACGTCTAGCTTTCCAAATAATCGCCGTAATATATCCCCTTCCCATCGCCACAAATAATTCTGTATGGATAGTCCACTACACTTTCGTTTCTTGTAAAAAAGCCCCCAAGTTACAATGCTGCCATTCGCTTCGAGACATTCACCATTTCCCGCGTTGTTTAAGTGGGTCATGGCAGTGAACATAGGAATCGTCACCAACAGTCGAACTCCTGAACTACACAATTCCCAGTTGACTTTCTTTCAGTTATTGCAAAACAACAATACTATAAATAAAACAACGAAAAAAGTGCATTACAGAACTAATACTTGATACTGGATTCATATGCCCTTGCAAAATATGTGTGGTGATGGGAAGGGGAAAGGTTACGACGATGATTTTGTCAGCTACAGGTATGTGGAATGCATTTTCACGGTGCCAGCTGTTAGTCACCACGCGTGTCATACTAGGTGCCTGGCGTGGGGTTTGAGCAACTGCGTCATTTCTAATTCAAATCTCGGAGCAATTTCGGGCTAAAGAATAACGGACTGGACTAGAGTAAAAATCGGAATACAGGGGGTGTTAGTCCATCAAGTGTGTTATTTTAAAATTCTGACATTCATCGCAACCCTGAGTCCATCACTCGTACTTCAAAAAATCGCCGCAGATCCCGAGGTCGAAGTCGATGGAACTGCTGTCAGTGAGGTTTGCGCTCCTGCCACGCCCCTGACCTTGACCTTTTGGGTAACTATCCAAGAATAACGGACAGGTACCTTGCCTGTCATGTTTACAACTTGTGCAAATTTCCAGGCAATGTACAAGTCACACAGGAAGTGTCGCTCGCGGTTGGAAAACATGCAAGTTTTGTAAGTCAAGAAGATAACCCGATTCTATACCTTAGAATGTTGTTTTTGTACGCCAAGCTCGACAGCAACAATCCAATGCAGGGCATTTTGGTTTAACTTAAAACCAAAGAGCAATCGCTCTCGGCCTGCGGTAGAAACTCGATTCACCTATGTTTTGTGTCAGCAAACTGCAGGAAAATAACGAAGAAGAATTGACTTAAAAGGCGTCGCGGAATTGTATCTGTCAGATGTGAGTTCTGTAGTGACTGCCAGAAATCACGTCTTTTTAGCGTTATTTTGCGTTAGTTTGCGAGAGCACCCACTCATGTCTCACCCAAACAGTGTTAATCTCGAGATATGGCTCCAGTGCCGATTCTGCTTATTACATAATCAGATTTGTCATACGAAATAAAGTATTGTCATCTAAGTGATGAACACAAGATATAGCACACAGGCAAAAGTGTGTGAAAATGAGACTTTTACAAACTTAAAGGTACAAGCGTTCTCACAAGAGCGAAACGACAACAACGCCATATTACTGTTTATTTTCTAATCAGCTTTGGTAGGCGACCGTTTTTTTGCCACCCACATCCGCCAAAAATCGCCGCCTGCTCGCTTCTAATGAACACTCTGATATATATAAGCTTTCGTTTCTTAACAATCAAATGAAAAATATTTTTCATAAGCTAAATTAATGGGATAATAGGATCCAAAGGTTATGCTTTTATGGTTTCCTGGCAAAACTCACATGCAATTTTTGGCCTTTCTGTCTGTCTGCCTTCTGTTTCAGGGTAACTTTAACAGTGGTTCTGTGCATGTCAGCGCCTGCAGTCTGCTTTTATAGAATTTTAATGAGCATATTATTATACAAATATCCTGAAACATTTGTAGATTTATGGAGAATCTTAATTCTGTATTGAAAGAAGTACCAAGCTTCATATGATTTTAAAGGTTAAGTGTAAAAGAAATATGTGATTTAATGACGTTAAGCTGTTTGCAGACGACAAATGTCTCTATGTAATCTCTGAAAACATTCTCCAAGACAGCTTGAAACACTCACTACAATCTGAATTGAACTCGGTAGAACAGTGGTCCGAGACCTGGCCTGTAAACTTTAATTCGTCCAAAACAAAATTATTACTTTGTTGACGGCGTCGACAGCCTTCACAAATGAGATTATCAATTATATTGACTCTTGTACAGGACATCATGTTATCTTTAACGTACAGGCAACTGGAAAACCCACATAGAAAAACCTAGTAACCAAAGCCATGAAGAAAACATCAATGTTTCTCGATCTTAAATATCGTCTTAGCCGCAAAAATTTATAAATTATGTACAAAACTTTCATCCGCCCTAATCTAGAATGCGCAGATGTAGTGTGGGACAGTCTCAGTCAGCATCGAATTGCTGCTGTCGAATCTCTGCAGAAAGACTGTCTTAGAATAATAACTGGCCTCACAAAGAGTGTCTCGACCAGCTGGTTGTATGAAGAGTCTGGTTTCCTAGAATTAAGGCAACGCCGTCGTCTAGTTTTCTTCCATAATATTATCTGCGTTCAACCTTCCTCTCTTCATCGTATCTTGCCCCAGACATCCTCCTCGAGAAACCCGTATCCCGTCCGCTCATGTAACCGTTTCACTTCTTGTATGTGTTGAACCGCATCCTTCAGAAATTATATTTTCTTGCAACTGTCAGAGAATAGCATACCCTACCTGAACCTATCAAACTGATAAGCGACAATAATGAATTCAAAAATCAACTTTTAAAGTTAAACTAAAAATCCCCCCCACAGCATTTCTGGTACTACACAGGCAATCGACTTTCGAATATATCCTTATGTCGCTTACGAAATGGCTGCAGTAGTCTAAATGATGATTTTTTCAAGAATTTTGTCTTCGGCGCCCTAGCCTTAACTGCCCACTATTTCATGGAATGCAACCATTATGTTACGGAGAGACAGGCCATGTTTGAAAAAATAAGAGATAATGGAATTAGTGAGGATATTTCTGCTAAAGTTATTTTCTACGATTCATTCAACGTAAATGAAAAAATAAATAAATAAACTGATAACAAATGCTGTATGTGATTTCATTAGTTCATCTAAAAGCTTTATTTAAAACTTATTTTGTTTCCAATATGCAATCAAAGCATAGAGGGAATAAGAAGAATAACAGTATTAGCAAAACATTTTTATCTTTTGAATTGTCACATTTTTCGATTTACTGGAGGCATTATTTTGTGAAAACGAAAGCTATCGTAATTTTCAAAAAAAATTTTTCAAAATTTATTTCATTTCATTTGAGAGTAATTTCTGTTCACGTGCATTTCATATGACTGTAGTACATTTGTTGATCTATTGTTTTCTATGGGGTTTTGTGCGTAACACACGTAACACAGTAAATTTCCATAACATTGGTGCTAGCAGTTGCGTGATTCTGTGCAAGGTCTCAAGACAGCTGACAATCCTCAAACCACAATCAAATGGTACCAGATTTCACAAAATACATTTAGCTGATGCCCCTCACCAGTTAGAAGCTGTGGTGGTGTATTCGAAGAGTCGAAAGCTAGTATCGGGCCGAAAATTTTCTCTAATACAAGCTTGACAAAAATTTATAATATATTGTATTATGATGTGAGCCCTTGACCAAGGGCTGAAGATATTTTGGACTTCGTTGGTGCTCACACTAACCGAACAAATAGAAGTTGTTGTGATTTAGTTGCAAAATTTTGTTAGGGAAAATGTCGTCAGTCTTACATTATATCACAATATGACGTTCTAGTGTAATGCAAGAAAAGATCGATATAAAATGGTGCAAAGTACAGCAGCCGGGTCCCCCATTACGGACACAAAAACGAATGGGCATTTTGTGGGTGGAAAAAACTAACAAATTGTACTGGAAGACAACAGGTCACTAGTTACAAGAAAAACAAAATTAGAAAAAGAACAATCCACCCATTTCACAGCCCTTGAGCTGTAGTTAACTTCTTTGTCTTTGGAGCTAACGTGTGTTAAATAATATGTTCAATGGAGTTGTAGTTCTGTAGTGATAATGGAACCCAGTGTGGCCGCCAAACTGTGTGTTGCACTTGTTATCGTTTTAGCTTATTGGATTAATATTAATAATGCGCCTGTCATTTCATTCATTTTCAGATTTGAGCACCAGCGGTTTTCTGTCACATTACTTGTAAATATAGAATTCGGAAAAAATGCAGCTCTTCACATTTTTGAGAGCAGTTTGGAAGGAAACCATCACTGGGGATAAAAAAGACCCGATCCCTGACCAAGAGATCAAATTGCAGCAGACAGCATGCTTCGTATATTCAAATTCAAAAATATTTGGACTCGTGACACATGCGCTAGTCCGACCATTTCCGCAGTTTTCAAGATATAAAGACAGATTTTACGTAATTTTCCAGAGATAAAGATATATGTTATATGTGTTTTAGCTCGCCTTTATAAAACACAGGCAAAGTTAATGTCATACTCCAAACGTCGTTGTCCATTAACACTTACATCAATATTGAGCGCGGTGTCATCCAAACTATTGCATCTGTTTACATACACGGAAAGCACAATGGCATGAGAGGGATGTTCTGTCGAGGATCCTGTGTGCATGTTAACCGTCGTAAGTTACAAAATCAACGACTTAGCCTCTTATGTAATGGAATTTATAAACATACGCAGCGAAAAAAGGAACGCAACATTATGACTGTATAATGGTCAAATCTTTATTATGATTATTTTCAATTATTATCTTAAAAGCGGATACATTAACAGAAAAGAGTGTGCATTGTGTTATGACCCAGAGCATAGAGGCTGTCTTTGTCCCTGCAGATCTGGATTCAAACACTTTTACAGACTTTTTACGAAACACTGTAGCACATTGAATTGAAACTTAGTACATAACCATTATGACCGAGAGGTCAAGTTTGAGTTTCGGCCATGACCGACAAATTATGGCCGCTTTTGTCCTGTTTTCTTTTCCACCCAACTTTTGGTATGTTTCGTCCATTTTCAACGATATTATGTCTGTTGCTCTTCTGGTGTAGATGGCAATCCAGCTATTATTCTGATTGCTCAAAGCAATAGGAAAGATATATTGCTTTCACAATGCTTCCAGAATGCTTTCAATTTGCAAAACAGAATTTTAAACAAGCCTTACTCCTTCTGAGGCCATTGTATGCCGTATGATCCTGCAATTGCACAACTGAATAACCAGTTCCCTTTTAAACGTACAGATTCTAGTTTACTATCAGATAACCGTAGCCAGTTTGAAGACAGACTAAGGTAACATGACTGTCTCTCAAAAAGGACAAAAATGTTTAATCAGATCTGAGAAGGTTTAAATGTACAAGTCCTGTATTTTTATGGACATTAAAACATAGGCCTAAATTGAATATTAAAAAAAACTTTAGTAATTAGGTCTTAAATGAGAGCATTTATTTATCCGATTGGTATTTGAAGTCCAACTCAGGAATATTTCAGTTATATGTCAGTGGCCTGTATTTTGGTCGAGGAAGCCCACGACCATCCGCAGGTTGCTGGACGACCTTTCAATGTATGACCATTGAGGCAGTCAGTGATAGCTGGATACTAACTCATAGCACCCACACTGATGGGAGGTTTAAGGTCAATGTAAAAGAAGAATATAGACCATTATTTGAAAATAATTGGGTACTTTTAAAAGTAAAAACAATATAAAACCCTTCCTTGAAAATTGCATTTTTTTCATGGAGGCTCTTGGAAAACTTCTGGAAATTCATATCGCTCTAAAGGTTGATGAAATTTTACTAAGTTAATTGTTAATTTTAAAATTTCATTTTAATTTCTTCAGGTTTAGATTTAGATCTAGACATGGATCTGTATAGGACTAACAATAAACCCTACCCCACATGTACCGTCTGCTGCAAAGAGTACAATTTCTGATGTCGAATGAACGCTTTCTTGTTTCCTATGCTTTCATCCTTTGAGACTTGGAAGCATGTACATACAAAACAATGTGACATGTTTATAAAACTTGTACTAAAATGGCTTAAATCTTGATTTGATTGGAATATTAAACTGTTTTTAGCTAAATGATATTAGGATACTATAACAAAAACCATCAAAAATAGCATAAATATGAATAACTAGCGTAAAAAGCCTTAAGACTTAAGACTAAATGGCGTATAAAATTATAAAATAACAGACAAAATAGCATAAAATCTTTAAAAAGGAAAGGCCTCGTGAAAATGATCTTATGGTGAGTGAAAAGTCCAGTAAAAGCTTTATCTGAAAATGCCTTCATTGAGTTTTTTCAAATGTTTTGATTGTATGGTGGTGTTTATGGACCATGTTGATAATGTGGTTCACCAGTGACGTCACACCAACTTTTCTATGTCCCAAAGCCAGAAATTTAAGGCCATATTACCGTTTTCATACACAGGCAAACATTAGAGGATTACTCTTCACAAGAACTTTATTCAGACCTGAGCATAAAGGTGTACAAGCAGTTGTGTGACGTCACTGGTGAACCACTTTATCAATATGGTCCATAAAATCCACCATACAATCAAAACATTTGACTGCGTTTATTTTGGTGCGAAAAAAATCTAAAAAGTTCGGCGAAGGTATTTTCAGATAAAGTTTTTAATGGTCTTTTCACTCACCATAAGTTCCCCTTTAGGAAAATTCGTGAAAAGTGTCTGGGAGGCCTGGAGGATGAAGTAGCCATTTTGTTTCCTATTTCGACGGGGTGACTTTCGGTAGATTCCATCGGGGATTTTGGTTTACGGTTCACCCACAGACAGAAATAACGAGATGATGTGAACTATGTTTCTGATTAAAAGATCCAAGTTTTATGTTTACGGATAGATGATTCCCGGAACATCGGATTAACACATTTAAGACCACTTTCTTCCGCCAAATATTGCGTGCATGTCTGCACATACAGGAAAAGTTCACTAGCAATTTGCCAAATGTCTGTGGTTTTCTGTGGTAATCCGGTTTCCCCTCCCATGGAATTAAGATGCAACCAAACATTGAAACAGTAAATACATAGAAATTGCAATGATTGTAGTTTTATTTGAGACTTACCTGGCTTTGAATTTCTTGTAAATGTTGCCTACCTGGCTTTCAGTTTGTTATTAATGTTGCCTGTCTGTAGCTTTCTTCTCTTCGCTGGTTCCAAGATTAAGATGTCCACGTTCTTTCTGCGCTCCTGAAAAGGTCGAAATCTAGCTCACAGCAGCCACGCAGCCCATTTATATTATCAAGGACGGCTTTAGCGACCTCTCGTAGCTTTAAGCTTTTCCGGTGCTGTTAAAATCGGTATTGCGTCACATTGCCTGATGAGTGCCTTCTAGGAGACGTGGGCACGTGTTTTAAGCCATTATTAATCACTAATTATAATGCGACAATAAAGTTTGATTCTTTCTGCCAAACCTTCGCCGATCAATTCAGGCACTTTGACAATCTTCGATTGAAATTTATGACTCATGCCACAGTTTGGTTGCGTGATGAGGTGATTGTGGTAAACAAGATACAGTGAGGCTCATGTAAAAGCTGGAGAAACCAGGCGCATTCTGCTCGCAGTGGTTTCGAAAAATCTGTGACGCTGAGTGTCATCCTATAAGTGACTGATTCAGGGATTGATTGGTGTTCACTCCGTGCTCTAGGCAAAATTGTTGAGTACGGCGTTGAACGCTAATCAGCGAATATGTCATGAGTTGACTGGTGTTTGAGTGAATGTGGCCCATATCCGCGAGGAATGTATTATTAGTATTACATGAAAAAGTTTTGTTTTTTTTTTTACATTAGGCCAAGGTGCAGGTCGACATCAGAATACACATTGATGGGGGAAAAACCATGTCTAACATAAATGGTATGGACCACGTGACACTTTTGCCATGTGGTGATAAATTAAAATTTTCTGTTACTCTGATCCGACATTTTTATGTCTCGTTGCAAACGTTCAACCCTTTAGTGAGACAACGATGGAATCTGCTGAAAGTGTCTCTGTACACTTGCCGCAGGATGCACGCAGCAGACAATTGTAAGGGATATGTATTTTCACCGAAACACGGTTGCAGCAATTACCAACGTCAGAGAATTTTCAGGATGTCTGGTATTGCCCTCGCTTTGGATGTCTACATGGAAGATGGACACTCACGTCCCGGTATTATAGGCTTGCGCAAATATGATTTCACCCACACTCAGTTATTGACCTTGGGGCTACGTCAGATACGCATTTAAACAACATTCCATTGACTGTTGATTACATATAAGTTGAGATCACTTGTCTTGCACCAATTTGGTGTGTATATGTGCACACCACACGTGGGGAAGTTCCTCAGTATATATTATCAAAGATTAGTGGTCTTTCCAAGGACACTGCGCTTCCCTCCATCCCCTGCCATCGTGTAAGAGTAAAATCAATGAATATGAAATATTAAATAACAATCAAATAAATTCTTGTCGCCTTCATGTGCTGTAGTCAGAAGAAATGGTGACTATAGTCCTTCAGAGCTTTGACTTGCTAATATAACCTATCTGCAGTGCTTATGTCGTATTATAGCACTGAAGCCAGTTTTTTTTTGTTGTAAGTCATTCTGAACGATATGAAGTGTGTTTTACAGCTATTCATTCAGTGTCTTCCTTCCCCAGGTGATGTGGATGTCATTCGCCAGTGTCTTACTGCGGGGTTTTTCGCAAATGCAGCGAAGTTTCACTACACTGGGGTTTACAAGACTGTTCGCCACGGGCACATGCTTCACATCCACCCTATGTCGGTATTGTACACTGAGAAACCGCCACCATGGTAAGCTGCAGTTGTTATTTCAGAAATTTATGTTTAGTCTTACATGCATGTATATGAAGTATGTCTTAAATAATTTAAATTATACATGTTATAAAAAAATTGTGTTGGTTTTCTAAATTATATTTGCAGTAAGGTTTATTGATTTTATTATTTGAATCGCTGTATGTGTTTATTGTGATTATCGCTGGGCAGGGTGTTATTTAACGAAGTCGTGCAGCCAAGCAAAGAGTTCATGAGGGATGTCACAGTGATCCAACCAGAATGGCTGACAGAGTTAGCACCTCACTTCTATCAGTTTGGAACAGTAAGTTTGCCTTGTTTTTAAAATAAAGCCCACAAAATTAGTATATAAAACCTAGAAGTTTTTATTGAAGAAAAATGTGTGCAAATTAAATTTGCATATAGTGCCATTTATTGATGAATAACGTGCTATTTATCTGTTCCTCACAGATAGGAAAGTTCATTAGTAACCTGCCAAATTTCTGGTGCTTCACCTCAGGCACTCCGGTTTCCTCTACCCATAAAACTGATCGGGAAAGCATTGGGCCATTTGTGGTAAAAGTGTATGACCCAAAGATATAACAATTACCATCACGGTTTTTTATATTCTTTTAGTTTCGATACAACAATTTTCAAGTTAGATGATAACATATACTCAATCCAGAATAATGAATACCTCCATCTGATAGGGGACGTAACTGTGAAAATAATTCTGACCAATCAGAACGCAGAATTATTTAAAGCCGGGTTAAAAGATATGTCATGAATCGGGCCGGTAACTCATTACCATTTTGTCGCTTGACAGTACACAGCGCCACTCTAATATAATACATGTAAATTCAAATCGATTACAAACGTTTGGCTGCTGCACCTTCTTTTGCTAGTGCACAGATAATAGTTGGCAGGATGTAACGGTGTGCATTATTATTTGGCTGCACAAGTAGGACGTCAAATGCATAAGGCTCGAAGGAGCCCGGCTTGAGGGACCAGCCCGATTCACGTCATTGCACCAACTTCCGGTTGGTAAAATGTCGGTTTCTTCTGACAGCTATGGAAGCCTACGGCGATAAAGCATTTTTTCTTCGAGAACGTCTAAAAGTGTTTAACGGAGGTTTTTTTTAACCCCACGACCAGTATGGGCAAGGGGATATTGTCGTAGCGGGCGGCGTCCGTCCATATCCTTGTAAACGCTCTATCTCTAAAACGGATCACCAACCTTACACAACAGTTACATTTTGACATGAAGAAGAACCCTTATGATTTTCACCGGCCTTGACCTTTTCCTTCAAGGTCATTGAGGTCATGTAAGTTAAATTTTATTTATTTATTTATTTGATTGGCGTTTTATGCCGCACTCAAGAATATTTCACTTATACGACGGTGGTCAGCATTATGGTGGGAGGAAACCCACGACCATCCGCAGTTTGCTGGCGGACCTTCCCACGTACGGCCGGAGAGGAAGCGATCATGAGCTGGACTTGAACTCACAGCGACCACATTGTTGAAGGACACGGGGTTTGTAAACGCTCTACCTCCAAAACGGTTTAGCCCAAGTTCACCAAACTTATACCATACTTACACAATGCCATGGGGAAGAACCCTTTTGATTTTCAACGACATTGACCTTTTTACCCGTTCGCCAGTTTCGGCCAAGGGGTATTATCATATCGGGCGGCGTAGTTGTAAACGTTCTATGTCAGGATTGGTTCATCCCATGTTCACCAAACTTACACCACACTCTGGCATGAGGGTGAACCCTATTTGTTTTAATCGACCTTGACATTTTTCTTCACGGCCATTGGGGTCATTTAAGTAAATTTTATACAAAGCTTGTAAATTTATTTCTTTATTCATTGGCTCGATGTTTTGCGCCGTATTCAAGAATATTTGACTTGAACGATGGCGACCAGCATTATGGTGGGATGATACCGGACAGTGCCCAGGGAAAACCCACAACCATCCCCAGATTGTTGGCGGACCTCACCGCGACCGCTGACGGAACTCAAAACGATCGCATTGGTGAGAAGCACCTGGGTCACGGATGGCCCACAAGGCTTGCAAACGCTCGGGCTCTAGAAGCCCAAGCCCAAACTTACACTTTGGCGTGAGAAAGGACCCTATTGATATTAAGCGACCTTGGCCTCAAAACTTTGTGCAAAACTTTTGGCGGAAACATTACCAATGTGGCGTTAAGCCATAATCATTCATTCAAAATATTGTGGTGATTCGTTAGCGCCGCAGCATGGCGTAATGACCCAGGTGCCTGTCACCAATACGGACGCTGTGAGGGCAAGTCCAGTTCGTGCTGGCTTCCTCTCCGGCCGTACGTGGCATGGTCCGCCAGCAGCATGTTTTCCCCCGGGCTCTGCCCGGTTTTCTCCGACCATAATGCTCTCAGTCGTTGTATGAGCGAAATATTCTTGAGTACGCCGTAAAACATCAATAAAAATAAATAAGTAACTCAAAGTCTTGTAACAGGATGAGGAGTATTATTCACATACACACATTTTTGAAACCATTTCCTTTCAAGCTCATTGTTTTATGTGTATTTGTAAGTTTAATATTTAATACAAGGACTTATCATCAAAACCCAAGATGTACTTTCCCTCACAGTTTATACTCATCACAGTGCTGCTGGTATTCTTTTCTACGTTTCAGGCGAATGAGTTTATTTTGGTATATATTGTGTTCACCTGAACTCTTGTTCAAGTTGAGTTGGATAAATGATTATCTAAAAAACGCCTGGTTTAGCTCAGAACTGTTGACATAAAACAATTTACGCTTTCATAGAGCATTATAATTTTTAGCTGTACTGGTCGAAGGCAAGTAAATAAATAAATCAATCAATCAAACCGCTACTCCTCTTACTGTTTTTGTCCGATTTGAACGAAACCTGGGTCAAGTGTAGACGACACCAAGATACATAATTCGTACTAGCCATTTCCCATTTCAGGTATCGGTTGTCCGTTTGTCTGTCTGTTTATCCAGAATATGTTAACATTTTCAAAACGCTACTAATCCTACAGTTTTTGTCTGATGTCAACGAAACGTCATTCAAGTGTAGACTACATCAAGATACATAATTCGTATTATTGATTCCCAGTGATTGTTTGTCCGTCTGTCTGGTCGTGTTAATATTTCCTTTAAAACACTACTACTCTTACAGTTTTTGTACGATTTCAGCGACACTTGGTTAAAGTTAAACTACAGTGTGATACGTAACCCGTAGCATCGACTTTCCATTTCGAAAATCGGTTGTTCGTAATTGACCTTTAATTTAGGCAAAAATTACGTCACGTGTAAATACTGCTTTAAACAAACACACGATCTGGTGCTCCATTATGTCAGGATTACAAGTTTGCAAGATTTTCAAGTTCAAGAAACCAACAAAAAAGACACAAAAGGCACTGTCTCTCCCTACATGTGGCCCAATCCTGGTATCTGTTTATTTTCTTTTCGCCATAGCCCGAGTTAACATTCTAGCCTGAAGATAGGTGCCTGACATTTTTCAAAACACCCTTTTGGATGAAATGGTATGATCATATTGTCCATGTTGTAAATACTGGACAAAGGTCTCTTGGGTCACTTTTACCAAGGGAGTGTTTTCAGTGCAGGTTTTCCTGTCACAGTCTTTATAGGTTCAAATTTCTTTAAATCCTGCTAGTCTTTTCTCTCTCTTCTTTTTCAAGTATCATGAAATTATTACGCACTGCAGATTAGTCCCAGCACTCTGAGGTTCAAATCCAGTCTGTTTTTTATCATTTTTACATGGAAAAATTTTCCCCACAATTGTTTTTGTTCAACCTGACCTACTTTACCATGAATAGAAAGTCATTTTCTCGAGTAAGGTGTATGCGGTTGAGCTGATATTTATAATACAGATAGAACACCTTGGGGAAACTGTACAAAAATCGTTTTCATATCTTGAAAACTGTGGAAATGCACTGATTAATCAAATTGTCACCAAATTCTTTTGAAATTAAATATTTTAACTGTATATACTGATGTAGTTTGATACACTGGTCACAAATCTACTCTAAACTATATCCTACGATGTATACTTTTGACGCAAATTACGATCAAAGTTCGAAAAAGTACAGTTTTAACCTTATTTGGCGGTAACAGAAAACCATTACAGCAGAAAATTGCGAAGTGCGAAGAAACAGAAATTCCCTCAAATTTACACATCACGTGATAGGAAACCGTTACAGTGGTAAAGCTGAAAATCGCAGAGGGCAGTTTACCATGAGGATGGAAATCGTCCTTGTCCTTTATGTTGTTTGTTATGGGCTATGAGCAAAAGATCAAAGGTGCATTGCTTCCACACTGGTTTTTAGTGGTAAGCCCATTGTATATGATACCTGGCACTCACGGGTTCATATCCAGTTCATTCTTTTTCAATCTTTTTAGTTTTTTCTCTTTTTTATTACCATGAAGTTATCATGGGACTACCAGATATGGCAAATAGGTAATAGTTTGGACCCACATCTTTAGTTTTGAAATTGACTTCCTGATAATTTTGTGCCAGCCAGTAGAGCTTCTGTCTCATCAGAGACTCTGGTTAATTTTAGAAAAATGGGTTTATATGACAAAATTTTGACTGAAGGCGTGTCTGTTCTTCATTAAAATTAATTTGCAAACGAAAGGAGACCTAATGTTACCACACATGATACTACTCAAGAAAGTTTGGTCTCGTTTTCTGTTTTTGAAACAATGGTGTGATGGAATACTCTGGCTTAATCTTCAACATAATGCTTTGAAATTTGGCAATATTTATCTTAATACTTAAGCTAAAAACATAACACAGATTTTGATATCTTTTCTAATTTTGAAGGCATTAGTAAAAGAATATCAAAGTATTCGAAATTGTGAACTTAAATCGATCGCTCACAAGAAGATAAGATGAATATTAAAACTCTGGATTTAAAATGTTTAAAATTGGCGAAAAAATAACATTTGCAAAAACAGGTTTGATTTATGTATTAAAAAAAACTTTCTCCTTAGTTTCATTAATATGAAAGTTTGATGAATGTAATCATTGAAATCAGCAGGTTTTTTTTTAGCTTTTAGTACGTTATTAGGTCGTTATTAGGGGTACACAAGGCAACTTTGCAGAAATTTGCTTAAAATTGGATCTAGTATCTAGGTGGGGCGTTAAATAACAATCAGAGAAATAAATAAATACTTTAAACATACTTCTTCTGGCGTCAGTTTTAACAGTATGACGCTTGAGTTTTGACGAAAGTTTTTCATAAGAAATGTCTCATTGATGTCACAAAATGCGTTTTAATAGCTTGGTAGAATTTAGTACTCTTTTTTTGTTCCGCGACATTTCAGTTGCTTGTGACAGATATATGGCACATCTTATCTCAACTCGTACCTGTACAAAGTCTACGCTTTCATGTCACGCCGACTTAACGACAAAAGGGATAGTTTCAGTTTTGATATTATCAGTTGTCCTTACTGGGATACCAGGATACAGAAGGGTCCTGCACACGGCATGTACACATCCCGCATTGTACCATTTCTTAGACCCATTGTGTTGTGCAATGATTTCAGTCGATGTCAATCAAAGTTATTACTGCAAAAACTAGTGTGTCAGGGATATTAGATTACAGTGGGTACACAGCTGTTGTTAGCAAATATGGACGGACCGTCCATGGTCTCTGTGACTCTGCTTCATAATTATTGCGCTTAACCCGGGGCTAAGGACCGAATGTTCAATTTGTTGAATAAAATTGTCACGTGGGAGATACGAATATTTGTAATCAAAGCTCAAGGAGATACGTATTTGATTAACGACAACATATGAATTAGCATGACACCAGATTTGGATATTGATTTTATTCATCCTCCAAGACCATTCTTTGCGTCTTTCCGTCATTTCTGAAAACTGTTTATTGCTTCTCCTTACGTGAATCCATCCTAGTTTTTAGCTCTACTGGTCAGAAGAGGTTATGTATTAGCAAGTTGTCTGGCGTCCGTCCGTCTGTCTGACCGGCGTCTGTTAAGTTTTCCTCCAAAGCGCTGCTCGTATCGATTTTCCATTTCGATGATCGTTGTTCACCTGTCTGTTCATCAACCATGTTTTTTCAACATTTCTTTCAAAACGCTAATACTGTTAGATATTTTGTACGATTTCAGCGTAACTTGGGTCAAGTGTAGACTACATCAAGATACATAATTTATAGTCCCGGTTTTTCATTTTGGTCATCGGTTGCCCTTATGTCTGTCTGTTCATCCACCATGTCAACATTATTTTCAAAAGCTTACTACACCTTGAGTTTTTGTATGATTACAATGAAACTTGTTTCAAGTGTAGACTTTATCAAGATACATAATTCGTAGTAGAGATTTTCCATTACCATGATTGGTTGTCCATCTGTCTCTGCGTTTATAGGCCAGGTTAACATTGCCTTCTAAACGCTACCCCGCCTACAGTTTTTGTCCAATTTCAACGAAACTTGGTTAAAGTGTAGACTACATCAAGATACATAATTAATAGTATCGATTTCTCATTTAGATGATTGGTTGTCCCTCCGTCACTTTGTTCAGCCAGTGTATGTTAACATATCTTTCTCAACACTACTCCTCCTACAGATTTGGTCTGATTTCAGTCAAAATTGTGTAGAATTCATCAAGGTACATAAATCGGAATATCGATTTTCTGTTTCGATGTCTGTCTGTCTGTTTGTTCTTACAGGATATGTTCACATTTATTTCAAAATGCTACCCAGTACTGTTACAGTTTTTGTCCAATTTCAGCCAAACTTGGTACAAGTCAATCAGGATACGTATGTCGTAATATTGATTTTCAATTCTGATTGTCCATTGTACATACATACTTTTGTAATCGTCTCCGTGATGTTTGTGTCCCAACCAGTAGAGCCACTGTCTCATGAGAGGCTCTGCTTTAGTTGTATACTTTCTGGGTGGTACGTGTTGAACGTTTTTGTGGAAACTGGTCTTGTGATTATTGTCCCAGAAAGCCTCATCTTTGGTTGACGGCTGGTATACGAATGTTATAATTTCGTATACGAAGGTACTCTTCGACCCTTAGATCCAGAACAGCTGCACAGAATATAGCTAAATTTTGTGTGATTATTGAGTCTTATCTTTTGACTGTTTGATCTCATCTCTACTTTCCTTGGGATGCGATTTACTTTCCTGCAAGATACATGAGCCATGTGATGAAATGAAAGAGTCAGAAGAACAGGTTTACTTTATATGGCTGTACCCAAATACACGCCAGATTGTTTGTCAATAGATTTTAATGCTTTTATTAAGTTTAAGTTTAATGATTGCTTGTGAAACACTCCTTTCTACTATAAATTTCCTTCAAACTGAGAAGTTTGGGTTATGAAACCCTGTAATATTCTGGTTACTGTTTTTTTTTGTTGGATTGACTGCAAATATTCTTTTTTTTCAGGATCGGGAAATAGCAGCGAAGAGAGCAAAATTGAGAGAGTGAAGCAGACGTATTGCTCATTCATTGGTAATGAGTAAATTAGATTATCTTATAATCTGGTGTTCCTGGATGTGACTCAGACGTCAAAGAGTTTGGTCACCCTGAAAGTTATGCAACCAGAATCTCATCGAGAGAGTGAATAAACCTTAGTCTCCCGAATCTAGTCCTCTGGAAAGTGAGTCAGCCATCGGCCTTAACTTGTGTATCTAGGCCTTCTACACTGTATGGTGTTTCCTAAAATGAGTCAGGATGTCCCTGGGAGTGAGTCAGCCAGTGATCTTCATCATGTATATCTGGGTCTGCTTGCCTGTCTGGTGTTTCTCAAAATGAGCCAGGATATCCCTGGGAGTGACTCCGCCAATGATCTTTGTCTTGTGTACATGGGTCTGCTAAACTGTCTGATGTTTCCTGAAATGAGTCAGGATTTCCCTCGGCGTGAGCCAAGTGATCTTTATCTTGTGTATCTGCGTCTACTAGACTGTCTGATGTTTCCTAAATGAATGCAAGATGTCCCTGGGAGTGAATAGGCCAGTGGCTTTTTCTTTCTGTGTGGGTCTGCTAAGCTCTCTGATGTTCTGCAAAGTGATTGAAGATCTCTGCGAGAGTAAATGAACCAGTGACGCAATTTCGTCCTCTTGAAAACTACTCTTCCTCAGAGTCAGGGCAGGAGTGATTTATCCTGGCCTTGTACCTTCACTAGAGATGACCTTGTGGAATTATTTGCGCGCATTTATAAGATTATGTTAACTGCTTTATCGCACTTTGATTAGGAAACAGACCCAAACCGAAACCTTATAGATCAACATTCAGTAATGGTGTCCCCCCCCCCCCAGTGGCAAATTGTCTTTTGTTTCCTCATAATCTGTTACCGGCACAACGTCCTCAAAAGTATTCGGCCACTTTCACTTTCGGAGTTTTCTACATGAATACAGATACGATGTTGAGGCACCCAGGAAAAGAATCTGTAAATTGTATGTCCCATCACACTGATGTTTGTTTTATTTCTTATATAAAATGTATCTCACTGAAAATTATTATTCATTTTTCTTTTTCATGTATTCAATGATTGAGTCAGCTTGAGTTACGCAAATGTAATTTTCCTGAATATTCTTATCAAAGCTAGGGTGGGTAACATTTTCAAGACTCACATCACTTTAATTACCGGTGGTCAGGGTAATGAGGACTGTTATGTAACCTCTGTCAAAGGTGGTTGTTTACCGTCGTTGTTGAGATATAACCGTCGTTGTAAGAAACGTAATGGTCTTTGTAGGGACTTATCATCGTTGCGTAGACCTAACCGGCGTTGTAGAGACTTGACCATGGTTGTAGAGATATGGCCGATGGTGTAACAGGCATAACAGTCGTTGTATAGACCTGACGGTCGTTGTGTAGACTTGGCCGTCGTTGTGTAGACTTGGCCGTCGTTGTGGAGACATGAACGTAGATGCGGAGAACCGAACGTCGCAAGAGTCCTAATAGTCGTTGTATAGACCTGACGGTCGTTGTGTAGACCTGGCCGGCGTTGTGGAGGCCTGAACGTCGATGTGGGGACCTGAACCTCGTTGTATAGACCTGCCCATCATTGTAGAGACCAAACCGTCGTTGTGTAGACCTGATATGTTATCATTGATAATAGTCTCAGTAGTTAGAAACAAGAAACCTAACCTTCGTTGTAGAGACCTGAATGTCGTTGTATGATCTTGCCGTCCTTGTATAGACCTTACCATCGTTGCAGAGACATTACCGTCACTGTAGAGACCTGAACGGCGTAAGAGGCCTGACTGTCGTTGTAAGAAACGTAACTGTCGTAAGAAGCGTGACAGTCGTTGTAACTTAACCGTCTTTGTAGAGGCCTCTATTACCGTTGTTGTAAGAGAAAACCGTCGTTTTAGGAGACATAACTGTCATTGTAGAGATTTGACCATCTTTGTAGAGACCTGACTGTTGTTGTAGAGACCCGATTATCGTTGTAAATGGGAAGGCTTATTGACTACGGCATTTAGCAACAATGGGATAAATAATCAGCCCAAAGACGTCCGAGCTGGGGATGATCATAGGTTTCCGTCGGTCTCTGCCTGGTTTCCTCACACCATAATGATGGCCGCTGTCGTATGAGTGAAATATTCTTGAGTACGGCGTACAACGCCAAACAAACAAATAAATTAAAAGAGGCCCACGCACCTTCTGTGTAAGCAGATACGCAGATTCAATCCCTAGCAAAGCCTTGTCACATGTTGCAAAACATCAGTGACTTCCTCTTCAACTTTTGAGAGTAAGCCAGGGATGGATGAATCAGGGACCACCCGCGCGATGCCCACTTCACGTTACCACTACGTAATTACTATGTGGACCGTAATGCCTGCAATGCTGGGGATCATGGTACCCTCTCATTATTATTCATTTTTGTTCTTAAAGAACCGCCGTCATCGTCATTCTTTTCCCCAGGTTTCCTCCCATCATAATGCTGGCCGCCGTCGTATAAGTGAAATATTCTTGAGTACGGTGTATAAACAACAATCAAATAAATCAAATCAAATCATTCCTTTCCTAACGTATTATGTGTGACATTTGGTGGAAGACAAATGATTTTTAACAATGCGCTGACATTTGATTGAGTATGGGCAGACATGCCACATATATCATATTTTTCGACTTTCGCCTAAAGCGCACATTAGTTAGTGAAGCATAATTTTCAGAAATCCTTGTCGATATCATTAATACCAAAGCCAAAAGAAATTCAGAGCAGAGTAAACACTCTGCCCTGCACATGCCGCATCTTAACTATATTGATTTTGTAATATTAGTTATTTTTCAACGAATAGATGTCGATCTAGTGCTACCAGTGTTTACAAAAAAATAAGTATATTTTTGACTTCGTAACCTGTTCCTTCGTGGGTAACAACATGACAGAACGACCTCGACATATATGGTTTTATGTGAGACGATTTCCGTAGGAAGTTCATCAGGGCAATGGTAATAAACACAAAGATGAGATGTGGTCATATTAATTTTGCCTGAACAATACAATTAGCATGGTTTTAACAGGAAATAGCTATGTATTTCTGTGATTTGGAGCAGAGAGCTTTGTACTTCAAACAAGATAATCATAGATATCATGAGCAATGAACATTCTCTGTCCCTCAAAAAGTGTATTTATATTAAAACTAGTAATATTACCATTTTACACGATACTTACAAATATGAACATAACTTGGTGTCCAGTCGATTTATTTCAATAAGGAACATAATTGTCAAACAAAACGCTTATTGAAACAACATTACTCCAAAAGGGGTTGAAGTACCAAAGCCTAACGAAGTAATGTTTCAGTAGGCGTTGCAGTAGGTATTGAAGTAATTATTTCAGTAGGGGTTGTCGTTAGAACCCGTTTTGAAATAATATTTTAGTAGGGGTTACAATTATTTCAATTGAAGTAATTTATTTCAATAGGATTTACGACAATACCCCTATTGAAGTAATTCTTCCAATAGGGATTGAAGTCTCATCATAGGCGCGAAATAATTATTTCAGTAGGGGTAATTTTTTTTCAGTAGGGGTTGCTTCACCTGTCCAAGACCGGATGTGAATCAGCACCTTGTGTGTTGTAGCTATCGTAAGACAAGCGCCTGTAAGCACTTCAACGCGGCCAGGTCCCGTTTGAAGTATACAAGGAAGGGGCATTATGTAATGGAAAACTTCCCTGCTTTTTCTGGTCTTGCACGAATGTTATTAGACCCTAGAAAACAACAATAGCGAAGAGAAACCGGAACTTCCCAGCCCAAGGCTAGGACTGAGCTGTCGCCAACTGTGTCAAAGGTTTTCTGCTTACATTCACTCCATTTGTTCTTAAGTTCAAACTGAATATAATGTAAACATGATTATTCCCGATAAGGATGAAAGCTCGAAGGATTGTCTTTTAATGAACCTGTTATTTTTGATGTCCTTAATAGAAGGGCATATTTTATATGTCGACGTGAAAATCAGTGAAACTGTAGTTAGTTATTTTTAGCTAGGAAAACATAAACTGTGTAATTTGCTGCCCAAGGACACTCGTCGGATGGAAAAGGTTACAATTTTTTATTGACATGCAGACGGTACTCGCTTATAAAAATTACCTCATATGAAATAACTTTAAGGCACAAAATTATAAGGGAGATCTTCCCCCTTAAATAACTAATTGGGGGCTCGGCACAGATAGCGCACTTTTCGTGAGAAGTTTCGCGAAAATATCCACAGACCGAGGTGATCGCTAATTTTCCCCATATTGTTGCGCCGGAAGTTTACTTTGCAAATGGAATCGTGTTATCGGAGAATGATGTATCCTCTGGCTTGTACTGGAATCAAGATTCAGTGATAACCTATTATCGCAGTTGTTTGTACAATACAAGGCGGAAGTGCTTGGGGACGTAGTGTACATGTTGTAACAGCATAATCTGCGTGCACTTTAATTATCCACCTAGCCATACACCTCACATGTGTATGATAAGTTTCCCCAGTCTGTGAAAAATCCAGTTTTTCACATACGCCGAGGTAAAAAGCGACCCATGGGAACGAGGGTAAAACACAGATTTATAACATACATTGAATACCTTCATCACCATGAATAATATAGATGACTTTACGACAGCAACATGTTTAGTAAACATGTTTAGCTTCTTTCTTAAGTATTTTTATATTGAATATGTACATAAAGTGGTTCAAAGTAAAACATTTGAGTAACCAGATGATTTTTGACAATTATTTCAATACATTCCTATCTCATTGTTAATATATTTCCTTTTTTTTCACAAACTCATATAGTTTCATGTGCCCTCTCCCATTTATCTGTAATGGGCTGGTGAGTGTTTGCAATATCACAGTATTTTAATTGAAAACATTAAGATAACGGGAGTGAGGAATGGGTCTGGATCGTGCATGGCAAATTGGACTAGTGTTGAGTTTTGAACCCTACCCTATATATGGTTCTTTTCGCTCCAACTGGTAAACTTTCTTAAAGTGAAAAACAGGGCATCTTAAAAGTTGAGTTTGCCAAAAAGGTTAGACAATGTAATGTTTATTTCGGTAAAGTATCTTGCCTAACAGGTGCTAAGACAGTGAAAATTGACATCTGATCGTTTTCCCGTCGGCTAGCATGAAACGCAGCCATACTGCGTGATCTCTGACGTAATTGTTCCAAGCGCGGAACACTGCTGTCACCTTTCAGCTGCTAGGATTGTGGTTAAAACTTAAGTGTATATGTAGACTGGTCAGTTCCTCCTAAGCTTAAAACTATGGGCGCCTTAAGATCTCCAGGCGGCAGCAACATACACCACACTTCAAACGAAGATAATTCAGCAACGAAGTTATGCAAATTCAAACAGGTTTTTGCATTAAAGAGGGCATTTTGTAACGTTTTAATGAATAGTTCTTCGGCCATGAGTTGTCTTTTACCGAAAAAGTGGACACGGTTGAATCACTATTTGGTTAACCCTTCACTTCAGTTTCAACTTGATAATATGGTGATGGAAATTATTGCATCTTAATTGGCACAGACACGCTCTCCAGTTACTGAGGCTAGGACTTCTTAACTTTGAAATGGTCGAAATTGGACAAAATTTCGGCCTTAGTGATAACTACTTCTAGACTGCAAGCTTCATGTTGTACAAGTAATTATAGCTAATAGTAGCAAGAACAAAACTGATTACACCACAAGTTAATTAGGCTGAGGCAAACAACTCTGTTTTGTCCCTTATGTCCGTGTTGCCTCACTACGCCATAACCATTTCATCTCTGGAAAGCTCTTAGAGTCCATTGATCCTGTCCGAACGTTATGCAATACTATAGGCGATATTTTGATATTAAAGCTGATTGAGTGCATGGTGTCATTGTGGTTTAGCACATTTAGCCTTTCGTGACTGCAGTGGGGCGTCATTATTTACACCTGCCCGTGGGTGGGTGTGGCAGTGAACGCCTGTCTGGGTTAGTGATGCAGTGTTGTGAGCAAGATATCTACAAAACTAATTTGGTGTTCGAATTTATCCTGTCTATATGAGTATGTTCCTTAACCACAGGGCTGGGGACATGCGCGTCTACTAAAATGTAATCATGATATCCTTGCCATCACAATCGTCATTGTCGACGTTGTAATTGTTCTTCTTCTTCTATTTATTATTACTATTATTATTGTTGTTGTTGTTGTTACGTGGAAGATATTTTGATTAGGACAACCTGAACAGCATCGGTGATCTTGGCACTACCTGACTCAGCATCAGACAACCGGGCAAGGTAGGCCTAAAGTCAGTATAAGGTAATTGGGTGGAACTCCGTCACTAGGTGGCTGATGTTCCAATGAGGCAGAATTATAAATATGTCGGCACTGGCTCCGGCCTGCTAAATGGAGGCAAGGTGTAAACGGACGATTGAAAATTATAGCAGTGTAATATGATTGGCCAAAACCTAGACACTGATTGAGACATGGACGTTGACTTATCAGGATTACTATTTTAAAACATGAGATTTTGTAACTGTTCGTATGAAGACTTTTGTCGGGAAGCAAGGAATATAGTTTATGGGCAAAGTTTTCAGCTGTCTTTTCCAATGAGATATAAGTATACCCTAATACACATTATATATCACTGAAAATGTCTCACAATCCTGTTTTCAAATATTTATTCAACAGTTTTTTGTAGTATTTTTCACATTGAACGTTCTTTAATGCTTAATACAAAGGGTCTTTTCAAGCTTATTCTAACAAGTGGCCATACGTATATCTGCATGAGGAAGCAGCTTAACCACGTCTGTAAATTCTCTAAATATGGATCGCTGTCATCAGACTTGCGGCGTTAAAATTTTCTCATCATTCAAGAGACTTGCATTATACACTGGAATACAAAATTTGAAAAGAGCAAAGCCCAACATTACAGGTGGTAAATAGTACTCCTCAGACTGTACCTTAATATCTGTTCATGTACATGTTGTAAGAACTATTTTTGAAATAAAAAGACGGTCTGTAGGAAGTCTCTTCTAGTTCTCTCAGAAAACACTTAGCCTTGCTATTGGGTGTTAAAGATGTTTTTTATTGACCAAGTACAATGTTTTCTTTTATCAACTGAAGTTGCCTAGAAAAAAATAATGGATAATTTAAACAAGGCTAGCATGGTATCTGTGTAGATGGCATCGATATCACAGCTCTTACAGGCAAGAGTTAACCCAACTCTCTTGACACCAGAAGAGAGGGACAGTGTTGAAGTGAGTCGAGCCACCGAACCGAACGGCAGTGTAGTAGCTCGTCCTCACAACATTACAGAAGGTTTCTTTGACTTCACTGGTAGATACTATGAAGCGTTTGGAGATTTGACCACAGACAGACTTCATCCTGGAGTAGAAAAGGTCATCGCATTGCTTTCGACTTATGCCTCTTTGGTGGCCCTATAGAAAGAAAAAATATGAATGTTTCGGAGAAAAAACTGACACACAACAAATGTGGCAAAATTACAGAAATTTATGCAGCCAAAGCACACAAATTTTGTAATATTTCCATTTTAAGTCTGTGTAAATAGTGTACTTTTCCAGACTGCGCATGTTATATTTACGGCTGTTATAGACTGGACCTGAAAGGTGATCTTATTTTACAGTACAGCGTAAGACTGGAATCAAGTAAATAAATAAATAAATAAGTAGATAAAAAACGGTGATCCACATAAAATTCAAGGACTTACAAACGGTTGAAGATGACTATACACAAAAAATTTATTTATTCAATAGTTTTTTTAAAGATATGTTGAGTTTCACTTATACGATGTCCGTTAGTTTCACGGGAGTATGAGAAAGAGCACCCGGGCTAAAGCACCGACCTTGGGCAAGTTACTGACAAACTTTCGCATGCATGATGTACAGATTTGAAAACCATATTCACGGGAAGATCAAGGGTCTCTGACGAAAGCAAGGCTGCCCAAACCACCCCACACACACCCTAGACCGCTTTAATACTCCCCCGAAAGCCTCGAGCAGAATGAGAGCCAAAAATCTACACATTCCTTACCCAAAGCCAGGATCCATCCTCCCACTTGTTTGTAGCATGGTTCGGGGTTGCGTAAGCTACTAACTTAACTAGTTTCCATTGATTCCCAGAAAGCTTCTTTGTTGTCTAATATTTTGGCAGATTCCATATTGCTAGCGTGTGGAATTAGAAAGTATTTCATATGCCAAAGAAATAAATAATAACAGAAAAATAGTCAAACTAGAAAAATTCTGTATAGTTTAATATGTAATAAAGAAGGCTGTTCAATTCTATCAGGTGCAAAATAGAAAACACTTAAATATAGGCAGGGTGCTAAATAGAAAACTTCCGCTATTAATAAGTGAAAATGAAAAGAAACCTGTGTGTGTAATAATGCAAAAATAACCTTGTTATTATTTCAGTAGGACGATTAAGAGATTCTTCAGTTAACGAGAGAAGGTGGTCATTGTGCCCCAGGTTAAAGCTAGACTTGACCGTAATATTGAAAACAAATACCGATTCCTGAGCATTTAAAGACTATATGTGCCACACTTTTTCAGGATGCCGCTTCGCTCAAGCTCTGTGTTAAGTCTGAACTTCATGTTCTAACTAATAAAATATTTTATAGGTGTGAGAATATCCTATAGCTAATCCATCCTTAAGTCTGGTTAGACATTACCACAAATTATGCATTGTTTCACTTCATAAACAAGCACTTCCCAAATAGTAATGGTAAAGTCACGCTTTACATTCCATAAAGATTGGATAATGGAATCGTGTCTTACACGTGTTGTCTAGCGGTTAACTAGTCTTTAGATGGTATCTTTAATACGTGTGCTTATATTTCAGACAGGTTATTCTGATCGTCCATCAGAATAATCCTATTAACCGACCTTCCGACTGTTTGGCGCCTATCACAGTATGGGCGCTTCACAAAATCACGATTTTAAAATTTATGACTCAGTTATAAAGTAAAGTCGAAGGAAATCACGATTTTAGAATAAAGCTGTCCTCTGGCTTCTTTAATAGTGTCATTGGAACTGGCCTTCGGCTGATACTATGACGACGTTGTGCAACGTGCCTAGGAACTGTAATTGCCAGGACGGTAAATTTCAGAGAAGGCCAGGGTGAACTTAACTGACACACATAAACATCTCTTATGCCCGAACTTCTCGGACTCCAATGAAAGAGTATTTCTGGACAGTATGCCACCATGACATGTGAACTGTCGAGACAGCCATGAGATAATCTTCCTGATGAGCATTACCCACTGAAGTTTTTTTTTTTGTTATAGTACATGTATTTCCGGTAGAAGAATCTTTCTGAAATCCCGTTCCAGCACAGTAAAAAGCCTTTGGAGTATATTCACAAACAGTACATCCCGCTGTAGTAGGCCCAATTTCTGAAACGCAACGCCATGTGACGAGCCTTAAGTCTTTAATTCTTATCGTTACCTGGGTGACTGACCCTTGTAAACAGTAGTACGCATTCAAGATTCAAACTGAAAGCCACATTTAACGCTGAAGAGATTAGTGTTCCTGAAAAACACGATTATAAAACTTGCTGTAAATCACATAGGCCCTACGACCATGTTGAACCTAGCGTAACATCTACCTGAATTTGAGCATCATCCAATCTACCTGGCCATTGTCATCCGAGTGAAGAACTTTGTTGAACACGCTCACTCGACCGAAGAATCTACCTGACCATTGTCATCCGAATGAAGAATCTCGTTGAACACCGTAATCCGACCGAAGAATCAACCTGACAACTCTCATGCGACTGAAGAATCTTGTTGAACACGGTCCCCCCCGACCTAAGATGTTTGTTGAACACGCTCACTCGACCGAAGAATATATCTGACCCTTGTCATCCGAATGAAGAATCCTGCTGAACACGGTCAACCGATCAAGAAATCTACTTGGACACGGCCATCCCAGTGAGAAATCTTCCTTAGCATCACAAATGATATTAAAATTCCTGAATTTTCGGGATCACTTGGCTGACCTTGGAGCTTTTCTCAGCAGTACGATGCTAGGCGTTAAAGCCGACATTCGTATACCAGCCGTCAACCAAAATGGGCCTTCTGCGTCAATAATCGCAAGACCAGTTTCCAAAAATAACACGAACCACCAAAGAACTAAGAAAATATATGTAAAACATAAAACGTAGGACGGATTCATGCGAAGAGAAACTGTCAACAGTTTTCAATGATGAAGAAAAGACGCATTGAATGCTCCTCTGCGGATGAATAAAATCAGCTTTCAAATCTGCTAGACACTCGACAGGACATTTTTAAAAAAGGTTTTTGAAAGAAAATTCACAATATTATTTAAGCGTATATTGAAGAATATTTGCTCTTAGCCTGTATTTATTTATAGAATTATAACTAGAGGGTTTGTGTTTTGTTCTTTGCTCCAAAGTCGACTGCTGTCCATGGCTTATGATTTGTACATACTTAGCACTAATAACTTACGCATGCGTAACAGACGTCATGACGATTACATGACGGTGTGAACTGGCTTTTATAAAAGTAAGGCAAGTCATAGGGAATGCTGCAGCCATTGGCGTGGGTTGAGCACTCGTCGGCCTCACACCAAGCAACACAAGCTAGACAAACCACCAATACAACGACAACGTTCATTCTGTAAAGTTAAGAAAAGCATAGTGAAAAAAACTGTCATCAAAAGAGAAACAGGAATGAAAGACAATAAAAGGGATAGAGTATAAGTCGAACAGTAATATCTTATTTCTTAAAGAGGGACAACAAACCTTTTATTCCGCCAGTGCAATGAAAGTAGTGTTAAATAGTTTGCAGATTGTTTGTATATGCTTACACTGGAAATCGCCTCCACAAAATGGGAGGGTTTATTATCGAGAACGTTTTTGTTGATGTTCAGATGTTTGCCATTTGTGTTGTGAATCCGACCACATAAGTGAATGTAAATGACCTGGTTACCGTATTATATGATACCTAGAAATAGAACGTGAGAGAAGACCAGATGATTCGTCTCTCTAACAGCTTTTACTGGTCTTTCGGATCTGTAACAATCTCTTGTGTGTTCGCTGAGAAGCTCAGGGACAATGTATCTGATAAATGTATGCCTTACTTTAGAGCAGAGTTACACAAATAACATCTAGATTTCTTATGAGGTTAACTGATGATTTGTCAGCTTAAAGCATCTTTGTGATTTGTATCATAATACCGCATTGCGAAAATATACATGTATAGGCTTATAGTCGAAAGCGTCACCAGTATAGCTAAGCACAGGGCCCCATGCATGTGGTGACATGTATAAGAGTGCAGCTAAGCGTATGGACAACTTGTATATGATGTTAGTACAAGAGTCTAGCTAAACGTAGGGCGTCATGCATAGGGTGTCATGATTAAGAGTGTGTATACTTAGTTATAAGCGTAAGGCGTCATGCATGAGGTGTCATGTATAATAGTGTAGCTCTGTGGAGGGCATCTTACTTATTATGTCATACATGAGAGTGTGACTAAGCGTCGGACGTTATGCATATAGTGTTGTGCGCAAGAGTGTAGCTAAGCGTAGAACATAATGCAGAGGGTGCCATAAGTAAGAGTGTAGCTAAATGTAAGATATCCTACATCGGGTGTCATGAATAAGAGTACAGCAAAGTGTAGGTTGTAGGTATGCATAGGACATAATGGGGTTGTAGGTAAGCACAGTATATCATGAGGTTGAGGGTAAGCATGGGACATCATGAGGTTGTAGGTTAACATATGACATCAGGCCGGTGTATGTAATCATAGGGCATCATGAGGTTTTTAGGTAAGCATAGGATATCATGAGGGTACATCAGCAGGTTGTAGGTAAGCATATGATATCATGAGATTTCAGGTAAGCATAGGATATCATGAGGGTACATCAGCAGGTTGTAGGTAAGCATATGATACCATGAGATTGTAGGTAAGCATAGGATATCATGAGGCTACATCAGCAGGTTGTAGGTAAGCATATGTTATCATGAGATTGTAGGTAAGCATAGGATATCATGAGGGTACATCAGCAGGTTGTAGGTAAGCATATGTTATCATGAGATTGTAGGTAAGCATAGGATATCATGAGGGTACATCAGCAGGTTGTAGGTAAGCATATGTTATCATGAGATTGTAGGTAAGCATAGGATATCATGAGGGTACATCAGCAGGTTGTAGGTAAGCATATGATATCATGAGATTTCAGGTAAGCATAGGATATCATGAGGGTACATCAGCAGGTTGTAGGTAAGCATATGATACCATGAGATTTCAGGTAAGCATAGGATATCATGAGGCTACATCAGCAGGTTGTAGGTAAGCATATGTTATCATGAGATTGTAGGTAAGCACAGGATATCATGAGGGTACATCAGCAGGTTGTAGGTAAGCATATGTTATCATGAGATTGTAGGTAAGCATAGGATATCATGAGGGTACATCAGCAGGTTGTAGGTAAGCATATGATATCATGAGATTGTAGGTAAGCATTGGATATGGTGAGGTTCCAGTGAAGCATAGAACAACGTGAGAGTGTAGCTGAGCATAGGATATGATGAGTGTGTGGGTAACCAGAGGATATCGTGAGGGTGTTGGTAACCATGGGACATTATGAGGCTGTTGGTAACCATATGACATCATGACGGTGAAGGTAAGTATAGAACATCATGAGATTGTAGGTAAGCATAGGATATCGTGAGGGTGTAGGTAAGCACAGGGCATCATGGTGTTACAGTTAGCCATAGATAGAGAAATTATCCATAAAACACTCCCACATATATAGGGAAGCTCATAGCCCAAATTGGTGTATGTGTAGTTGTTGTTTATAAACCTGCATATTAAAGTCACATCTTGCTCAAGACGGACTCCATATATATAGATGTACATACATCCTGTATATACATGGTACAATGTTTTGGCAGCTGACAGGTATGCTGGCTGAAGCCCCACATAGTGTTGCTCAAGCGTCTTTACGCAATTTAAGTTTGTCTTCAGTTAAATGGGTTTAACGATTGTTAAGGGATATAAAGTAATAATTTAAGTCAACTACACCATCATTTTAATATATGTTGCTGTACTTTTTATTGATAAACGCATTTGCTCCTAGATCTGGATTACTTCTTGTTCAAGGAAATTGCTCCTAGATATTCCTATGTATTAGCGTGAAGGTAATGGCGATCAAGCTAACGAAGCTACATGGCCTCAAGAACACATATTATCAATTACTGTGTATATAAATGTAAGAAGCTTAAATTAAGACTTGTTTAAGTTAATGTTGGTGTTATGTTCATGAATCAGGATCTAGAAACAAATGAAACCCACCTGAGGATCGTTGATCTTGTCCTTTAAGCATAGACTATCGTGAGAGTGTAGCCAAGCATATTAAGTATAAGACATGCAATGCACACATGTGGGACATCATGAGAGTGTAACTTAACACAGGATATCGTGGAAGTGTAGCTAAGCATAGGACATCGTGGGGGTTTAGCTATGTATAGGACATCTTGAGAGTGCTGCTAAGCATAGGGAGTAGGGCTAAGCATGTGAGAGTGTTGCTGAACACAGGACATCATGAGAGTGCAGCTAGTTATAGTCACGTGTCAGGTACACCCCTAACCCACACCCACCACCTCCAAATGAATCGTGCATGGAGAAAAAGTTCTAAAACATGCGTTGAACGATATAAGCGTTTTACCTGTGCGCGCGATAGCCCCCGTCAATCCCAGTCAGTCTGCGCTGATGACAAACTATTAACACGTTACTTATAGCCAGCCTTGACCTGATTCCACCCGTATCATGACCACCACTCCCCGTTTTCTGGAGAATGGACATGTGGGCTCAAAGAGCGACACGTTTGTTGTGGGAGACCAACATGTTACACTCAGAGTTATTACTTAATTTGTTGCAAGTTTAAGCAACAACGCAAATTTAATGGAAACATAAGTTTAAACCTTATCTTTGTGCATTACTCTCTATTCACATAGCACGGGACACCGTTATAAGTGAATAATTATAACGTCACCTGAGGCATTGAAGTCTTCGCCAGGAAATCAAACTTGTGGAGGGTAACATTATGAGTTAGAAGAAGCGTTCTAACTGCAGTTTAGTTGCAGTAATAAGGACCTCCAACATATCTATGTGCACAGCTTGTGTTATTGCAAGTCACTAAATGCAATTTCGGTAGTAAATATGGTTGATTTTACAGAGAACTGAATATAGGCGACAAATTGAAAGAAACGGGTTATAGTACAAGATTGCATGGTAGTTTGACAGATAGTTTTCAGCTATGTTCTGAGTTATAGAGGCTATCTGTCAGCGCCTAATCTATAGAAATATTGCGCCCAATTATGATATATCTCCTAATCGTATAAATCTACGGCGCTTATTTATGTAATTTTCGCCAAATAACGGAAAATTTGTTACTCATTGTTGTAGAATTCCTAGTCGTATATTTTACCTGCGCTTATCTATATATACAGCGCACAATAATATCATACATTGCGCATAATAGAATAAAGTCTATGATTGACGCAACTACACCGGATAGATTTTGCGCCTGGTTATTTCCATAAATTTACCAAACTTGGTGGTTTTAGTCAACTGCTGAGTGTATTTTGTTCTGATGTACTTCCTTGTTATGGTGCTTCATTTCCTTCAGGCAGGAGACGGTTTCGTCCTCGTAACGTGGAAAAGGCTATCTTCTCGGGCCTGATTCTGAGGAAGAGAAACAACAAAAAGAAAGCAACAAAAGCAAAGCAAAAATTAGAAGAAAAAAAACAAAACAAAAAAAACAAAACAAAAAAAACGCGCCTCTGACTTCTAACATGTAAAACAGCTGATGTATTACACAGTTATTTTTTGTCTCACACGTGAGTTCCTGCATTGCACATCAACGTATAGGGAGCAGCCTCTAAATTATATCGCTCAGTGTTTAGAGGGTCCCTGACATGTTGGCAGATGTCCTCGGTGAAAGCTTCTAGGTCACTCAGATGGATTGACAATGCGGTACGCGAACATACTACGCAGCACAAACGTGTTTACTCGGAGGTCGGTAACGACGACAATCCATTCTCTCCACGTGAGGCCAGTTTTTTGAAGCATACTTAGTGTTAATTGGCACTCAGCCATGTGTACTTTATATCTGTTCAATATACGTTGCCATTGCAGTGAGTTAAGGCTTTCTTAGCTTAAGTGCACATCACAAAACTGAGGCCTGGGTGTGGAGCGCTGGTTGTCCAGGCTGAAAGTTTTCAAACACGATGATTGCATCAAGAGTCATCAAGAAAACGTGAAGCCATCAATCAATCCATGTCTTACGGTTAAACACCACATACTGATTTCTTGAATAAAATACGTCATCTAAGAAAAAATAAACAATGACCTGTCTTTGACATATCAGACGTTTTGTTATTGCATATGAAACAAAAGTGAAAAAAATGCCGATTCTCTATAAACACACACTCACAATGAGGGAACATATCCATTCAGTTTCTAATGACTTCTGACAGTGATCGAACTACCGATCATTGCAGTTAGTTCACAGTTCGCACTTTGGTTAAGCCTCACTCAATCCAGAGCTACATGCACATTTATTTACGACCTCTGCGATTCGTCAGAGGTCAGATGTCTATAAAACTAAGCTTAGTACACAACTCCATGCCCCATTCGATCTGACCCAAAGTGTGTATAAGACTATCCTTAACACACTTTCTCCATGCCCCAGTCGATCAAACCCAAAGTGTGTATAAAACTATTCTTAGTACACAACTGAATGCCCCACTCGATGTGACCCAAATGTGTATTAAACTATCCTTAACCACACAACTCCATGTTCCCCTCGATCAGACCCGACACTACATATTGAAGGTGTCCCATATGTCATATTTGCAAAGCTCAAGCATGTCGACTGTATTGCCAGTCTGTGGATGTTTTTCATCCTGACTTAGTGGTCCAATGCAGTGTTTCGGAATTCTGTTTGGTATGTTTCTACCAGAACATATTCCATCATCAGGGGTCGGCGCTTAAATTTTGGATGGAGTTTTCTGGGATAGTAGAGGTTTCAGCATTTTGAGTTTGTAATATTTCTTAGGTGGGTTTTCTTTGTCCCTGTGGGTTTTCCCGTGGGAGGTATGTATATGCTAAGATTCAGTTGTTTTCTTAAGATAGCGAATACTGCCTCTCCTCGTAGGTGATAGACTCTGACAAATCCAGTTCGGCTTTGAGCCTCAGGGCAAAATGAGAATCTGTTTTTCCTGCCTGCTGAGTAGAATCAGGAGCCATGAGAGTTATGCTCTCTACATATCTTGTGTCCGGGAGTGCGGTATTTCATTATAGGGCATAGATTAATTGATATGATGCAGAACTGTTACGTCATATGACTTCAGTATTATCTGCAATGGCATACGCACATTTTCCACTGATTAACACAGTTCTTCCGTATTAGATGTGTATGTAGTCTAGCTGGTTCTGGAGGACGGTTGCTAGAGAATAATCCGTATAGCGTCTATATTTTCAACAGTTGTAGTATGCTTATGCATGTTTCTGGTTTCTTGATAAAGCTCATCCGTGTTTTGCATATAGATAATCTATTTGATTCTCGAGGATGGGTGTTAGGGAATAGTCTGGATAACTCCCTTGTCTTTAGTATTTATGATATGATGGGTTATCCTGGTGCCAGGGTATCGAAGACACATAGACCGTAATGCTGTGTCAGCAATTCAGACTTGAACTTGTGCCTGCCTGGTATAGTAAATAGTATATATTTATCTCTTTTGAGCTGTACTTGTGCTCTGGGGTTTGGATAAACCCGGCAATTGAGAAGTGTTTATCCCGATATCTCATCCATGGTAAGACATCGCGATTTATGGCGACTTGTTTCTTTCAGTGGTTGATTACAAAACAAGTCATATTTGTGCGTAATTGCCTCTGATACACTGTACCTCCTTGTGCTGCAGTCTTTTCATACTCTGACAAAAATCGGAATACGAGTACTGAAGATCGTGCGACAAGGCCCTATCAATTTAAAATTATAGTCATAACTGATGTACGACAATCCACCATAGCTAACGATAAATTTTCATCACAACTAGTTTTTGTGCGTCCCCAAAAACCACCTACGACCACGGCAACTGTCCTATACTATCGCTAACGATTCAGGTGCAAGCAAAGTGCGAGAAGCACCTTGTGATCGCTGGCGATATCTTCAGATGCACCAAGATTCGTCAGAATTCCTCAAAACTTACCGCAGGATCAATCCACGATTTGTGATCATTATCTGCGAGTTTTCGGTCGCAGGTTCTTAACTCATCGAAAGTGTTGATCTGACTGGGACCTTAGCTCCTCCCTATCAACACACACACAGTAAAGCAGTCACCCTACGGGATGGTAACTGGTGATGGTGGGGGTATCACCGCTGCAGATCTTCCGACAGTTCATCACCCTCAGCAATCGCACAGTCCGAAAAGCCCTGTAAACACATGGGGGAACTCGTTGTTCCAGCGATGACACGGCGGCTAAAGCCAACGTTGGGAGAAAAACAGGGGACTTTTCCTCTGCGGGCGGACGAACTTTGGAGGGTTGCCTTTGTGTCGATCTAGGTACACGTATGCAAAGTCAGGGTTGGCCTTTTTCCACAGGGGTTTAAAAAAACTGACGAATTTGCTCTTTCACCTCCTCGCCTGGGTTCCATGTGTAACGATAGACTTCCATAATCTTACGTATGTTTGACGCGATGCATGTTTTTATATCAACCCTATAGGTATACGCGCCAGAGCGTCACTACAGAGTGTGCAGTCCGGCCAATTTTATGTAGTGCAAAGTGTTCGTCAGATTGCTCCAAATAAACATCCTTAACACGGATAATGGACATTCTTTAATCATTACATGGTGTCAGAAGTGGAGAATAGAAGTTCTTCCATCCTACAAAATGAGTCAGGACGGCTTGACAACACCGAAACCTTTGAATCTCGACGGAAATGTGTCGGAGAATTGGCGACGATGGATCCAGCAGTACAGGTTGTACATGATAGCATCCGAGAAGACTGAAAAAGCTGAAGCCTTACAGTGTGCAACATTTTTGACTCTTGCCGGCACAAATGCCATTGAAGTGTATAACACGTTCACGTTTACGGAAGACGAACGGGACATAACTGAACCTTTGATAGCGAAGTTCGCAGAACACTGCACGCCGAAGAAGAACGCCACATTTGAGAGACACCAGCCGAGCCACCGTGTTCAACGACCAGGTGAGCCATTTGATAGTTTCTTGACAGACATAAGGTTACTCATTAAGAATTGTGAGTACAGAGAGTTAACAGACAGTATCCTGAAGGATCGAATTATAGAGGGGCTTAACTCTGAACAGACGAGAATAAGACTGTTACGTGAGCCCGATTTATCTCTCGAGAAGGTAATATCGCTATGCAGAGCATCTGAAACGGCCGTTAATCACCTGAGGGTTATGACTAGTGACGATCAGTCAGCAGCAGTAACCCATGAAAACCTCAGCAAAAACAAGGGTAAACAGACAGGACCGACACACAAAAGCAGTACAAGTAACAGTGGAAATAAAACAGATAAACAGACAGATCAAAGGAAGAAAAAACAGAATGTAGCCGATGTGGATATCGCCACGCTGTACGTGGAAAGTGCCCAGCAGATGGACAAACGTAATCGGTGTTGGAAAATTGGACATTTTCAGAAAATGTGTAAAACCAAAAATGTTCATGTTGTAGAAGACAGCCATCAAGAAGAGGATAGTACATCATACTCAGAGCCCACTCAGTCAGAACTTTTTGTTGATAACATAGACTCTCAGTCATGTAGGGAGCCATGGATTGTACCATTATTGGTGAACAAAACTGTCGTTCATCTAAAGTTGGAGACTGGTTCAGATGTGAATATTTTGCCCAAATCTGAATTTAACAAGCTACTTGTCAAACCAAAACTGAAACCTACAACTGTTAAACTAACGGCATAGGCTGGTAGTGAGATACCCGTTATTGGACAATGTGTACTAACTGTTGAACACAAGGGGCAGTTAAGAAGGCCTTTGTTTATTATCAGCCTAGCAAATGTCCAGCCAATATAAGGCAGGAAAATGAGTGACAGTATGGGACTGATTAAAAGAGTGTCAGCTGTCACTGATAAACATGAAACTAATGTGTTTTCAGAATTTCCAGAATTGTTTCAATTGGATGCTTGAAAACCAAAGTCAATATAAAGCTGAGAGAAGGCTGAACCCCTGTGGTAGAACCATGTCGCAAAATCCCTTTCGCACTCCATGGCGAGGTAAAAGGGGAACTTGAACGAATGGAACAAATAGGTGTAATCACAAAAGTAGTAGTGAACCTACAGAATGGTCGTAGTTAATAAACCTAATGGAAAGCTACGCATATGCTTGGACCCTAGAAATTTGAATAAAGCTATCTTAAGAGAGCACTATAAATTACCCACAAGAGATGAGGTAATGTCCAAGTTTGCTGGTGCTCGTTACTTCACGAAACTACATGCCTCCAGTGGATTCTGGCAGATACCTCTTGATGAGGAAAGTTCAAGGTTATGAACGTTTAATACACCATTTGGACGATACCGTTACTTAAGATTACCATTTGGCATCTCCAGCGCCCCAGAAATTTATCATCGACAGATACACTCGCTGTTTGAACATGTTGATGGAGTAGATACGTCGATGGATGACGTCATTATCTGGACAAATGACAAAGAGCCACATGATAACCGTGTAAGACAGGTGTAGAAAATTGTCAGAGACAATAGTCTGAAACTCAACCCAGACAAATATCTGTACTGTGTGAATGAACTGACATTCTTAGGTGACACAATCTCAAAAGATGGACTGGAACCTGACGCTGAGAAAGTTGAAGCCATCAATGACTTTGCCAGACCAGTATGTAAAAAAGATATACAGCGTTTCATTGGCATGATAAATCATCTAGGACGTTACATTCCAGACTTGTCAGTTAGAGCTGCACCACTACGTAAGCTCCTGGACAAAACCATACAATGGGATTGGACAGATGAACAGGAGATGGCCTGGAAGAATCTTAAGGAAGCCATTTCCCATGGACCTGTGTTACAATTTTATGACCAAACGAAACCAATCAAAGTATCAGCTGATGCAAGTAAGAACGGAATTGGTGCTGTACTCTTACAAAGACATGACGACTTGTGGTTGCCAGTTGCTTATGCACCCAGAGCTATGACACAAGCAGAGTATGCACAAATTGAAAAAGAAACTCTTGCTATTACCTATGCATGTGAACATTTCCATCAGTATATTTATGACCAGACTGTGGAAATTGAAACAGATCACAAACCTTTGGAGGCCATATTCAAAAAGGGACTGAATGATTGCCCTCCAAGGCTACAACGATTTCGACTGCAACTGCAGAAGTATGACTTATCTGTGTGTTATACCCCTGGGAAGCTGATGTTCACAGCAGATGCTTTATCCAGAGCATACAAGAAACAGAAAGTGCCAGTTAGCAGTACAGAGACCGATGTACAAGCATATGTTGATTGCATACTGTCAAATCTACAGGTGTATGATGAACGCTGAGATGACATCAGAACGCAAACAGCTAATGATCCTGTGATGTCAGCTCTTGTCAACGTGATCCTTGATGGATGGCCTAATGATAAAAAGGCTTGCCCAGCTGAAATCTCTGAATTTTGGAACTACAGAGATGAACTGAGCACCACTGATGGATTGGTTTTTAAAGGCTCTAGAATTGTGATTCCCCAAAAACTGCATGACCTTATGCTGACAAAAATTCACAAAGGTCATCTTGGTCAAGAAAAGTGTAAACGTAGAGCCGGTGAAGTGTTATTCTGGCCTCGTATGAATCTAGACATTGACAGTGTAGTGAAAAACTGTGAACTATGTATTACGTACAGAGCAAAGCAGCAGATTGAACCGCTGTTACCACATTCAGTAGCTTTACGGCCTTGGAAAAAGGTTGCCACTGATTTGTGTTATGTTAATAACAAAACCTACATAGTTGTGGTTGATTGTTACTCCACATTCCCTGAGATCAGTCAGCTTAGTGGATTTGGAAGTAAACCAGTGATCCAAGCATTAAAATCCGTATTTGCTAGACACGGCATACCAGATGAAGTTGTTAGTGACAATGGACCATGTTACAACAGTAGTGAATTCAAACAGTTCTCTACAGAGTGGGGATTTACCCATACAACATCTAGCCCATTGTACCCCAAATCTAATGGACTAGCAGAAAAAACTGTGCAAATTGGGAAGAGGATTCTAAAAAATCTTGTGACAGTGGTGATGATCCATATCTTGGACTGTTAGTGTACGGTAGTTCACCTCTTGAGAGTGGAAGTTCTCCAGCACAGTTGTTAATGAATCGTCGTATTCGCTCAAATCTGAACGGAAGAATTGCTTAGAGTTAAAAACTCTGGATCGACGGTTCAAAGAAAGTTGGAACAGAAGAGGAAACAGAAGCAGTATCATGACAGAGGAAGCCGACCTCTACTACCGTTGAGCCCTGGATCAAAGGTGCGTATAAGAGAACAGAAATCCTGGGTACAGAAAGGAACAGTTATTCGCCAGGTAGCCCTTCGTTCCTATCTCGTGCAAACAACAGATGGTTGGGTGTTTAGAAGCAATCGCCGTGGTCTGCTGTATGTTAATCCGACAACCAGCCCTGATCTCTACTCACAGCCAGCGGAGGACCAATTACTTGAACAGCTACAATATCAGAAACCAGTGGTGACAGACAGCAGACTGATTCATCACTTGAACCCACATGTTATTCCTCCAGCCAGAAGCAGTTGACTACCGGGCCCAAACTGACCAGTACCACTGATATTCCTAAAACCTGTCCAGCTAGACCAAGGAGAGACATTAAGCGACCAGTGAGGCTCATAGAAACTATGTAAATTCAGGGATTCCTAGACCACTGTGTGACTACTGTGTCACAATTTGTGATGTTCATGGACTGTAATTTGCGTGAAGAAATTTGAAAGTGTACTATATGAAAGTTAACTTCATCGTTTGTTTCATTTTTAGTGGAAAACACTATGAACTGTTGAGTTAGATTGTGTTGATGATCTTAACAAATATTTCGTGTTCTTAAGACAGTTATCTATTGACGGTATGAACATTCTACATTAAGCCAGTTCAATCTCTTTTCAATACTAATTTTACAGTTAGCTAAAATTGAGATGTAATGATAGACTTCCATAATCTTACGTATGTTTGACGCATGCATGCATATCAACCCTTTATGTACACGCGCCAGAGCGCTACTACAGCGTGTGCAGTCCCGCCAGTTTTATGTAGTGCAAAGTGTTGGTCAGATTGCTCCAAATAAACATCCTTAACACGAATAATGGACATTCTTTAATCATTACACCATGCAGAGTAGTAGAACCTTGTGGGCCTCACGCATGAAACTGTTGAGCCTCCCCACCCTATTTGCTCGGGACCGCTGGTCATGGGGCACGGCTCTGTCCCCACGGCGTCGTGGTGATCTGAGGGTGTATCCTGGCATTACAGCGATGTCTGGGATGGCTTTCACGAAATTTGCCATGAGGTGAGATAGTTGAAGTGGTGCCTCCCTTGGATGGACAGAACGGACCTTTGGGCCCGTAACTCTTTCATGCACGAACGCGGTGCAGTCGGGAAAGGCAATGGTGTTAAGATGTCAACCGTCGTATAACGGGTACCGCACCGTCAAGACCACCAGCCATAGGGAGAGGTGGAGCCAAATCCTTCAACCGAGTCCATGCCCTTCCGTGGAGCACGTCACGTTTGGATGGACTCTGGGGGCTGGAAGGACACTGTATAAACTCGATTCACTTTCACCCTTAGTCAAGGTGCCTGCTGGAATTAGTCCTTTACCTTGGGCGGGGGGGGGGGGGCAGGCACATCTGTCTGGCGACAGGCTTGGTACATGCTTGGTACAGATTTGGCGGTGGCGTTGTTGGATATTACGACATAGCGGCGGAGTCTAGAGGCATGTCAGAAAGCGCTCGTTAGACATGATGTGTTCTCTGCCTGCTCGTCGGTGATTTGTCTGTTCCCATCACGCCGAGCTGGCCACTAAACCATTTCGAGCCGACTTTTTGTCATTGGTTTATCCCGACAGCCGTGATTGACGGCACAGCAAGGGATTTTACGAAACGTAAGTGGTTCTCAAATCCTTATTATTTTCATTCTTAGTGTATTTTTTTTGTACCGTTGTTTCATAACGCTTCCTGTGGTAGAACCAATTTGAACTTTCTCGTCATACAGCATTGCTGGGTTATGTCTCCTGCCTACTTCACCAAACGTCGTGGGTTTGAGTACAGCAGTTGGCAGAGATGTTATTGTTGATTTTGCCGTATTTCAGTTATTTTGTAAACCGTAAATGAAAAAGTCACTGTATTTGTTTAATTTTCTACCAAGTTTTTTTTTATATAAACTACACGCATTGTCAGCCAAACACAAAACCAGGCCAACGAAATTAATTGTACAAGTTTTAGCATGTCTGCAATGGAAATTGGTCATTCACGTGTAAGATGGCTCATGAAAGAAACTTGCCAAAAAAATTACCGTTTGCTTGGTCATAAACAGCGCCTGGTTATTATGATAAAACACTGCAGAGAAATAGCCCCCGCTGAATGTACCGCGCAGCTCTCGCATTAAACTATTCTGCGCTGCCAAGGTAGGCCCACACCTCACGGCAACTTGACGCTTAATGGCCTGGACATGAAAGAGTGATCTACATTAGCGTAAGTTCGTCCTGATGGTCGTCCTTTCGTTAATACTTTGACCTCATAGTATCAACAATAATATTATGCCTGGCACCACCAGAAAGTCTATCAAGGACGATCTTAATCAAACTTAATTTCAAGCCACTAAAGGAGGCGAGGTGGTAAGGCGGAGATTTGACCCATGGCTGATACATCAAATTGGTCAAAAAATAATATTTTCTTAATTTTGTTTTTTACAACTTTAAAATGTAAAATATATGAATGTAGGACCTAAATGCGTTTGTAATAAAGTGTTAATGTTTCTGTCGTTATATATACTGTACTGAAAAAATGCCCTAGTGTTCATTTCGGTCAACTTGATGCAGTTTGGGGCCTTTTAAGTCCGTATTTGGGGATGAAGGAAGTTGTATCCCAAAACACAATTTACATAGGACACGTATCTCAATACACTTCTAACCGATGTGCAAAAAATGTTTTTGTATCACGACTTCTGGCTTCGTTTGAACTCTAACTTTGTCTTTTGCTTTACGAGAAGCCTTTGACACACTGATGCTGAAGAAATATATGAATGTATATTATACAGTGTAAGTTTTGTTTGAACAGGGAAGTTGTGGGTTCGGTCCGAATTGGACATCCTCAGGGATTTTTTTTAACAAATGGAAATCCTAAAAACAACAGATAAGTTAATTTATGTTTTTACATTGCTTCCAACAATGCATAGGTCCACAATGTATATATACGTACACAGTGTCGTGTTGACGTGCTAACGATGCACTGACGTGACGAGCAGTACTACTGAGCCACAATGACTTCTGGTATCAAACGGCAGGCCCATCAGATCTACAGTGGCTATCGGCTGCGGAATATTAGGTTTTAAACGATGTTAGTTTGTTCTAATCTGCGCAAAACTGGTTCCTGTGGACAAACAACACGTAAAGGGGCACACAGGTATACCCTGTGGCAATATATATCAAATAAGATAACTTCGGCACACGAGATTCCTTCACTTGGTCGGGTCAGTCGTGACCCACTTCGTCTATCTTCGGGTTTACGTCGAGAATGGCCGACTCTAGACTTGTGTGTATTGAGTGGCCATCTCCCCCCCCCCCACCCCACCCCAGAAAAAAGGTGGGGGTCGGTCTAATTTTCAAATTTAAATAAAATATTTTCATTAGGATTGAGAAAACATGGCCAAATCACACAAGCAGTATTAATTTTGAACTTATTAATTTTTACATTTTGACAAATAATGTCTGACGTATATAAGGTCATTATTATTCAACATGGCTGCCCCCCATAGATCCTTCATTCGAAGATGCCTTGTTGTGCGCCAAATGAGTGACAAACATAGATCCGTGAGAAAAGCAGGTCGAAACATTATTCAATACATATGAAGGTCGGAAACAATGTTCTGCCTACAGGATACGGGAGAGTGTGACATTTCAGCTCTTACCGGTCGTAAGTCCCTTTGCCGTCTCATAACTTTTTAAATCTACGCGCTGTCCGTCTGGTTTCCGACATACGGAAACCAGGAATATGACGTGGCAAAATGGCGACACAATGCATTAGAGGTCAAAGTTTCGACGTAGGATGTAGATTTGCCTCCAAGTTTATATTGTTTCAGGTGACCCGGTGATTGAATAGAATCGTCACCAGCTTTGTGGTTCTGAGACAAGACAGGAAATTGATTATTGCGCGAAAATTGGAGTATAAACATGGCGGAATTATATCGAAGCAAAAACGTTTTCGTCAAAGCTCCACGGATTTAGTCCAACTGTTGTAAACATATATAAACATATGTTTTTCGTTTTAAAGTCTTTACTCCCAACTGACTGACGGTGTAGAAGTGAAATGTTATAATAAAGTGTTACTTGATACTTAGGACCCAATTTCCTTCACTGAGGCCAGTAATGAATTTCGCCTGTGAACTAGTATTATTAAAAATAACACTGTGTTCCTTCCTTGTGGAAAACGCCATCTTCATGTGACCTGTTATGACTTCTGATTCACGACCCTATGTATACACACGAGATGTGGTCGGTCATGTCCATGATGACATATTAATTTTGATTTTTTCAAGACATTGTGGCCGATGTTTACATAATATGGAAATATCTTGTCAATATGGCTAAGACTACACTTTATACAAATGTGGAAAAAAAAACAAAGCAAAAGAAAAAAACAAAAAACGAACACAAATGTTTTTACATAGTAAGCTTTTTGAGGCTGATACTTAAAACAACCAATAATGGCCAAGATGTGTAGTATTTATATTATAAAATAAATATTCGCGTAGGCCTAAAATCATGCTTTGGGTGTTTTAAATAGTCTCAATTTTACAGTGTATTGGTAAACTTGTAGTTAGTTTTACGCAAACAGAAATATAGGCCTATCTTCATATTTACAGATGATTAAATCATGTTTGATTTTAACACGTTTAGATTCACTGAGATTTGGTTCTGGACACTAATGAATGTTAGCCAGTCTTGATGCTTTGGATGCTGAGATCGTTTTTTGTGTTATCTCATACAGATGGCAATCTGCCGATGGCCGTAGGTTTCCACCGGGCTCTGCACGGTTTCCTCCCACCATAATGTTGGCCGCCGTCGTGTAAGTGAAATATTCATGAATACGGCGTAAACCACGAATCAAATAAATAAATAAATCTCATACAGATGTACTGGTTCTGTGCCCATACGGATGCACGCCTTTCATGAAGGTAGTAAGCCTTCAGTTGGTTAATATACTAATCTACCTATAGACTAACATAAGCAGTAATGGCTTTATTTTATTATCAGCAGTATATATCATTGGAGCTGGAACCTCTGACATAGTGGTCTATACACTAGGTACAAATAGATTCATATTTCCACGTCACCCAAAGGATTTTCTAAAAACTGAAGAACACCTTTCAGCAAAAAATCTTTTGGTATTTTATAATTGTTTGGAGGTTTTAAGAGACGATCGATTTCCATGAAACCTACATTTCTAGTTCTTTTTGTAAACTATTGCAAACGTCAAAAGAAAAGACAAAACTAGATGTATACAAATGTATATATGTATCGATAAAGAATCCCATTTAAAGGTAAAAAACGTCGCTCTATATTTCTGTGATTTCTCTATATTTCTGTGTAGGGTATTCTATATATCGAAATTCAAACTAAACAAAAACGCCAATGTAGGGAAAATCGAACAAGCCGCCATGCTATCAAGTTTAGCCAATCACTGGCCAGATACTTCTACCACCTGAGGAGGCATCTGTTTCCGCCTTGACTTCACCTGTTCCTAGTTCAATGTTTTGCCAAGTAGAAGTATTGTTAAATCATCTGTTTTCTACGAAGCCGTAAAAGTGACATGCTGCAAAAGAAAAATATTGGTAATAAAAAAAACACGAGATAATTGTTAAGCCGTGCGCACAAACATAGATGTAATAACATCGGGACAAGGGATGTCTCGACTCTAATACCGAAGAGCGTAGGGTATGAGTGACGCGACAACGTGTTTCCGGTTCCTCTAAAATGGTGTATCCCAAGACCTCGTAAGAATTCCGGAGGAAAAGGTGATTTATACAGTTACCGAGCACGTCATAAAGACGCTTATTCCCATTACGTCTTTATTGACCCCTCTTGTGAAATAACCTTGATTATAATTTTGTTGTGTTTTCTCTTAACGGATGTGATTTTCCAACCATCAAACAGTATGTCAAACGTCCGAAATAATTAATCAATTACATGAAGGAGTGGTATTTATCATCGTTTGCGCCATAAATATTACTTGAGTATTTCGTACTGATAACGTCACAGCAGTAACGCATTATTGCAAATCTGACAACAGTTTCACGAAGCTTACTTAGTATTAAGTATATAGCCTTAGCTAAGTGCGCGCCGTATCTCTACAACACACTTTGTTATTGTAGTTAACGGCTTACATGTACTTAAGTGAATGCGCGTCGTGAAACCTATCGTTGGCTATGAAAAAAATGTTCACGGTTTGTTCTTAGTTGTCATGGTCACCCTTGTCTGGGAATATATACATATAGTGGACCACCATAGTAACTATGCGCCGGCGTCCCACATACTACCTCCCTCGTAGGTTAGTATGCAGTTTGTGCGTCTAAGGGGAAGAAAGGTTTAGACTGATGGAAACGTTGTCTTGTCCAATGAGAAAGATGACGCGATTGGCTGCCGGTAACAAGCTCGCTGATTAGTTTAGTACTTTTCGTCTGGACTATATTCCGGCGCAGCAGGAGATGGTTCGTTCCTCGCGTCCGACAACACCACTCTTCCTCTGAATTCCCGGAAAACTAAGAAACCATTGATCCCAAAGGCAATCATCACGAAAAATCCAAACACCTGAAGAAAAAAAAATTAAAAAAAATGGCGAAGCGGAGTAATATTCAGCAATGTTTGCTGAAGCGACATGTCTAACTCCCTCATCCACCCCCTAAAAATGTATTCATGGCTTGAATTCTCTATGCAAAATTATTTCATGATCTATATGTTTACATGTAGCGATATATCCTGGAGGGTACAGCATATGATGTCAGTTTCATCGAAAAGATGATTTTCACAATGAACAGTTGAATGAATGGGCCATCGACAAACAAAGGCGCACCTATTAACTTTACAACTTGCGTGCACATTACGTCACTGAAAAGGGTGCCATGGCGAAGTTTTGTAAGAAGTCAATACGCACCGCCCCGGCTGCCATGGAGCCGCTGTTACAGGTGTCAGCTGCCAATATGGCGGAGGAGATAAGAAATAGAACGCCGTCAACAGCACACCACACGAGTTCCTGCAACACGCACACACACGCGAGCTTCTTATCATAGTGAAAGGCAAGAAACGAAAGGCCTGGATATAAACATATTCCCTAACACATGTTTGTACGGAGGTGGGTCATGGGCGTGCGGATATATTGCTGAGTGACGTGTCAGTCTCCCGGACAGACTAGGCACTGGTTCAAGTCCCATCTCGGTCACTGAACTTTCGATATTTCCTCATGTCCGGTCCTCTTGGATTAATGGATTAATTACACTAAAACAAGTTGACAGTAAGACAGCGCTTGTTGGGCCGTTTTGGTGGACTGAAAATCGCCTGGCTTCCTCAAATAACATAATACAGAGAGATTGTCTTCACCAGGAAAACCATCCAACGAATAGGCTTGGCTCCCACACAGAATTTTACACACCTGTCACCCTTTCCCAGATAAGTGGATTCTATGAAGTATCACTTGTTATACTCCATAATTTCGCCTTTGAATGACATGGTCATACATATGATTTATCAAGCTCAGATGTTAAGCTAGCCTTGAGCAGAAAACAGTCCAACAGATCGGCGTGGCTCCCATACTGCATTTCACAGAGCCGCCCACTTTCCCAAATACGTAGTTCCCATGACGTATCACACCCTATGCTCCATAGTTTCATATTTGAATGGTATGATCATACATCTGTTTTGTCAAGCTGTTAAGCTAGCTCATCCAATGAAATCGACGTTCTGCTTTTTTCTATCAGAGAGATAGTTTTCTCATTATACTACAAGTATAAAACAAATAGTTTTTATATGAACCTGTACGTTAAATTTAAGAGTTTTCCTTTGACCAGAACTGTCTGATCAAGATGGCCACCAGAAACAGCACAAGCCAAGCGATGTCTCAGCCTGTCAGTCAAAGCGAACTTCAACATGTGACTTTTACAGTAGTAAAAAAATACCAGTCACCAATGATGTTATCAGCTGTTAACAAATAATAAACTTATTAAAATGCTCCCTACTTTTCTTTCCAGCTGTAAGACATGTACTTACCGTCAATTGCCAGTTAATGAATCGGATCACTTTGTCAAGGCCCAAAAGGTAGATTGAGTAGAGAAATATGGTTGCCCAGAAAGCGCTCATGGTGACAAACTGAAAAAATCTGGAAGGGCCCCAGGAATGACACAATTTCCAGTCTGCCGCAACTACACAGATGAAGGCCAGCAAGGACAGTGCCTAGAAACAGAATCATTAAGCGATATCGGTAGTTGGCAGTATAGAGTAACCCATTTTGCGAAAACAGCTTACTGTCATACTGTAGAGATACGTTTGGACGAAATGTTACATCTTTTTCGTAAAACTGACCCCAGGGAGGTATGAACAATTTTTCACTGATACCACAGCTGTGCTGTCAGGTGCAAGGGTGAATAAGGCCTAAGTGCCGGTGGAGTAAACGGTCGCCCGTGGCCAGGCAGGCCTTACATACAGGAGGGACCCACAGTAGTAAACGAACAGACGAACTAGCGGTAGCCGGAATCGAGCCTGCCACCTCAGTAGTCGAAGCCCGGTCGATTGCATCGAAAACAAACCTTCGGACGAAAAGGACAGCGGAAAAACCCGGTTATAATTTAACGAAAGAGACCACATCATCCGAAAGGCTTCTTCATACACATCTCAAATATATATTTTTTTAATGTATATCTTTTTACGTTTTGAGCCATATTGAATAGGGTGGTGCAGGCGTTGTCACTAATATTTTACCGTGGAGAAACCGTGATATCAGGAATAAACCACCGACTTTGGCTCCCGATGTAAAACCGCACGCGCAGCACTTGACCTTGTCGGCACAGGATCTGATAGTCCCTGATAACCAGCCAGCCATTTAACCGTCTCAGCCCCAGGAGCCTCCATTCCGTAGAAACCTTGCCATCATCTCTTCCTTACGCGCTTTTGTCAGTCCGGTTTTGATGAGAACCAATGCCCCACTTAACACGAATCTGACCTTTTCTCTAAAGTATGGTTTACCTCGAGTCATCCGCCCTGTACAGACTGGCTGAAGTTAATGTTTTCTTTTATGCGCGTAGAAAGATGCATTTTGATTGGCTAAATAGGCCATTTCTCTGCTCATATTTCAATGCTAGAGCAGCCATGATATAATGCTTCACTATGATCTGAAAGCATTTTGTTCTACTTTAACCATAGTTTGCAACTCTCCCGCCTGCCTCCCACCCTCCCCCTTCCCCTCCACCTCTCGCAAGCAGGATCCACCCTATAAACCGATGTCATGCACATTGCGACTCAAACATTTTACACTGCCGTCATGTTTCCCCTACAATTGCATCCCTTGTGATCAGTATCTCCGGATGATCCATTTTTCAAAGTATAAAAAGAAACAATCCTACCCGTATAGGTTTATAGGCTTGGAAATGCTCACCATCTGAACCCTTGAAAAATCCCACCACCATGGCCAACAAAACAGAACTTACCTGGCCCCCTAGTTACAACCCGGTGCTAATCCTCGGGAAGTATTTTTGAAAGGTGGTTTTGAACCTAATTAAAATATTTCAGAATTTTGTCTTTCGAAAAAACGTAAAAACTTTTTGAAGGTTACCATGATTAAATTATGTTCCATACTACGTGTTCTTCAAATTAACTGCAAAATAACATTTTTCGCTTTCATCCTTCGTTCAAAATGCTTAACAGTAACAACATGTTTTCTTGTTGTTGTTGTTTGTTTTTTTTTTTTGTCATCAGGGGTGGTGTTCTTTTTCGGTCACTTTTTGTTTGTTTTACAGTTAAGTCGAGAAATTTAACACATAAATATTAAGGAGAAAAAAAGCAATTAGCATCGCTAGCGTAACCTGGTGGAAGGCGGGAGCAGCCAACCACCTGACCAGAGGTGATTATCTCATAGGCTCTGACAGCATACAATACGGTGACAAACTCACGATGGCAATGACTTTTAGTATTCCCACAATGCTCCTGGCATAATCGACGTGAATAGTCAGTGGTCCAAGATGTTTATTATTATCATCAGCAACAGGGCTTCCGCTCTCCTCCATCTTTGAATGTCTCTAAAATCACAAAAGTAAACAGAACACAAAAACTGTGTTTTAAACTGTGCATTTAGTAACATCTCCATGGACATATGAGGAGAACACTTGAACCTGACAGAAAGAGATTTTTCTTCATGTGGTGTACCTGATTAAGGAGGAATCCTACAAGTTTTGCAAAATTCAGCAATAGTACAGGCATTCTTGTGGTTTTTGCCGTTGTTTTGAAACCAGGTCACCTATAGGGCCTTGAATTTGGGGGGTCATATACAATAGATTTTGGAGAATATTTTGCAGTAGCCATACCAATCAACATTATCGGCAATACAAAAAATGCATTTATCAGATTGTGACAGAATTTGCATGCGGACTGTTAATTGGGAGTACAAGTACCTGCATTGCTCAACCACCGCAGCCTATGATTGCACACGCCATTTTGTCGCAGAATCTTGTGAGAGTTAGTTAAACGTTTAGCACAGGTGTTTCTATGCTGACAGTATATATCTGTTTTGCTTGTATGTTAATCTAAGGTGCATGCTATTTGTTAGCTTTGTTCTTGGTTATGCGGAGTAGCGGATGTGTGATAACACGAGACGCACGTCCCTGTTAGCCCCACTTTGACCACATAAGTTTCCGGTTGGCAGCCTATGTTATGCTGAGTGCCGTATGTGTGACAAGAACACACCATATCCGTTTGTACCTATACTTCCCCACTTTTGCTATATGACATGACGGCTGGAGAAGGAAATTAGAACTGGCTTTGTACCCGGAATATAATGTGAATCTGTAAAATTTCTCTACGTTCTGGGCTTATTTCTTTCCATCGTCCTGTGAGAGATCGCCCCAAATACTTGTTCTAATTCATAATGTCAAACTCCATTAGCTTGCTTTTCAACACTTCATTGCCTCGGGTGACGTCATAAATATTCAACAACAAGTGGAATGCTGGCTAAAGGGTGAGACCAATATGCTTTGACGGAGAAAGACACTAGTTACCAAAACTGTGATCGACTTTACTCCTTAACCTAGTTCTATCACTGTCATGTTTGAAATTGCGCTTAAATTTTATTATAATGTAAATTTAATGAATGGAATTCATTTCATCTATTGTAGCCGCTGTATCTCACGATAGTATGGCTTCAGGGTTTGATCAAATTCTGTGAAAAGTTGTACTCTATTCGCAGAGACAGTATTGCTACCCTGTGGAGATTGTTCTAACCGCATGGATTGCTGCTGTTGCAAAAGAAATGACTCACTCAGGGAAATGCCCAGCATGCTGCTAGTTTTTGGATAATTATGACGTCATCTGACCTTATATGGCTCCCACAACTGATTTAGCCAGTCGAATACACATGTGCTGCCCCCACCAGTCGTCATGATCCACTACCGGTATTTTGCTTAAATAATCGGCTCTTTAGTTCTCTGAACTTGGAATCCACTGTACTCTTAGGTAAATTTGTTTCCTGATACATACATTATAAATGCTGTTAGACAATCCCTTCAGCGCGTTTCATACTACCCCTCTCGACTATGCTCATGGCATTCATGTTGTCAGTAAACCATTTAACCCGCTCTGATTGAAGAACAGACGTGACGTTACGTAACACCAGGACTATTGTCTGCACCTCTCTCCATTCAGACCCATCCCAATGAACGTGAGCCACATCACCATTTACTTCTACACAGTACCACCATATCCTGTTGCTCTCGCATCCAAATAAACAATTTTGAACATGAAGGATTCCCTAAACAGCTGATTGGACATATGTAATGGAATGTTGTCATAACAAAACCTTAATTAGTATATATCTCAACATATATCTGAGGACAGTGGAAACTTTGCATCCCACTCCGATGCTTCCACTGGCTGAGTACTCAAGGCTCGGGTCATTAGCTGACAAACACTCCCGATAACGGAGATTATCTGCCCTACTACCGAAGCTATCTTTCATACACTAATAGACTAAACACTCCGCAAGGGCTCTGCCATTTTTATATGCTTGCTTCTGGTGGTCAATTATTTAAAACCCGAAAAAAGCCGTGCCAACACCCCTACCCAAGGCCTCCCCACCCCACAAGCTCACAACTCGCCGATGTACCACCCATAACTCTGTCTGCACGCATACCCGCAGTTTTACAAATCAGACATGTATTAACACCCAAAACGTAATGTTTCTGTAAGTAGGCCCATACTCCCGATATACCACCCAGAACTCTAGCTGCACATAGCCAAACTCGCACTATTACAAACCATTCATGTATTAAAACCTAAACTTGCTGTTTCTGTACATAGGCCAATATACCCCCAAATCTCTAGCTGCACACAGTCATACAAATCAGACGTGTATTAACACCCAGGTTTGCCGTTTCTGTAGAAAAGCCCATATTGCCGATATACCACCCATAACTCTAGCTGCACACAGCAATACTCGCAATATTACAAACGAGACATGTATTAACATCCAGACTTGCTGTTTTGTAGACAAGTCCATATTGCCCATATACGACTCATATCTCTAGCCGCATATACTTGCAGTAGTACGAACTAGACTCAAGCTTGGTGTTTCTGTAGATCGGCCCATACACAGACGGAGATTAAATGGCCGAAGTAAACAAAAAAGTATGTAAACCACAGGCCCAGCTCATTGAGTGTGAATAAAGTATAGATGAAATTGTAAGCAGCTGGGATAGCATTGAGCAGAGCTGAAAGCTTCACTTTTGAGTCATCTACATGTATAATTAGGCGAAACATTTCATTCCATCTATCAAAAGAGGCACCTTGTTGTTTACTAGTTTTACATCTCTGTTATTTTTTTTTAACATCGCTGTGTATTTGTATGCATGCGTTTTACTATTACATTGGACCTATTGACCTACATTTGAATAGCGGCATACAAGCTATAGCCACGGTGACAACGTCGGTTCGAAGCAGGAGGTGTGGCAGCACGACAGCTGGTATCGCTAGCCATGTGGTCATTGCGGCCATTTTCTCAAATATAAACAATAATATAAGGTTTGTAAAGTTGAGTAGACCGGGGAATGGCGCGGTTTATCTGGAGTTTGGGGCATAATGGGGATGAGAAAAATCCAACTTACCTGTCTACTTAAAGTCTCGGCTAACTGCTGATCAGTTCTGATCAGTTCCGTGATCAGATACCAGAACTTTGGACTCTCAACCCATATACATATACAGGCTATATATTTGTACACCAGCAATCCTACTCACCGGATGCTGGGAATATCACATTATTTTTTCAGCAGAAGCTAACGCGTGAACAAACCGATGGAGCTGAAACTACATAGTTCGAAGGCTTACTTTCTTCTTCTTATTTTTTAAACTTCAATTTTTTATTTATTTATTACCTTTTTTTGTAAATGAACACAACAGAACAATAAATTAAGAACGAACACCTGCCCTCGCCCCCCCCTCCACTAATCCTCCTCCTTCAGGCTGTAGCATATCAGCTAGCAATTATGCATACTATACTTCCGTGTATGTATAAAAGTATGGTGGCAAAAAATGGCCATCGATATTTTCTGTCGTTATACTGAACACAACGTAACGGAAGAGCGAAGATATGATGACGTTATGGCAGAGATGTATGGGTGGAGGTCCGAATGCTTGCTGTACAGATCCCAGCTGAGTAAATTTCTCTCACGAGATGTGTTTCCTGAAAAAAACTTACAAAGGCAATACATAAGCCTTAACCTTATTTGTGAATAGCGCCCAGTAGAGCAAGATGCGACATTAAAAAAATTCCCGTTAAATCCCTTATTTGAGGTATGACAAATTTCATTTACGTTGACATAACGGATCCGCCAATCGTTAAATAATGGAGTTAGCGGGAGGTTTTCTCGAGAACAAATGGTATATTCTTTATATCCCTCAAACACTAAAGCCGCATGCCTTGTTCCTTCACCTCATCGCTCCATCACCCTACAACCTCATACATCGCCCCATCATTCTATAGCCTAATGCGTTGTCCCATCACTATAATCTCATGTACAGCTCCATCGCCCTATAGCCTCATGCATAGCTAAATAACTCTATAGCCTCATGCGTTGTCCCATAACTCTATAGCCTCATGCATTGCCCCATCATTCTAAAGCCTCGTGAATAGCTCCGTTATTATATAGTCTTATGCACCGCCTCATCACTCTAAAGCCTCATGCGTCGTCCCATAACTCTATCGTCTCATGCATCGCTAACTCATTCTATAGCCTCATGCATAGTGCCGTCACTCTATATCGTAATGCATAGCTCCATCATTCTATGGCCTCAAGTAATGCTCCATCATTCTATAACCTCATGCATCGCTCCATCATTATATAGCGTTACACATAGCTGTATCTTTATATAAGCCATCAGTCTATAGCCTCACGCACCGCTCCATTACTCTATAGTGTCTCGCATCAGCCCATGGTTCTGTAGAGCTACCCATCTATCACATTTTCAAAGTGCATCACTTTATCACCTCATCGTCGCCTTATTCTACATAGCCTCATGCATCGCCACATCTCGCTGTATATAGTGTCACGCAGAGCTCCAGTTCCACGCATGTTTACTCGTTAACCCATTTTTCCCCATGTGCCGGTAGGCCTATTCCTCCGCGCATTTAAAGAAATAAAAGGTGGGGACAAAGAAAAAAAACCAACTTAAACTTTGTTTATTGGTGACACGTTTGCAAGCCGTGTACAAGGAAGCGCGTGTAGGTGTTGTTTTTGTTGCACATGATATCTTCCACAAATCGACATCTTGTCAAGTGCCATTTTCTTCGCGGAACCAGGCATGGCCGGTTTAAACAAGTTTTACTGTATTTCACATCTGCTTTACCCGTTATCACTCTTTTTTCTGTTTTCCTGTCTTATCAGCTAAGATGGCATTAAACCATGATGATTATTTATTTTATCTTTCAACAAACCAATGCCTTCTACTGAACATCGTTGTTAAATGGTTATTTCCTGAGATATGCTCAGTTACATTTTGTTTATTCACCAAATAATAATACATTAAATTGAATAATATACAGTAATTACCGTGAAGTTCGACAGGAATATAGTATACATGGTCAGAACATATTTGGCGGGTGTAAATCCTGACACACAGGGCTCCGTTTATCAACTTGAAACTTAGTTGATGGTTTCACCACAACCAGGTACAGATTACATTCGACTTTTTGGACCGCTATGTTCAATTTAGACAAAGCTATAGCTGATTGTGTTCCAATCTGGACATTGAAACAGGCCATTTTGGGGGCAAAACAGTATAGCCTGTTGAAGTGAAATCTGGTACATAACATTGCCATGATGACTTACAGGTCAAGTTTGAGTTTCGGGTCGTGTCATCCTATTTCTCCTGACTGCTTGTTCAAAAGAGTTGGTAGCTTCAACAAGTCAGGTCGCTAACCTTTGGTACATTTCGTCCATTTTGAACAAAATCATGTCTCCTTTTCTTTCTTCTGGATTAAATATTGAATCAGTGATTATTACGACAGCCCAAACCAACATGAAACACATATTGCTGTCACAATGCTCCCAGAATGCTTGTGTGCTCATTTCATTGTGACTCGTGCACCTCCCCACGCCATATCTAGACTATTTTGAAATCTACAAGTTCGAGTGTTTTATTGTTCAGTTTATTAAGGCGGATTTTTAGGAGTTGTTGTCGCGTTGTACCGAGAGGCCATATACGTAGCAAAGTGTCGGTGCACAGAAATCAGCCGGTAAATTAGAGTCCACTATCTGCCTGTATCATATGACCTTCTATCTCGGCGCTGTCCGGTCGGTGACATCTCTCGGGCGCATCATTAATCAGGATCTGACCGGAAATTCACGAAGGACACGGTCGCAGGAGTTTCACTCATTGTGTCACACAGTTATGGATAACCTTAGACAGAAAGCAGGCTATATTGATGTCAAGTTTCCATCTCGCTCCCGGGGCTTAAAAGTGAAGGTAAGAACATTATATTGAAGAGTCTCGAAGTAAGAGAGTTAAACGAGTTTTACATAAGACGCTCTTTATGTTGATTATGTTTTATTTTCCTCTTCAGTATTGATTTAATACACGGAATGAATGATTATGGCTTATAGCCACGTCTACCGCTATCTGTTGATAAATCCGGTATTTAAGACATCAAATTAGTCAATAACGTAGGTAATGAAGTAAAAGAACATTGATTTCATGTTATTGAAGGGTTAATATCAGTCTGTATGTAATGTTACAGTAGTTTGGAATGGCCCGAGTCGTCTTCGGGTGCATATATATACACATACATTTTATTTCATAAGTTAATATTTCTTCGTAATAAATTTTTGTCACTGTGCATGCAACGTGTAGTGCTGGATGAAAATATTCCATGTAGTTATGCTGAATATCGGCCTACAGGCTCGATCCAACTAGGCTATTTGCTGTATTGCTGTAAGGTAAACCAGGCTCCATGACAGTCAATATATTTGGATAAATTTGACCCAGTTAGCGTCAGCTTAAGAAGTGAGCGACATTCGATAGGGGGCGGTTCCCACTGTGATATGCACAGTCAAGTACATATAAACCGACCTACGAGTTCCAGTCACTGTGACATGCAGATTTCATGTTTATGTAACCTCGGACGATTTTGCTTCGGTTCCTTCAGCCCTTTGCCTTGTCTGTTCGTAAGAAATGGTGGCAGTGAACAGCAGGCAATACCTACATAACGTTTAAGAAAATAAAGGGATAACAAACCGATGCACAAATCCATTGGACCTCAGATTTTCAAATTGATATTTGATTTATTTGAATTTATTTATTTTGGCCTAGGACCATTCACACCTGATTGCCCGTTAACCATCACCGCCCTGTGGTCATTTTATCCCCCCTCCCCGACTCATCATTTCATCTTTTTGCCAAGAATTTTTACAGAAGATGACATGTTAATGATGAAAAGCCAAAATTATTTCGTCGCCCGGACCGATTTTCCTAAATATTATGACGGGTCAGGTGTATTCGCATGCGAGACAGAAAAAATGATACGTTATATAACAAAATCCCGACAACTGTGCAAAAAAAGATGCATTCATATAGTAATTGTAACTGATAAAATGTCATGAAAGTATATCAACTTCATTAAAACAGTTGTATACCTCATTGTAAAGTTGTTGAGCTGGGAATTAAAAAATTCATTTACGTTCATTGATTTAGCGAAACCCCGGCTTAAAAGTCTGAGGTTTCGTAAAACACAATCTGGTATATACATGCAAACAGATATTACTAGAGAGGTCAGAACAATCCACTTAGCCATACAGTTGTATAACATGAAAATTTTGAGATATTTTTTTCTATTCGCCAAACTCCTAAGCATTTGGGGGCTTTTCCCGTCAATTTTGAAATATGGAGGTCATAAGACAATGCATCGGTCAGCCAAACCCCAAGAGCCTTAACTTAGAAGTCCCCACAGCTCACATTACTCATACATTTTGTATAAATCAATCTGGAGTAATTCATAATTATCATAAGTAGTAATTTATTTGTGTATCTTAGCATCAGCAGCATAAATTAAATTCTCTGCTGTTCTTAGGGTGGATAATAAATCATTTACGTATACATATAGAACAAAGAACAGCAGACGAATTACCGAACCTTGGGGAAAGCCTGATAATCCGTATATCACCAACTGAAATGTTGACCATAACAATCCGCGCTATCCTATTGCCGGGATAGGACTGACACCAGGTAGACATATTTTTATAAACATAAGCATATGGTAAACTTTATAAATGCCGAAAGATTTTAGTTTTAACAGTTGAAGAGACATCATAATTTCTCGATTTGATTGGGGTTTTTCACGCTGTAAAAAAAATAATTCTTCTCCATGGGGGGTGTTTGATGGAGGAGACTGGACACCGCCTGAAGCAGATCACTCAGTCCTTGGCGAACAGCGGCAACTCAGCCGGCTTACCGTGCATTCATACTACACACTACAGTTTTTTTTTCAGGCTTCGCACATTTCAAGATGTATTTTTTAAATCGTAAGATTGCCTAGGTATACTTGGCCGTACTTGGTGGTGGAATACAGCGGGCATCTGTTGTACTCCATGTACGCATAAACTTGAACCCCATCGTATTGGCTTAAGAAAGGTGTTAAAAAGAAAACAGTAAGGAGATAAATATGTTTATTTCGATGTACTTAATCACATACATATCTGTGTACAGCCCATGCACTGTATTATTTGAAAACTAACTGTATGTAGTGCATTTCGGCGTATGCTGCCATACATTTCCTAATGCTACAGGGGCCGATTCAACGAAGTTTTCATTTCATTTAAAATGTTGAATTTTATTTAAATACATATTTTTGGACATGAGTTAAACTTTAAAATGACTGACCAGTATGTTTATTTTAAGATAAATGTATCACCAATGAATTTCTTTGGCCGTAAAGTACGCAGTATATTGAAGTTTCAAACATTGACTCATTGAGGTACCGTTTTCCATTTGGAAATATTCAGATATGCACGCTTTGTGGAATTGGCCCCTGGTTATAACTTAAAGATGCTTTTAAGTGTCGTCAACTGTAAAATTTCTCCAAACAGCCATATTAAAGTAATATCATTATAAGAACATATACACAATGTCAACAGGTCCTCTTCGCTCCGCTAGAGGCTAGCCCCTGACGGCAACTAACACTCCAGCCATCTGTACCGAACTATATACAGACTAGATCCATCAAGGCCATCCGATGAAATCACTTATACGCATTTTAACTGAACTCGCATTACCCATCAAAGATGCCAGTGTCAGTATTGAAGGTATAGTGACAATGGCCCAAAGCAACGCACGGACTGGGTGTCTATAAATCATTAAACCATTATGGTTTATAGCGACGTCTGCAGCTATCTATTTTTAAATCCAGTATTTAAGACATCAAACTAGTCAATAACGTAGGTAATGAAACAAAAGAACATTTGATTTCATGTCAGTGAAGGGTTATGCCCGTATGTATTGTTACAGTGGTTTGGAATGGCCTAAGTTTATTTCATTATTGTTTTACGCCGTACTCAAGAATATTTCAGCTATACGACGGCCAGCATTGGCAGACCTTCCCACGTACGGCTGGAGAAGAAAGCCAGTATGAGCGTTCCAGCTTCATAAACCAGCTTGGTCGATCGATTGGTAAAAAGAACAAACGCGATAGTTTCGTTAAGGCATTATTTTGCAAGGAAAAGATTGAGACGTTTGATGGTGTAGGCCACAATTCCGCACCATCAATTCATGACCAAGGAGAGTAGATTTACTCCGCGATGTATGTGAAATTAAAAGATTTCGTATCTTTCACCATGCAATCTTTCATACAGCGCAGAAACGTTTACTAGGAGAATGCAACTTAGAATCCATTATCATTACTGCACAGGTTACCGCGAACACGCCGACACGTACCATGTGACATGTTCATCATGAGTGCAGGCCGTCAGGTTTAAGGGTGCATATATGGTTGGTGAAAAATAATGTGATGTACCTTATTTTTGATTTCTGACTTTTCGGCAAATTATGAGAGAAAAGGTATGAGTTTGTTAAAACTTTCACGAAATTCTAGCATGGAAAAACCCATTGCATAAGCATGTAACGGACAAGACACAGTCTGCTCCAAGATAACAAGGATAACTAATAAATGGGGTGAAACTTCAAAATACTTTTGAAAATTGTATATGAAATGAGCTTAGATCATCGTTGCTTTCTGTTACTTTCGTTTCATGCAGCCATGGAAGAGACGCTGGGTGGTGGTTCACCAGATGAGCGACCTGGCTGCACGACAGACTCTAGCGCGTGTGGACATCTTCGCGGACGAGGATTCCGCTTCTACCCCGCACGCCGAGAAGACCACGGTCATCCTGGAGAATATCACAGCTGTACGCAGGACCAAGTCCAGGACGCACCCGTATGCCTTCGAGATCGTGGACAACCAGGTCCGCCTGAGCCTGTCCGGCTACAGCGAGGCAGACACACAGAGTTGGATCATTCTACTTCGCCACATCCTCTGGCCAAAACGCTCATCCGTGGGCCCGCCGAAAGGTTAGCGGTTATCCAAGATAGACATTGGCACTGCATTTACCAATTGGGTCATTTTTACACTTAACAGGTCTGACAGTGCGCTTTCTTACATATTCACAGTTCTCCTCTAAATGTAAATTTATAGCCAGTTGTGTAGTTACATAAGCTCTAGAGGTTATGGTCTCTAAAGATACTCTCTTAAATGAGAAGACGAATAACAGAATAATCCACGCCAACTAGGTTTAGAATATAGAAAGCCACGGTTTTATTTGTATTATACATAGCTGTTGACCGGATCCCGGCAGACAGATATAATTTTGATTGAGGTCCAAATTAAACCCCAACCCTACTACTTTCGAGTGGTTAACATTGACACAAACACACACATAACTTTGCTCCCGAGAAACAACTTGGGAAACAACTCAGGCAGCAAACTTACCCCTCGGAAAACACTTGAGCGGATAAATAGCCGTACCGGTACACTTTTACCACACGGAACACAACAACACAACCCCGACACACTCGGGTACCCCCCCCCCCCCTCAAACACCGGCGGGCATAACACCTACAGTACTGAAACACTAAACACAGTTACCCTAGCCCTGACGTAAAGCTCCCCTTCTGCCCACCAGGACTCAAACGTGTACATGTACGTGTACGTGTACATTTGAAACAAGCCGCGACAAAAGGGAACATATCAAAGCCCGCGGACAAATGCAAATTACAAAACGTCTGCATGAGGATCACTTTAGAAAGACATCAAACTGATCGATCTCCAACTGGGCAAACCAAAACGAACTACGTCAAACAGACCCTAGAAAGAGAAAACAGAACAGAAGTATCTCGGTCTTTCAATCATAAAAGCATTGATTATTGTAAATAATGTAGACAGTATTAAAATCAGTCATTGTTGGAAGAGCAGGTGGACATTAAAAAGTGTGCTCCCTGAGCAGTACGATTGTGAAGGCTAGGACACATCTAAAGCGCCCCCTCCTCCACATGCAATGATAATGCCGAACTTGACCTGCCGGTCACGGGAGATAATCAGTTCTGATAACTCAAAGGGGGGAAGGGGGGAATAGTCCTCACGCAAGGACAGATAATATATATACCTACATCATCATAGGTGCACGCCCAGTTCAAGGGAGGTAATTAGTCCTCACGCAAGGGTGAATCTTGGCCTCAACCCAAAGTGCACAATACAGAATAAATGTGTCTATGGTTATTGGGTGGATAATATTATAACCAAAGTGCTCTGTAGGTGTAAATAACACACCGACACGACATAATGAAATTCGACGAAAACTCGCTGTTGTAACAATGTATTTTCGCCGTAATTTTTGCACAAAAACTTGTACGTACAATCGTAAAATAAGGCGAAATATTGTAGAATATACCCGGCGTGTATATACACAGTGCAGAAATCCTCCCCATTAGACAATTAGAAACGCAGTCTAATCTAAAAAAAGACAATCGTATATCCAATAATATTCAGCCCTAACGACCGTTCAAGGTCAATAATGGCCTCGCCAGTTTCCATAAGCCACCAAAAGGCCAGGAAGACAAGAAGTAAATAAACCAGGACAGACAGTCAACAATTTTCATTCAATGCGGATCCGCCCGGATAGCGCAGTTGGTAGGGCGTCCGCTTTCGGGGAGATCTGGGTTCAAACCTGGGTCGGGTCATACCAAAAACTTTAAAAAGTGGTACATCCTGCTTCCTCGCTAGGCGCTCAGCAATAAGAGGATAGAGGGTGGACTGGTCGGCCCGGTGTCAGTATAATGTGACCGGGTGAGGGGGCTTGTTGGATGTCTTCGGCAAGTCGTCTCGGTGAGGCAGCACCAGATAAAAGATACGGTGGAAATGCGTCCTGCACCTGGAGACACCGCCTTCGTATAAGTGAAATATTCTTGAGTAGGGCGTTAAACAATAAGCATTCATTCATTCATTGAATGCGTAAATAGGGAAGGAATGTTTCAGGCGCGTAAAGATTTGTATCCAAACCGTGTAGTATGTAAACATACATTTAGTATATTAGTTGTCTCTGAGTAGCGTTTTCGTAGCAACAGTTCTCATATCATACAAAGTCGTGACTATTTACCTCGGTGCATATGCACCCCCTAAACCGGGAATTTTACTTGTAATAATTAAGAAAATTTAATACATTGCCCTTTATTACCATGATGGGCTCTTGACTTGAAGGGGTGAAGTGTAGAATTTGTGTATCTTCTGCTCAATAAATATCACAGGTCGTTTTTTCACTGAAAAACTTAAAGGAACACAATACGCAAAAATGAAGTTGTAGTGAGTAAAAATATCATTAAAAACTGTACTGCAAAGTGTCCTCGCTGATTTTTATTTCACCAAGGTAAATGTAGTCAAATGTTTTGATTGGATGGTGGGTTTTATGAACCATGCTGATAATGTGTGACACTAAAGACATCACGTCGACCTTTCTCGGGCCCTACAGCAAAACTTTAATGTCGTAGTAGCTCTTTCGTTACAGGAACCTTATTCAGAGCGGACAATAAAGGTATAGAAAAAGATTTGTGACGATTTTGGCGACCCACATTATCAATTGGCACCCACTTGTACGAAGCCCTCTTAACGTTACCAGCACGTAACTACTATGGCGACCAGCATGGTAGGCATCACGTCGTCATGACTGTTACGTTCTCGTAACGTTAAGAGGGTTCCATGCAAGTGGGTCCACCACAAAAGCTGATATACAATTCAAACATTTCACTGCATTTAATTCACTGAAAAAGAAAGTATTAAAAATAAGTAAAAGTATTTTTCATGATCTTTTTTGGGTGGAGCATTATTTATGAGGGGCCAAATTAACGTTTAATCTAGAATTATCGATATCGATAAATCATTTATTGATATTGATAATTCACTTATCGATGGCGATAAATAGCAGTATCTATCGATAACGATAAATACCACTATTTTTCGACATCAATACATAGTGGTATTTACCGATATTGATAAATGAATTGTCGATATCAATAAATGATTTATCGATATCGGTAAATACCACTATTTTTCGAAATCGACAATTCAGCCTTTTTAGCTGTCTATAACTACTCCAGTACACGTTGCATTAATTTTAACGGGAGTGTCACAATTCTACTGGAATTAAGTGAAACAAATTAAAAGTTCCAAATATTTTACAAATACTTTACTAGTGGCTCTATCACTCGTGTGACCGAGCTGCCGTCGTGAGCGCAACATTAAAGTCGGTTACTTTACTTCCTCGATGGTTAACACTGCTACTTCGGCTAGGATATTAAAAATATATACATTTTCTCTTAGGCTCTGCTTCGCGGTCACCGAAGAGGGAGTTTATTCATTTATTGACATCGACATCAAGAAATGAATTAGCGATATCAATAAATCCCTGCCAGTTAACGATATCGATGAATGAATTATCGATAAAGATTTATCGATATCAATAATTATTTGTCGATAATTCATTTATTGATAGCGATAATTCTCGTTTAAATGTTGATATGGTCTCCGTATTTTTTAGCACGATACGATCTGCATCAGTATACCGTTTCATTGTACTGACAGGTACTGTATACAGATGTCAGACCGAAATGTTCATTATTTGTGTAATGCCTATAGCGACCGCTTGGTCTCTGGGGTACTCCCTCTCTTCTGTCGCCTAGATCTCCAAACCGACAGATCCTTTTCGCATAACCGTGGCATGCCTGTGTTCCTTGATAACTTGCCTTCACGCTGGTTTATAATATACGCATAGATGGTCAAGCGATGATACTCTAGAAAGACCACAAATCTCCTTTTCACTTCATACGCCTCTCTCAACACTGATAACCAGGGCAGTTACGCAAGTTGATAGGCAAATTGCGTCGTTCCTGTTGTAGTCTGTACCCATGTTAGAGCTCCATCCCATCCACTGTTACTGTTTCTCCTCCAGACGCCGTGGAGGTATCCGTCATTGATAACCACGACTCTCACCGTCTACAGTTGTCCGGGAACTACTGGCTAAGCATAACGCCGACCGCCCTATTTCTGCTGGACCCAGTCGACTGTGACGTCACACACACGTGGGGACTCAACATCCTCAAGAGTTTCCATCTTGCGAGGACACCTGACGACAGAGACCAAGATCAGATCCTGGTGATTCAGGCTGGGCCGTGAGTTCACATTTGAGCTGATCCTTGATAAGATAATGGATTCAGTGAGTCCAGCAGCTTAATTTCTGAACAGTAAGCGAGATATCCAAATCAGACATTAGGACATCCACCGGTAAAACAAAACCCAAAGTCAAATTCCTTAAGATCAGTTTCATTACTAAAATTTAGCATGACCTCAAATTTTGTTAGAAAAATGCTTACAATACTTTTGTACATTTACACTTAATTTAATTGGTGTAATCTTGAAAGTTCATTTACCATTATAAACAAACATTGGTCGATGTAATACACTAACAAGATGGCATGTAAGCGTCGTCTACCTTTAGAATGGGGGGAATTTCGCTTTAGTCCAGTGGTACAGGTCAGGACTAAAACCCAGAAATCGCTGGTTTAAATCCACATCTGGTAAGCTCGGTCACACTTGGTCGGATTTTATTCATTTTTGATTATGAATGTTTGCATATTTCTGTTTTCTATTTTTAAATGCAGAATGGCGGATTCCGGTGAAGGAGATTATTTACTTTTCTCGCCGAGAGCGCCAGAGATACTTAGACAAATCAAAACCTGCATCCAACAAGCGCTGGCCATTCGGCAGCAGTCAGGTCACCGACAGAGGGCATGCTCTACATCTGGTAGCGTGCTGAACTACAGAACCCTACTTAACCAACACGAGTCTCACGGAACGACTGATGTTTACGCCGAGGAAATCGCGGCATCCGTGGAAGAGGCAGGCGAGCCGTCGCGACGGTCCAGAATGCCAAAACATTTGATGGCCAACCGGTCCACTTCCCTTCCGAAAAACATAGCGGGGTTTACCCTTGACAATCAGTCCTTCTCTCCCCCCAAACACGTCATCGAGCCTCATCCCAGACGGTCAACAGCTGGCGACCTCACCACATGTGGCCCCGTGAACAATCCTGTCCGCCCCACTCGTTCCATGGAAAATTTCTCCAAGTATGCCAGTCTTCCGGCAAACAACTTAATCGTGGACATGATCAAGGGAGGACAAAAGGACACCACCGAAGTTGTTATCAGAGACAAAGACAGAACAGTGTCAGTGTCATCCACGGTGTCCAGAGCTTCCGGTTCCATTACTTCCCGTGATTCTGGGATCATGTTTGGGGTAGACAGCAAAAGTCAGATTGACGAGGAGCACAGCGCCGAAGATGTCCCCCGACACACCAGCAATTCGTTTGACAGTGCTGTGTCAACGTCAGGCCCTGCTGATGAACCCAAACGAAGAGCGGCAACTCTAGGGGTTGATCCCAAAGAGTTCTCGAGAAATCTGTTGTTGCATCATGGAGATCTTGTAAATGAGAGCGACAGAACTGCTGATTCTGAAATTAATGAAAAAAAATCGAACGATGGGGATACCTCTCCTAAGAAGAAAAATTCCGTCGTTTCGAATATATATGCGGATATTCCATCGAGGAGAACTTCAGCTGTGTCAAACGATTATGCGGCTATTCCAGCAGATTCCCAGGAGGATATGTCTCTTCCAGTGACAGGGAAACTTCAGCGGAGCTACTCAGCCGACAGAGTAATGGGTGAAAATGACTACGAGGAACTGGACAGTTTTAGAAAAGATTTGCAGAAACACTTGGGGTTTCAGGCTGGTGTCAACACTACAGATGAGCCACCAGCTCTTCCCGAAAGGCCTAGGTCCACACAACTGGTCAGACGACGGCGGAAACAAACGTCGAGAAAAGCTCGGGCATCCAAAGTGGCCAGCATGTTTTTGAAATCCAATAACAAGCTGGTTAGTTCTTCTTCGGAAGAGGACGAGATAAACGAACTGATTTCACAGGTTCGTAATTGGCAGTTGAAGACACAGAGCGCTGTGTCCGAGGAGAGTACGCCGTACAAGAGCAGCGCAAGTCAAGTCGTGTATGATGAAATCAACAAATCGTACGAACGTCTGGATAACATTGTGTCTTTGGATATTGCGGTGCCGGATCAGCTGGCGTCACCTCCTCTCTTTGATATGATCTCGCCCTTGCCGTTATCCTCTCAGATGTGTAGGGGCACTGTCGACTTGCTCACAGCGTCCCCAGCGCGTCTCTCTCCTTCGTTACCGCTGTCACCTCCTCTCTCATCTACTACAGACGTTATCGAGTCCAGTTGGACAAGCGCTTCGGCCTCACCCTACAGATCCAGTCTGCTTGTGGACATTCCGGACAGCTTCCGCCGACGGCGGTCAAGTACACTGTCTTGTCCGTGCCAAGATATTCGCTGCACCCACACCGTGGAGGAAGAAGAGATCGGGCGCTCATGTAGTCGATCCTTCTCCGAGATATCGGACCATCTGTCCTCTCAGTGGATCCCAATGTCCAAGACTAATTCTGAAATAAATGACACAATGTACGAGTGTATGTCTGGTACCCCTCCATCAACATGTGCGGTAAGCAAGAAGCTTCTGCCATCGGCATGGGAAGATTTCTCCACAACCGATGTTAGCGACTGTCAAACATCCCAGCAAAACACGTGGGCAGACTTTTCAGTGTTCGATAACAATGACTTCACTAGTTTGTGGAAAGGTGGAAAGAATACGCAGACGCCCTCTGGAAGTTTTGGTTTGGATACCAAGTTTACCGAAAAAGACTCAAGTTTGGTCGGAGAAGTGAATCTCATAAACTGGGATGTCCTGGAGACACCTTCAACAGATGCTGGCAGTACTTACATGGATATGAGCTCAGGAAAGTCATGAAAATTTACGCTGGTGTTGTCGAGTGTGATAATAATACGATATGACTAGTTATGGCAAAAGGAAAAGAATAATAATTATATTGTTTAAGTTCGATATTGCATCCTAACCAGAAATTTATATCTTAAACAGTTATATAACTTTACCTTCAAAATATTCGTGTGACTCCATTTGATGATGAAAAGTTGGTTTCAGAAAATCACTTATATAGCTTACATAGCCTGCATTAGTTATTGGAATGGCTAAATTTGATCCATGTATTTGATTGGTGTTTTACGTCGCACTCAAGAATATGTCTCTTATACGACGGTGTCCAGCATTATGGTGCAAGGAAACCAGGCAGGGAAACCCACGACCATCCGCAGGCTGCTGGCAGACCTTTCCACGTACGGCCGGAGAGGAAGCCAGCATGAGCTAGACCTGAACTCACCGCGACCGCATTGGTGCGTGGAATGGCTAAAGGTCTCCACACATATTAGCATGTGGTGTCCAGTCCTTTTATATTGGACGTGTACAGTTATATTAAGGTGCACAGTCGTCTGTGACTGGAAAACCTGTGTTCTCGGCAAACAGTTATATACACTGTATGCAGCTTATAATGTTTTAACTTATAACCCAGAGAAATCATAATATTGGCTGTTACATGTGAATAAAAATTGCCTGTGATACTAATTGTGAATGGCACATGCAAAACAGACTTGTTTTTAAATATATAAAGAAGTTTTTGATGAGCTTTGACGCAACAGGTAGAAGCATATCTATTTTCTCACGAAAAAATAAAAATATTTTCTTTATTTTGGCTGGTAGTATTGAAGGTAATGACCGATTGGAAGGTTCTGTAGTGAAAGTTGAGTCTTACTTTGTAGTGGATAAATATGATTCCTAGTCTCGATCATAAACTTTTACTACACGCTGTATCCTGCATTCCTCAGGCTGGTACTTTTTACGATTAAAATCAGGAAAAAAAATTTATAAATGTAAGAATGGATAATTTTTTCTGTTAATTGGTAAATTTTTTTCTTTTTTGGTTGCTTATAAAGATGTGTTCACAACATAGACCTTCCACGGTTCCCTGTGAGCTCTCATTACGTGCTTTTCTCACCATATGATATTATAGTGTAAATGAGAGCTTGTGGAGTGTTATATATTGCGTTTTGATCAATTATAAGCCGTACACTTACTTAATACACTTCCAATGCCATCCTATAAGTGTATATATTACATACGTGAAGAAATACAAAAGATTCGTATCTTGCACTGTGATCATCCAAAAACAGTAGGCAGTTATATTCCAGTGACTTAAATATATGGATAGATTGGTATGTGGGCCCAGGTGTGGTAGATTATACAAAGAGAAGAGGCAAGTGTAATTTTGTGATCTCCTTTGTACACCAGCTCTGAACTAATTGCCATTAATTCATAGATAGTGACCTCGCAGGTTTGAATCCATCTCTGGCTTGTTTGCACTGCTGCTTTGTTAGGTGGCAAAAGGAAAGAAGGGTCGTGGTTTGGGCTGGTGTATTCCAGCAGAAAGCGTCTGTTGGTGTGACGGGTTGTTGTGTTCGTGACATAATGTTACGCATAATGTACATTATATTACATTTAACAGACTTATTTTTACAGTGTACACCAGATTGCGTTTGTCGTGTGAGGACTTGGACTAATTCATACTATACTGCCTCAGTGATAAACTGACTGAGTGTCGTCCAGTGAACAGAAGCGAGACTGAATGATTGTGGCTTAACGCCACGACTACAATGTACGGGCCATATAGCAATGAGGCCATGTTTAAACCAGGAATCAACCAGTACGCCGGTATGAAATTTAACAAAAACAGACTTTTTTAAAGCCACCTGAAAACAAATGTCACCCAAAATAAGAATACCAGATTTTAAATATTTCCAGAAGTACTCTTGCTTTTCCAAGTGTACACTCGATTTTTCAAATTGCATCATGGCTTTTCCAGATATACTTTGGTTTTAGCCAATGTAGGCCCACTGTATCATGGTAACATTTATACTCTCCCTTTCCAAATGTACTCTTGCTTTACAAAGGTTATTTATTTATTCATGAAAGGCACATAAACTATGGCTTCCACTACGGAGCCGTAAAAGTGACGTGAAAAAAAAGTTGGAAGAAAGAAAAGAATTTTTTTGACGGGAAAAAAGTCGAGGCCTCATGTTTCATTGACCAGTCAAAGGATGTTTGCCATCGAACAGCCAATATGGCAGCCAAAGGCCAGCGTCTCTCATTGATAAATAAATATTTTGAAGAGAGTCTTACCATAAAAGAAATACCTTTGATTTTAGGCGTGATCGCCCATACGAGTCCAAGCTGTTCCAAGCTGTTTAAAACACATTATTCTCAGCTATCCCATTGCTTTACGAGCGACGTACTGAAGGAACAAAGGAGTGTACGGCTTAAACTAACTTGTTTTAGGCGGGCAATCCATATATTTCTCTTCATGAACGAGACATCTATTGTTAAGTTTAATTTCAAGAGACATTGACTATCAAGAAAACATATAGCTGGCTTCGTTTAAACTCAACTAAAACCGTTAAAGCAACTAAACGATTCCCGAATAATGTAGGGCCTGCTATGGAACCTACTGTAATGCTTAAGAGAAAGAATGCAAGGTAGAAAACATTACTCTGATACTTCACCCAGCTCGGGTGGAGCTAACACGATGCCGAGCCTCTTTTGCCACAGGCCATAGCATTTGTGTAATGGCTACGATTGCATACAGTATATATATCCATTGGTGTATTATGCAGCTCATTTTATTAATAATAATCCAAGACTGTTGGAGGTTAGGTCTACTGCACGTCACTATGTACGTGGCGTTCCTCGTCATAGAAGAGGAGATTTTGGAGCCGTGGACGTAATAATTCGCCAGATGCTACAGATGCGTAATGGCACCGACTACCAGGCAGCAGGCTCTAGCGTAACACCTAACACCGCATATGATTGGTCATTTAAGTCGGGGCAACGATATTACAAAAAAAAAAAAAAAAAAAAAAAAAATTATTTCTCTGTTCCAAATTTTTATTTTACCATGTCACTTTTACGGCTCCATATTCCACTTCCAGTTTTAATGTGCGTAAAATTGTTTGAAAAAAAAGAGCATCAACACCATCAGCAGCACGGATTTTACACACTTTCACCACAATCTTTTATGGACAATGAAAGGCTATGCCTCCATCAAGGACAAAATTGTCTTCCGAGAAAGAGCTCTACATTAGTCGACCTTGGCGTCAAGCTTTCCTACACGGTTGCCGTCCTCTTTTTCACGTCTCCAAGAGGGGTAGGAAGAGAGGTGTTGGTAGGCTGTAATCCAGGCATACACGACTTGCCGCATGATCCAGTGCTTAAAGCCTGCCATCCGGAGTATTAAGCGATAAATGCCAAATCATAATGTATAGAAATGAAAAGTAGAGCTAGGCAAGTCGTAAATGACACTCCGTATTAATAGTGCTGTGTAAAGATAATTTGATTTATCCAGACCGTTTTGAAACGCGCCTAAACAGGAAGCTTTCCTTGGATCAGTATGTACGCACTTCTGAGACAGTATCGGGCTAATCTGAGTTTCGTCTTCACCACAATCACGTCTCTGGACTTAACAGAGGAACTTTTTACGCTGGAATTATTTTTCGCGGTAAATTGTTGACCGCGAAATGCACGAAATTTTGTTCCACACGAAAATTAAGTACCAATACTTCACAGTAAATGAAGATTTCCTGCAAAGTACATAGACATCAAAACAGAAGAACAAAGTCGTTTTTGCTAAATTCAAGCACTCATTGATAGTATGGAGGTAGTAATCCACCCACACACACTTTGGGAACGTTAGACGATGTGACTTGGACTTTAGACGATTCGACCTAAGGTATTAGGCCATTTCACTTTAGATGATTTGGCTGTTAGATGATATGACTGGTTACCGGCCTGATACCGGTCATCCATATTGTCCAGGCTCAAGGATCACAAAGCTGTCTTAGTCTTAAGTTAGACTTAGACTTAACTTGTGGTATGCCTACTATTTCTGAGCTAATATTTATAAATTGTAACGCAAATTTTTAACTTGGTCATGAAAGCCTAAAACAAGTATTAAAGCAAGAATCCTTCAAATAAATCACAATTTCAACACAGTAATTTGGTTTTCATTTGTGTCCAGGTTTAGTATTTATTCATAATTAGCTACCCTAATTCATATTGTTATGCTGGAATTAAAAAAAATATTTAAAAAGTGTACATTAATGTGAGTAATATAGCACATAAAATCACTATAATGAGGCGAGTTTTATGCATCTTCTCCGCCAACACTCCGTAGTCTCCGACGAATTACGTCATACAAGGCCAACCTTTCCGAACTGCCAGAGCTTCGCTGTGTGCGGGTTTACGCCACCAGACAGAATAAGTTTGTGCCCACCACAGCCGTATCTGCTTTCGCCATTATACAGTTTCCATAACGGCATCTACACACAGTGGTTATAAAATACTGTTAACTGAACTAATAACTGATAGATAGCAAATCTCTGTATACTAACGCCCATGTCCACATCCGACATGTACTGGTATTTACATTATACACGGCGCACTATTAAGCCAAGCATGTACGGTAGGTTATTCGACAATAACGTGCAGTTGTCATCCCACAAAGGTATATGAAGATCTCGGGAAGTAAAATGGTATTTACTGTATAGCGGACAGGGGGAACAAATAGTAAATAAATATTAAATTTTAAGATGAACACACGAAATATACAGTGTATCACAAGCTAAAACTATAGCCTGCCTCTCTGTTCTGCCTGTGCAGTTTTAAATGCCAGGACAGAGATCAAATTTATCGTCTGGACACTAATCCTTTAGTTCTTTGGTGGTTTGTGTTGAATGTTGTTTGGAAATTGGTCTTTGCGATTACTGACCCGGAATGTCATGGATGCCTGTCGTTGACGTTGGACACACGCATGTCTGTTTCCAAGCCTATCTACATGTGAGCCTACATTTAACAATAAAAACATTACCAGTAGCCTATTTAACAATGGAGGTCATAAAACCGTCAAAAAAGAAAAAACATGGCTCAAAGAAAATCCACACCTTCCACACCACCAGTATCAAGCAACAAGAATATATATATATACAGCTTTCATGGTGGGAATGAACGATTACGGCTTCACGCGACTTAGGCGGTATTTCAGCCATATTGTGGCGAGGTTTCATGTGGGAAAAATCTCTTGCATGACATGTAGAATTTTCACATCATTAAGATTGTGTCCATCGGAAATTGAACAGACTTGTGTCAGTAAATATGTACATGTATTTGCGGTTATCAATGTTGGTTCAGCTGTCGCAAATATGCGTTTGTAACATATTTTGTTACACCCAGATCAACAGACTTGGCTATTAGCTCCTATATTAAGCACAAAACAAGAGCTGATCAAATTATTTCCTCCTGCTATTTACTAAACAACCACTAAACAAAAACGTACAGGAAATACAATTAGAAGTCTGCCTCTTTATTAAGCAAAAGTGAAAGAACGAACGTCTCGATGAGTTTTATATACACCTGAGTTTACGCTGTATACACGCTCCGTTTGACCGTGCGTGTATGGCAAGGGGGATAACTCGAATTAGCATAACTTATAGTTCAAGGGAGATAATCCGCCGTCAGTCCGGGGTATATACTTCTCAACGTTCTTCGCACTACATATTCTTCAACAATCTCTTATATAAATTTCCACATAAATTGACAATCATCAAGATACATTTATTCTTCAACATTTCTCTTAAGAATGTTCTTCAACTTAACCAACTATACTATTCTCCAACACTGCTAACATCAACATGCATAATGACCCACACATACAATTCAGCATTCTTTACTCTGTCATATTCTTCAACGTTGTTTGCATTACAAATGCGTCAGCATTCTCCATCATGCCTGTTCTTCAACATTTTTCACCACACACATTTCTTAAGATTCCTCAGGATACTCTTCTTTAACTTTCAACACTACACACATTCTTCATTCTTTAAAACAACACCGACAGACATGATTAACAATGACAGTAAATTAGTGACAGTTGGGCATCGAGGGCTAAAATTTTAAATTAGTTCTAGGCCGTAATGGCATCTGTTATATGTGAGATATCAAAAGGCTAAATAATACCATCAAGAAATGATATAAAAAAACAAATATATTCCCCGAAGACAGAATTTATACAGTTTTCACTAAAATGTTCTAAATGGAATGGTGCACCATTACATCCTATATGTGCACCATTTCTGATAGCATCCTGCAACTGGACATTGTGACAACTAACATGCTGCAGTCACGGTGTAACATAAATGAGCAAAATTCCGCAATATATCTGCAGATTACATCAGTTTCTCCCAAAAGCTGTGACAAGGTAGCTATCCAATGATGAAAAATTTTTCTTACATGCCATTTCTAATAAAAAAAGGATGAACAATGATAGATAAATGTCTTCTTATTTACAGATGTTTTAAAATAATGAACATGCATTAAAATGAGCGGCACTAAGAGGCTCAGACCACCTGAAAATTACATGGACAGTTTCAGAAATTTGATGAATTGCTTATCATATTTACCCCATATAATTTACTTTGTTAAGCAATATGAAAAACAGGCAGTTGAATTGCAGGACTTCTCAGCCTTGAACAATAATATATCCTGCTTGAAGGAACCACAGTGGAGCACTTTGCTTCTATTCTAACTGGTAAAGCTATCTTAATAGTCACATCTCTGAAACTGAAAAAAATCATGTTTAATACATTGAACTAACCAAGGTAAAATATGTCATTCAGGCACGGCAAATGCCACAAATCTTTGAACAAATCTTACTTGGCACCATTTTCAGTTTGATCCTGGAAAGCTAGATGATGTGGTTTAGTTTGATAAAACTTGGCAACACAGTTTTAGAGCAACTGTGTGTAAACAAGAATTAAGGAGCCAATCCTGATGAAGTCTGACATCAGAACGCAAGCTACGGATGCCTAAAAATAAGCACCATGTGTAATATAGCATTCTTGTGGTTGTAGTAAAGGATTATTCCTTTACAATTAAGGCCCTTTGGTGTGTCCTGTTTTTTCATCTCATCCTTCCTCAAGAAAAAGGGTTCTCAACAGCCCATCTTTACCTTTTCTTACCATAGCTTAATCTCTGTCCAGTGACCAATCTGCACTCGTTTAGCACATAGCATGAGCAAGTCTCGGTTGAAAGCAAAAATCACTTTCTGACCTCCAATCCAATTCAAAAGTCGCAATGAATCTTATGTTGGGAGGCAGGGATCCAGTGCACTTGGGACAATAAGTCACTAGTGTACTTTCCATGTCAGGACCATTCCTGTCAGTTTTTCAGGTCCAGTCATGTCAAGTTTTCTTTGGATCAAAACCTCCTCATATAGCTGCCCACCCTTTCATAGGAATAGTTGGCAGATTGACACCAGGTCATCTGTGGTGGAGCCTCAACTCATACTAAGTACAGTGATATGGCTGGCTTGCACTTTGCCTTCATTTGCTGGCCTTTCTAGATGATACATGCCTAGCATTCTGGTTCTACTAAATGGAAGCACAGTGGTTGACTGAATTCCACATGTTCCATGTCTTTTAGGCTGTCCCTAATGATGATGAACAATCATTCTCAATCACTTTTACTGAGTGTCTGCAAGGGGGAAAAAATAAAAAAATACATGAATGTGGAAAACGGCAAAATAATTTGGGTCAATAACAACCACAATAACAGCAACCACACACTTTTTTTTATCTTCAGCCCGACAATCACAAAATTGCAAATGTGATACTAATTCAAATTATCATCGTTAAAATGCAAATTAACGTAAGGTGAGACTTAAAACAGCCAAAAGGCATGTCTATGAGTTAAAATGATCTGCAAGTCTGCATGAATTTCCTTTCAACAGGTTCAGAGATATTGCAATGACGATCGCAATGATATGCTGACTAATATGCAAATTTATGAGCGGACAGATTTATAATGGCCAAAAGACCATTTTTGCAAAATTTCACAAATTTCATTTCAATGGATTCAAAAAAATCGTGATGTCAAGAAGCTGGGACAGACAGGATGGATGACAGACAGGCAGACAGACGGACGGCAGAACAGACCCATGACAATCCTCCATAGCCCTACGAGAATGAGAAGCAAATATCAAGCCATCGTCTGTCTGCTTTTTCAAGTATTTATGTATGTGTCAATGACCAGATAACAAAATACACCAAGTGTGAGATTACATGATCGTATTTAATCTTTCCCTGATAATGTCAGAATTTAAATCCACTCATTTCTCAAAACAGTTTTGATAAAAAACTTCATCCTATATCTCCATCATATATCAAATCAGACATAATTTAGAGTTTTAGCTAAGCCTACTATCAGTAATCATCATGTAACTTGAAGGGCACAAGAAATCAATGTTGATCTTCACAGCTGTGATGTACAACTTTTAGTCATAAACACTTGACAACTGAAGGACAGTGTCAGTGTTATCTTAATTCTGAACTTTGTTTGACTCTTTGCTGTCATTTATGATTACATTAAGATCGAAAAAATATTATTAATCTACTGGCCCAAGGTATTTAGCTCTCATTTTTCATTAAAATTCAACCGAAATTTCAAACAGTTTGTGTGTGTGTGTCTGTGTGTGTGTCTGTGTGTATGAAATTTCAAGTAGTTTGTGTGTGTGTGTGTGTGTGTGTGTGTGTGTGTGTGTGTGTGTGTGTGTGTCTGTGTGTTCTTTTTCCTTCTCACTGCAGCAGGCAGACAATCATGGTAAAAGCATTCCAGCACGCAGTTGTAATCTTCAGTGGGCAGACAGATAAGTGAAAGTTTCAGTGACAAAAAAAAGAACTAGTAATTACTCATATAATGGGCAAGGATAATATAATTTATCTCCCTGTTGAAATTGAAAAGGGTAAATTATGTGAAAAATACTACTGAATCAGTGTTAGCTGATAAAAATTTTTTGTTTCTTACTTTTACTTCCCTCAACACAACTTTGACCCACATTTTCTATCCCTATTGGATTTTGAGATGTAAAGACATGTAAACTATGACACTTGTGCCTACAAGTATGTCAGACTGCAGTGCTCCCACAGTGGTGTATGCTAGTTGTCAGAATCTAATGAGGTAAGCACCTACTCATCAGCTACAGTTACTGCGTTCCATACCAACCACATTTGTAAATGCTTATTTGATACAAATAACATTAGTTTCTTACTTTAAAATATCACACACTACCACCTCTCACAGAAAACAAAACAGAAAACACCCCACCCATGCCCCCCAAAAAAACAAAACCAAAAAAAATAGCCTGCATGTACATGTACTAACATGCCCAGTTGAGACGCATCACAGATTGATTGTGGAGAATCACACAGGTAAACATATATATCCAAATGACAGTAGTGAAATCTTCAGTGTAAATTAATGATTCCAAGATCACATTTGATTGAAAAATGAAAATAATCTCCTAAACATGTACATACTATATTCTTCACAGGCCTCTGTAGACTGTCAGTACAGAATCACAAACTTAAATGTCTTCAGCATTTATCAGAAATTGTCAGTATATTGCTAACTGTGCCCATATGAAAAACACAAAAAACACATAAGACAACATATTAATTAATTAAATAATTGTTTCGTCAACCAGTATTTAGAGTTGCAACATCTAATCTCATGATTGTAATGTGCCTGCAAGTGGTAAAGTGAAAATTGGTGTAAAATCCTGCTCTGTTCTATTGAAAATTCCTATTTTTGATACAAAAGGCATAAAACGTGGAGGATGTTTTTGATTCTGTCATGAAACTGGTTAATATTCAAAGAGGAGGTAACTCATGGTCTTCTGGACTGCCCGCAGTAGCGTCCCCTTCTCTCAGTCCTTCACTGACTGGCCCTCTGTCAATTAAACTCAACATGGCCTTGGCTTCTGGGTCTTTATCCAAGATACTGGGTTCATGCTTCTCCTGTCAAAGAAAGAAATTGTTGACATTGATCTATTATCAATTATCAGATTTCAGTTTACAAAGCCAACATCAACATACAACCAACTGATGAAATGATTGCTTAACAGGTATTTTACAGAGGACTTAATTTATTTTGGGTTTTAAGGTTTTCTATACGGTAAATTTTTCACTTATGTGATGGTCAGTTAAAAGTGAAAGAAAACTGTACAAAATCTGACAAAAAGAAAGACTGTGCAAACAGACAGACCCATGAACTTCATGGACCAATTATTGTCATCAATTCCGCGTGATTCATGACAGGTGAGAATCTACAAAATTTCCTGCCCAAGACCAGGTTTGAAACAGTGATTGAAAGGCAAGTGTCTTAACCACTTGGCCTCAACCCTCTCTCTCTCATTGAACATTAGAATATTTCACTAATAAGATGACAGTCAGCATCATCAGAAAAGGTAACGTAAGCGCCTGGAGTAAACCACGTGAATCTGACTTGTAATTTACAAGCTTTCCCACATATGATGTACATATTTTTACTCGCACAACCACCTCAGTGGTGGACTGTCACTGATATCTAATAAACTTCCTGTGAGCCCATTTCAATCATCTTACACAGTATGAGCATTGTAGGCTGATTACTTCCTGCAACACTCCCTAGGAACAGATGAGGTGAGGATTTTCTGTCGGAGGCTGGGAATGAATCAGTACCACATGTGTGCATGTCTGTGGCTGGAACTGTACCAATACCACATGTGTGCATCTCTTAGGCTGGGACTGAACCAATACCACATGTGTGCATGTCTGAGACTGGGAATGAATCAGTACCACGTGTGTGTATGTCTGAGATTGGGATTGAATCAGTACCACATGTGTGCATGTCTGTGGCTGGAACTGTACCAATACCACATGTGTGCATCTCTTAGGCTGGGACTGAACCAATACCACATGTGTGCATGTCTGAGACTGGGAATGAATCAGTACCACGTGTGTGCACGTCTGGGAGTGGGAATGAATCAGTACCACGTGTGTGCATGTATGTGGCTGGAACTGTACCAATACAATATGTGTCGCTGTCTGAGGCTGGGACTGTACCAATACCACATATGTGCATGTCCGAGGTTGGGATTGAACCAATACCATATGAGCGTATGTCTTATGCTGGGACTTAACCAATACCACGTGTGTGCATGTGTGAGGCTGGGACTATATCAATACCACATGTGTGCTTGCCTGGGACTGGGACTGTACCAATACCACACATGTCCTTGTCTAATGCTGAGACTCTACCAATACCACAAGTGTGCAAGTCTGAGACTAGGACTGTACCAGTATCACATGTGTGCATGTCTGAGGATGGGACTGTACCAATACCACACATGTCCCTGCCTGAGTATGGGACTGTATCAGTACCACATGTGTGCATGTCTGAGGCTGGGACTGTACCAATACCACACTTGTCCCTGTCTGAGGCTGGGACTGTACCAATACCACATGTGTGCATATCTGTGGCTGGGACTGTACCAATACCACATGTGTGCATGTTTATGTCTGGGACTACCAATACGCATGTGTCCAAGTCTGAGGGTGAGACTGTACCAATACCACACATATGCCTGTCTGAGGCTGGAACTGTACCAGTGTGTTCCTGTCTGAGGCTGGGACTGAACCCAATACCACATGTGTCCCTGTCTGAGGCTGAGACTGTACCAATGCCATATGTGACCCTGTCTGAGGCTGGGACTGAAGCAATACCATGTATCCCTGTCTGTCCCCACCTCAACCATAAGACCCACAATGCCTGACGCATGACCTTAATGAGTCACTTGCAAGTGATTATTTTATTAAACTGTTGCTTAACACCACACTCAAAAATATTGCACTTAAACAATCACAACTGATCAATTTTACGGCTTGATTGGCTTTGTAACTGAGTAGTGACATACGTAGCACAATATATTGAAAAATTGCCATTAATTGGATATGAAAAGTAGAAAATTATCTTCACCTCTTCATCTGAGTTAGGCTTTGGTCCGACTCCCCACACTTCAATCACGTCCACCTGAAAATCTGCAGGCTCGGAGAGCTGAGGGCTACCATAGGTCGTGCAGCGAGGTCCAGCCTTACTGTGTCCCTTGTTGAATGACTGGTCAATCCAAAGTCCAAAATAGTCCAGCTGGCCTCCCATACCCTAAAACACACAGGCACCATTCCATTTTTCAAAACTTTTCCCTTTAAATGACATTACCTAATACATGGTAATATAACCCACTGTATGACAACCAAAGTATCTTACGTTTTCTACACTCTCTAGGTAGAAAATAAACTTATATGTGACTCTTTCCTGGCAATAATGTTATTCAAATGTTTCAAAAATCATAAAAGTTTCGGTTTTTACCTTAAAATCTGAATGCTTATAGAAAAACACGTATGCATTCCTTGTTCCACCAAAAACACAACTGCATAGTCTAAAAACTTTAAAATAAAGAAAAACTGGTAAAATATTATATATATTTTATATTCAAAATTTATTCTGATAATATTCATAATGGGGAGAGTGTGCTTACAAAATCTGAAATTCCTACCTCTAATGATTTTTGAGATATCATGTAACACACGCACAGATAGAAGGGTGCAAATAAACATGCCCAAAATGCATTTTCATGTAGGCATTAAAAAGACACTCACCAATCCATTTGGCATAGTCTGAACACCATGGTTGAGGTACATATAATGTTTGTTGTAACTCGTCGCATTGTACACATTGAACTCGGGTGCCAAACTGAACAGGAAACAAGAGTCTGTTCCTGATTATGGAAAAAAGCGGGACACAGTAACAGCACATGACCATTAGAATTATGATAAAAGTTTCATCTCACTCAGGGATTTATTATTTTAAACCAAAAGGGGAAGTGTAACATGACAATGCCTTCACTGATATAACCTATTTGTCTAGAACTGGAAAAGCAAACTGGATCGTTTAGCCAGTAACTTTGAGCATTTATTGAGTGGCTATGATTATTTCTCATGTGTACAAACTTTCAAAATCATTGATAAAATTTTATTCATTTATTAATTTCATCTTCACTCATTATTCATTGGTTCATTATTGCATAAAATTCCCTAATGTATAATGATGTCTCAATTTATTGGTAAGGCTATCTTTTTTCATTCTTTGTTTTGTGTAACCTGAATCAAAAAAATGATTGGATTATACCCAACCAACATATTTTTAGCAAAGGCCTCGGTGATTATTATTAAGGTACTTATAAACTGGTACTTGCCTACAAATTGAGGCCTGATATCCCAGCTCACAGATGCAAATCCTCCAAACACATGTCCTGCCTTGTCCCGTACAAGTATCACTGTTGGTCCCTGTTTGAGGATGCGGGTCTGTAGCTGTGAAAAGCTGTCTCCGTGCTGGTAGTTACTGTACAGGGGGCGCCACTCTTGCCTCAGCTCACCTGGCAGGCTATAGCTTAGCAGCATCAATGCAGGCACATCTAGGATAGTCTGCGTCTTGGTCCAGTTCACTTTTGACACTGTGGGAATCAGAGGGGTGAGATATCGCTCACTGTACTCTTCTGACTGAAATGCGATAACATCATCCAGGGTATACATCTATAGAAAAAAAGCCAATTTCTTTACTGTAAATGACCTAAAATTTTGCCCCTCTCTCTCCCCCCTCCTAAAGCATTTTTAAGGACAGATAGATGTCATAAAGAATTATATTTTGGTTCCAGTAGGGTACCATTCTACATTCCAAACATACCTCAAAACACTTTTCCATAATCAGTAGAACTCTGAGAATCAGGAAAAAATATGAGCAACCTTAAAGTAGATGATTTTGGGTAGTTGTTTGGAAGTTAATGCCTTACTCAAGAATTTTTTGCGGAGGCAAGGGATGTCAGTGTCACAAGTGGAGAAGATGAAAATGCCTAGAGTAAATTTTTCCCACTCGATACACCCATAGAAGTGAGATCAATCACTCCAACGACCCAAATAGAACCATGAGATTTGCTGTCTGTTTATTGCTACCACCATATCAACGTAGGAGGAGGCAGGGGTTTCTAAAAACTCCCTGTTCAAGGTTGGGAATTTAGGCACAATTACTCAAGAGAACAAAGCATTTGAAAGTACCTCCACATAAAAATATGCCAGTATATCTTTATTTATTTGATTGGTGTTTTATGCCATAATCAAGAATATTTCACTTATATGATGGTGGCCAGCATAATCATGATTATGGTGGGAGGAAACCGAGCAGAGCCCAGGGGAAACCTACAACCATCCGCACGTCGCTGGCCAACCTTCCAAAGTTCAGTTGGAGAGGAAGCGACCATGAGTTGGACTTGAACTCACAGCCATCACATTGGTGCGAGGCACCTGGGTCATTCCTCTATGCTGGCGCACTAGCCCCAACCACTATATGAGAAATATTGATTTTTTTTCCAGTGTGTATTGTTCGTCTCAACACACTGCAACAGAAAGAGCTGAAGAGTTTACAGACCACGGCATTGCAGGCAGTTAAAATCAAACGTCGCAAGAATCTTTGAGTTGAGCATAACTAGAACAAACCTCGCTTATCCTAAAGCATGAATGAAACACCAAATCTACTATGTGGGAGAACAAAGGGCAGATGGACATCCAGCTCTCCAAATCAGACACTGTGAACATTCGATCTGGTGCAGTGCCACTGGCTTTCTGCTGGACGGAACCTGAAACATGTCAGATAGGTTTACCCATTAGGTTAGAGTTTTGCAATGTGAGACGACTCAAGGATCTATTTTTCATCATTTATAGGCTGAGGAAACTAGGCATAGCCCTGTGGAACCCACCACCGTGTGCCACATACCTGGCAAACCTCCTGAATTTTAGTCACAGATAAATCAACCTGAGCAGGATTGACCGAGTTAATGAGGACCCAGAGTATCTTATACTGTCATCTGATTGGTCTTTAAGCTGGTTTAACCAATACATGTATTTCAGTCATATCACAACGTTGTCTTCTTGTATCATGCCAGACACAAAGCCAAAATACATGTATGATGTCTCTGGTAGTGTGGCCTTGCTGGAATCCTACAATATGCTGAAGACATCTGACACACTGCCCCTCCCAGTCACATTACACTAACACAGGGATGTCCAGCCCTTGATATATTCTTCGCATGCTACGCTTCAATCATGACGGTACCAAGGTTATCAGTTTTAAAGACTTACATCATTGTTAGGACCAACAGCCTCATGTGACAATGAAGCCTTTCTGCAGCAAGGGAGATAACTCTTACTCAGTGAAATGTGACCTAGTCGATTCAGTAGATCAAGCACATTGTGTCAGGGAAGCGGCTTCTTGTGTTTCTGTTCCTCATTTAGAACTGAATATTGTCCAAGCGAAGTACTACAGTCTTCAAATTACATGTACCTATAGTGTACATCAACATGAACATTAATAAATCTGTTAAATGTATGTATGTATAGTATAACGCAAGGTAAATAAAAGACCACTGTTTTGGTAAATTTCAGACAATCAGTGGGTGGTTGGTAAAGGTGATTGTCAGCAGTTGTTGATCATCATTTCAAAGAAGCTACAGAACTACTAGAGTATTATGTGCCTAATTTGTGCAGCTCGTGGCTATTGACACCACGGCAATAAAGACGAACTCCTCGGCATTGATGTGTTTCTTGTTGATGTCTACTATCATGTAGACAGGCCTCATCTTAGGATTAAATCCCAGATCATGATGCACCATTTATGAGACAGCTTCAAGTAAATCATACATAATAAGGAACAACCCTGTCCCAACAAAATCCTGTAAACCATATACACAGTAGTCTCAAATGAGCAGTATAAACGCCCATTTCACTTTACAGTAGCCAGCCAAGAGATAAACTAAATAAGATTTACAAAATTTTCACTTATACAGTCAGATTCGTCAATACGGGAAATCGGGATGCCCAGACTAATGCACCAACCTTTGCTAGGTGCCACAAAAACATCATCACTTCTATCCCCGGCCACAGACGAAAGAGCTGCATTTGAACGTGCAACCATTGGTCAAGGGCCTGATGGTTTCAGCAAGCCACAGGATTCATTTAGAACTCAAAGTCTCTTGCACTTAGATAAAAAAAAAAAAAAAACAACAAAAGTATGAATGTTGTCAAAGAAACCAACCTTTTTGGAAGAGATCTGTCAACAGGTAGAGAGAGAGATTCTTGGCCCATTTTTCGGGAGAAGAAAACTGCCAACTTTTGAACTGTTCACTTTTCTGGATGACTTTGACATAAGCTTTGATAAGCTGAGCCACAAACTGTATAATAAAGAACATGTACAGCACACGTGAATCAATTGGATACATATTGGGTGGTGTATATTCTTTTCAACAGTGCAATCATAAAATGCAGCTTTCTGACTTTAAGAAGAAACACACAACCAAAATATTACACAAAGGTTTATATTTAATCATATTTACAAATATGTAACCTGGCATGATATGTTTAAATGTATTCATCATCAAGTTTGATTTTACATCTCTGAACTTGTGTTTGATGGGCCTGAACACAAAGGGATCTATAAGACATTAGAACTAGTCAGGCCAGCATTAGTACATTGTGTCCTTTGACAGGGTGGGGTGTCCTGTCTGGTGTCTTCCAAAAGGCGCTCCATTGAAGAATCACTATAAATGTTTCAACAGCCAAACACTGGAACAATCATGTTACAAGGAGACCCTGTTGACATCTGATCCAAAAAATGTTTAAAATTGAATTCAAAGAAATTAACTAGAGCATCTGCCTCGGGGATCAATCTCTGGTTGGATCATACCAAAGGCTTTAAAAAATGATATTAAATGCTGTCTCACTTGGTGCTACGCACTGAGCGGTTTGACCAAGTAAACAGCATTGTCTGGTCAGATGTCAGTATAATATGAAAGGGTGAGGTGAAATTAACAAGAAAAAAAGAGTGTATTTTGCACACAAATGTACTAACCTCAGTCAATTTTGGTCCACTGACTTCCTCTGTAGTTGAAGCCAGTGACATTAATGTTGTGCTTTTTTCCGTTAATGACCCTTTGAACAAACTGGACAAAAACGCAGCTAGTCCATTCACAGTGAAGCCCTCCTGCTTAGCTTTACTCAGCTTGACTGCTGACCCAAATATCCTCTGTATGATGTCCTCTGGTAATAGTGACGATAAATACTTCTGAAATTTGATAAACTACAATTACAGTCATCAAAAAGGTTACAGTAAATGACCCAACACTTCTCCCAAAAAAACCTATTTCTTTTGGTCCTGGAAGTTGCACTTTTTCATGAGGATATTTTCTAAACAAACACCAATACATCTGTCTAAGATCAAAAGAACTCAAAAGAATCAGGCAATGTACAACAGTGAAAGCTTAGGTCATACTTGATAACTTTTTGTCCCACATATGACAATCTGCTTCTGTGTGACTAATTTCAAGATCACAAGCAGTCAGTGAGTTATAAATGGTCACATTCTTCAAACTATAGAAACACGCTGTATGGTCAACAACAAGAAGACGTTCAAGTAGATCTTTCTCAATCACTTTATATAAGCTGACAGATCATCTCTGAAATCCCACAAATCTGCATTAATGGGGAAGAAACTAGTTGTACGAAGTTAAGATCCACACAAAAGACATGATAAGTGATTAAAGTACATCTGTAACCTAGCAGTTCATTATGACACTTTCAGCACTTACTGCTGTTAAAATTACACATTTAGGTTTGCTTTCAATAATTTCAGATTATTTATTGACTGAACAATTTAAAAATTGCTATAAATGATTAAACAAACATGCTATCTGGTGCTCTTTAAGGGCAGGATTACAAATATGCAAGAATTATTTTCATATGTTGTATAGTTTTCAAGTTTTGATAAAAAAAACAGCAAAATTTTTCAAAACCCGCCAATTTGAATAACACTGGAGCTTCGTGCAAGATTACGTGAAATCGTTTCCTGGGTTAAATGAATGGCATATAGAGAAAGCCTCGTCTCGATATTTCCATATACAGATATATCATCCTGGTCGAAATTCTTTAAAGCTTCAATCACTTAAGTGGCTGTCTTTACAGTGCCCGTAAACCTAACAACAAAGTATACATTCTGTCTTTTCCTATCGGGTGTGAGCCAAAGATCAAAACTGCATTTTGTCTGTGTTGATCTCTTGTACTGATTGAACAAACACACTACCTGGTGCACCTTGATGCCAGGATTCGAAATCCGCAAGAATCATTTCTGTACACTGTGTGGTTTTGAAGTTATGACAGAAGAACCCACAAATATATTCACAAACCTTGTATTAAAATGTTTATTATTAGGGGTCGACATATGAAACCAGTCACCGCGCAGAAACAGGAGTGAACCTTGCAACAATGTAACCCTTCTGTCTTTTGTTATCCGCTATGAGCAAGAGATCACAGCTGCCTTGTCTGCAGTTTATAATACTAGACCCATTGCATACAATACATAGCAGTCTCTGGTTCAAATCCAGCGTATTACTTTTCAGTTTTATCACTTTCTTTTCTTTTTTTTAATTGCCATGATGTTTACATCAGACTACCAGAAATGGTAAATACGTAATATCCTGGACCCCAGCAACACTATTGGATAACAGCTTTCATTTTTTTTTTTTTTTTTTTTTTTTGGTCGCTCAATGTTTTATTCCCATTTGGTAGAGTACAATAAAAATACCGCCCATGTTTTTCTCATTTGGGTCGGGTTAGGCTCAACAAAGAGTTTTTTGTATGCATGGCCTCACTTAGTCTAACAGTAGTGCTTTGGCCCTCCTGACATCTGTCAGTTCTCACGAAATCACATGACACTTTGTTCACTTTGTACCTGTACTTCGACAACGGACTCATCCTGTTTATTACAACGTATGATCTTCATCTTAATTATTCGTCAAAATGCTTTCGCTTTTTAAGTCTGTCTTAGGTCAATAGACAAATAATATCATCTATTATCAGCTAATGCGCTAACGAAATATGGGATCGGCATAATGTCTACTTCTGCATTTGTGAACCATACACATACAAACCTGCAAATTATTCTGCTGGGACAGCTGGGCTTTACCACTGATTTTGTCAAATAAGTTCTGAACTCCTCTCTTTTCTTCTGAATTAAATAAATTTCCAGCTTCTGCATCTCCGCGGATCTTACTGCCCTCCGAACCCATTTTAATTTCTGTCAAATTTCTCTGTTTACGTTTTTCCGGAACTTGACATTGCGCCGGCGCTCTCCTTCCCGCCACCATATTCGAACATCCGTCGACGCACGCGAACGTGTTGAGGCTGGCATGGAAAATTGACAGCTACTCCAAAACCTCTGATTCCCGATGGTGTCAGTAGTTGACACAGCGATTTGAGCTGTTTTGAAACATGGCTTTGGCTCCAGAGAAGTTAACGGAACTGAAACAAATCATCCATAATCATCTTTCACAGGTAATTGGGTCTAGAGCGTGGAGGGATTCGTGGCCACGACGGGCCCAGCCAGACTGAGAAATCAAACATTGGCGACTGGAGAAGGCGATGTCGTAATCGACAACAGATCAAAAGCAAACAGTTTGCCTCCGTGCTATCAGTTACATCACGCTTAACTGTAGCATTAGCACAGTTGTGTTGTTATTTTGGTGCTGTTACGTGTGACCGCGACGGTTATTGCCCACCACCAGCTAATGTGATGCAATGATGCAGTCAGTGTCAGTCCGACCCTTTGCCGTCCTCTCCCACTAAACGGCGACAGTACTATGTACAGTACCATTATGTAAAAAACCCATTTAGCAGATCAAGGCTATGAGACAGATCAGATGTTCACGTCATCAGAATCCTCAGCCATTTGCTTGAAACAGGATGCTTGAGGATAACTGTCAAAATCACTTTTAGTTTTATCATTTTTTTAGTTCCAAGCACACTGACTATGAGCCGAATCAGCATTGAGGCCACCTTGTGAGATTTGTGCTGTTTGGGTGAGACATGAGTGTTTGCTCTCGCAACTGATGCGATATAACACTAAAATGACGTGATGTCTTGTAGTCGCTACAGGATATGCATCTGACAGACACAATTTCGCGACCCCTTATCAATCAGTTTTTCTCCGTTCTTTTTCTCGACTTTGCATATACAAAACATAGGTGAATAGAGTTTGCACCGTAGGCCGAGACCGATTGCTCGTTGGACTTAAGTTAAACCAAAATGCCATGCATCGGATTGTTGCCGTCGAGCTCAACGACAATACCAACATTCTAAGGTATAGTGACTACTGGAAATCATGTCTTTTTATCATTATTTCGTGTTACTTTGCGAGAGCACCCTCCCATGGCTCCAATGCCATTTCGGTTTATTGGGTTGAGAAATATTTGGAAACGCCATATTTGTGGTTCCTGAACCACTAGTCACAGGCCCTGCTATTCATAATTCATCAGTGTGGTAATTAACAGAGCGCAGAGCCTGGATGCTTTCTCCAAAAAATGATATTTCATTGGATTATCATCGTAAAATTTTGTAATGGGAAGGGAAGATGTTACAGCATGGATTTGTCAAGTTAGAATTATATGGTGTGCTTATTTGTGTTGCGATGGGTTTCACTTAGATGTGTTCTCAGACTAGAGGATGGGGGTCCATGAATGAGGATTATGACATTTCAAGGCCGCACACACAACACAGCACATATATTCCACTGGGTCATGTTGGTAAGGGCATGCTATCTGCATACTTATGACGAGGCAAACTGTTTTCACAGCTAATTGGCCATCAGATGGTTCAGCATATACATGTATACATGCGGTGTTATGTGTGCAGGTGAGCTCAGAGATATGAGCCACGGCTGACACCCGTTTTGCACCCTAAACATCGTTTAGAAATGCCTTATCATACTTAGCATAAGACCATGTATGGTTTGCTGTTGGTTGCTGCCGTGGCTTTGATAGTACACCAACCCAGAATAGAGAGAGGAGTAGAAATAGCTACCTGGAGCTTGCTCCATTTACAAACCTGATGTAGTTACTTATTCTTGTCAAATATGCTGATGTTGGCTGCTACAGGCTGCCCTTGGCAAGTACGTCGAAGCTGTCAGTGCAAAACATGGTGGCTGTGAGCCCTTGTATTTTTAGCGTTAGCAAGAACCAGTCAACATTTTGTGTGCAATAAGTCAAGGGAATAAATGATAAGAAACAATGTGTGAATTCAGAGATATTGCGTTGGAGATGTACATGTATTTGAAGCGCAATTTTATGTCTCAGATACCTCACTTTGATGCATTGTCAAACTGCTAAGGCAGTTGCATGAAATTTCCAAATTGATGACAATCTGACAGCTTGTTCAAAATTCTGCTTAACCTAATGTCAGGGCGATCTCAGATTAGAGACTTCTACGGTTGTACTTATTTTATTTTATTTTATTTATTTATTTACTTTTTTATTTTTTATTTATTCATTATTGTGTAACACCTTGTTCAAGAATTTTTCTGTTATACAATGATGGTGCATTTAAGACTGGAGGAAAGCAGAGGGCCTGGGGTATACCAAATAGAACTAATGAACTTTACATGTGTGATGTTCAGATATGCATACCTGCACCATATACTGAATGTATGAGTACTTACATGGCCACCTGAGTGTTGTCCATCTATGGTCACCGAAACTCCACTTGTAATGAGAGAAGATGGGAATCCACAAATTCCCTGTCTAAAAAAATTAGATTCTTAAAAGTTCATCTACAATTTTCTCGGGTAAATTATGTAGTTGGTTTAATGCTGCATTTGACACCTTTCAGGATATGACTCCTTTCAGGATGTAGTCATATGATATAAGACTAAACACATGTATTGCATTTTACTTAAGGTTAGCTTTTGCTGTAGAGCCACTTAATGTGAAAGACAACTTGTGACTGAGGCACTGTTCTTTAAAAGGATTATAAAATTCTCTCTTGAATGCAAAAAGCTGTTTGAATTTGTATGAATTCGTTGCTGAATTATCTTCATTTAAGTGTAGAGTATTTTGCTGCTAAATGAGGTTTTGAATGCGTCCATGCTTATTAGGTTATGATAGACTGACCAGTTACAGAGGTAGGAGATATCAACAGATAGAAAAGCTGACGTAAACATTCTGAGTTGACTGTTGGTGTAACATGCAATAAGATGGGGACAGAACACTGTGTTTGTGTTATATCTTTTAATTATAACAAGTACATGTGTGAACAACACTGCAAAGTATGTCCAGATAATTGTGCTGTGGCAGAAGTAGGTTTCTTGATCATTTCATGTTATAAATTTACATAAATATTTAAGTTACAAACAGAACCCTAGCAGCTTACTACAGCCTTAGGTGACAAGAGTGTTCTGCGCTTGGAAGAGTTACATCACAGCCCACACAGAATGGCTACGTTTCATGCTAGTCGACGGAACACAGTCAAATGTCAGTGTCCGCTGTTGTAGTAGCTGTTAGAAAAAATACTTTACCCAAATAGACATAATATTGTCTAACCTTTCTGGCAAACTTAACTTAGAACATGTGCTGTCACTTGAAGAGTTTTCCTCAAGTTGGATTAATTTCTTATCAAAAGCAGTGTTGTCTTTTGAAAAGTGTCATTTTCAGGCCTTAATGTGCTTCTAATTATAGACTCCAATCATTATATGATCAAATACAGTTATTCTGTAAGTGAAATATAAATCAAAATATAGAACAAAGATCAATTAAGTATTTGAGTAAACATGTAGATCATGTTTTGTAGAGAGATGTACAAAGTCGCATTAGGGAGACGGTGGCAGAGTTCGTGAGGGAGGAGCATCCTGGCCGACTGGGGCCTGTCAAGGAGGAGGATTTCTTACAGCGGCTGCGACAGAGAGGCATCATTGATGACATCATGAGGCAGCTACAGTTTGATGACGGCCGAAGTGCTTCTAAACCAGCAACGCATGGCCTTAATGCAGATGAAAGACTAGGTGTACCTACCATCAACAAAGGTAAATTAATGCAGCTTAGAGCTTTGAAGCAATATTTGTCATAGGAAAAAAACCATGTTAGGTAGAATTTTGCTTAAATACAACACTTGTGGTATCACACAGCATCCTCTTGGACCTTCCTGGTGGCAGCACATGCTGTGTAAAACTTTACAACATGCCCAACTGTACAGCATATTATTTAACACCAAAACCCTATTTATAGTTTATATATTGACTTGAGGGGCCCCTGTGGTCGAGGTGGTTAGTGTGCCAGTGCAGCACAGTGACTCAGGAGCCTCTCAACAATGTGGTTAGTGTACGTGGGAAGATCCCTTGGGACCTGCCCTGATTCCTGTCACAATGATGGTGGTTGCTGTCGTGTAAGTTAAGTATTCTTGAGTACAGTGTAAGACCCCAATCAAATAATAATACTATATTTATTTATTTGAATGTTATTTTATGCTGTATTCTGAATAATTGACTTACATGTCAGGGGTTATGGATATTGGCTGATAGAGACTTTGCCCTGCCCCTCCAGTGCTGGCACCCATAAACCTTTATGATGTTATAAAGGTGAACTGTACTTGAGCATAGTAAAACACCAGATGGATATAAAGTAAACTCATATTTGTTAACGATTTCAGCCAGCGTGGACCCGACTCGACGTTACCTGTACATGCAGGTATTAGGAGGAAAGGCCTTCTTAGATCACCTCCAGGAACCAGAACCTCTCCCAGGACAACCTCCAACAACCTTCACACTCCATATACATTTCAGGGGTCAGAGGCTAAGGTCAAGGCCAGTGCCAGTGGCCTGTGAACCAGCTATCAATGAAGGGTTTTTATTGGAGCTTCATAAGGAGGCGTCAGGCAAGTCGATGTGGCTGATGGAGATGGATGTCAAGAGAGACATAATGATTGTGAAAGCATTTTATTTTCTGAGAGCAATCAATTAGATATGGAACCAGTCTTCCACTAGTCCCTCTTTCTTGATCACAATTTCCCACATACACTCACACAATGAATATCTAGTTGTAGACTAACTGTAAACCTCACTCTAATCTGGTTGAATCTCTTTTTGTAAATACTTTTATTTGTGTATAGTACAAGGCTGGATAATTAAGGGCTCTCTGACCAGTGGTTTGCAAGTGGTGCATGTTAGAAATGATCTTAGTACACTTAAAAAATCCCCCTACTGCTGCTGTGTGTTTAGTAGTTATATATAGCTAAGTTTTCTTCGGGCTTTTCTGTTCCTTTGGGTGATTTGGTTCGGTGGTACCAGGGTACCTAAACAATATAATTAACCTTAGGAACCTGCATTGCTGGAGTGTGGGATCGTCTTTGATTTAACCATATGTGTAGGTAAGGATTTAGTCACTTTGTTGTATCTCATAAGAAAAATCAAATATGAGTTTAGAGGTCTCCATTGTTTTGTTTGACAGGAGAAGCTGCACGAATGGCAGATCCAACCACCATGCTGTCTATCTCCGACCCCATCCATCTGGTACTTGTGAGAACAAATGGATCTGGGGAGACTACTCTTGTATCTTCACATTTCTATGAGTGGAGACCAGTATTAGCTTCCAATAACGTCCGTGCAACCACAACAATTGAACTATTAGGAACTTGTAAGTAACTACAAGATCTTTCTCTTGCTTGTGGTGTGAAAACATGTGTGACCAAGGATTTGTTTTAAAATTATTGAATTCTTTATACGTCATAGTTTTTGCTATACATTACTTTTCTTGTGAAAGTAACATCCCTTTTCCATTGTGATGTGAATGGGATTTGAAGTGAGATAAGGGACGCACTATATACTGGTGGCATGTCATTACTTTTCTGATCGTATATATTGAAATCTAACTGTAATGTTCTATATTGTCTGTCAACTCGTGCAAGTCATTTTATTCTGATTTGTTTTATTTCATTTATTTATTTATTTATTTGATTGGTGTTTTATGCCGTACTCAAGAATATTTCACTTATATGACGGAGGCCAGGATTATGATGGGAGGAAACCGGACAGACGATGTATTCTGATTTGTGTGTCACACAACAGGACAAGGAAAATGAAGTTAACAAGACACAGATATACTGAGTATTTTGAAAGACAAAGATGACATCTGCCATCATATGCAATCTGACCGGCAGGGTTTGAGGAAATCCTGCAAGGAACTGAACCCCATAATATTTTTATTACATCTGAAATTCCCATGGACGAGTGTCATACAGTAAAACCTGTGTAAACCGACCTTGCTTGGTTCTGCCAAAAAATGTTGGTTTTGTCAAGATATCGGTTTGTTGAGTATACAGCCTAATGAATTAGGCATATGCTGCGGATACAACGGAAAACAGAGGTCCATTTGAAAAACCGGGGTTATTTTCCTATCCGTATTTAGACGCTGTCTGGCCTTTAAAATCTGTATGTTCCTCAATCAGCAATGATGAGCTGAGGGGATCGCACAATACAGGAGTTTTATAACCCTTCTGTTCAGCTCACATTGTTTGTTTTAACCAGAGGCCCCATTATTAACTACTTGCAGATCGCTAGACATTTTTGTTTACATTAAATTCTTCGCGCTGTGGGAGTTTTCTGCTTTTGAGCTACCCTATGTAACAGTGTGAATCCTGCATCACAAATCGTCACATCACAGAGATTACCAGATTCTCTTGGAGGCTGACTGAACGTGGGGACTCCGGGAATGTCTTACCTCAGCAACCATCTAAAACAGTGTGAATCCTGCATCACAAATCGTCATGTCACAGAGATTACCAGATTCTCTTGGAGGCTGACTGAACGTGGGGACTCCGGGAATGTCTTACCTCAGCAACCATCTAAAACAGTGTGAATCCTGCATCACAAATCGTCACATCACAGAGATTACCAGATTCTCTTGGAGGCTGACTGAACGTGGGGGACTCCAGGAATGTCTTACCTCAGCAACCGTCTAAAACAGCCGTTACGGCCTTAACACAAGTGTTTTAAAACTGCTGCGACATGTGATCCCGTCGGCTGATCATTGTTGATTAAGAAAGGTACAGATTTTAAAGGCTGGGCAGAGTCTAAATACAGATAGGAAAATAGCCCTGGCTTTTTAAATGGACCTCTCTTAGATGTTGTATCCGCAGCATACAAGGTTTACTTCATTAGGCTCTGTAATATACTATGTGCAATAACAACCACATTCATCAGTACTTCCTTGTACACAAAGGTCTCATTAATCAACAAAGTCCTGTCCAAGCGTGCATGGTGAATTAAGTTTTTTTGTTTGTTTTTTTTTTGGTCCCATCTTTTATTTCTTTAAATGCATAGAGGAATATGCCTCCCAAAAGACCCACTTGGGGGAAAACAATAGGCTAACTAGCAGGCCTAAGCATGTGTGGAAATGAAACTTCTGGTGTCTTGTTTGTTACATGGGCGATTTTTTTCATACGTGTGTAGTCAAAGTAAAACTGTTTCCATCTTAGGAAATCCCTGAAAGTATATTTCCCAACAGTGTGTGTCCGTTTAGGACTTAGGTGAAGTCTCATAAGATTGAATGAGTTGAACGTCATCAATCAGGAACGCCTACATTTCCACATGCAGTTTCTTAGCAGATTGCTTAGCCATGCCTGATTGAATGAAATTTGTAAAACAATGTGACCTGGAGTATTTGTTGATATCCTGAATTACTCAGTGTCATCCCAGCTATCAGTGTGTGGATTGTTCCGATCAACTTCGACAGAATGTCTTCATTGTTTAGAGAACTATTTGCTAAGAGGATTACCTCCTTTCTCTTGACAACACCTCCCTGACCCCTAGTGGTGATAATGGCGAAGGGTGGGAACAGTTGGCTGGTGCCATGCTGTGTCAGATTATACAGTCTGGATGAACATGCACTAGATATAATGCTGACTGGAAATCCCTGTAGGTATTCAGAATAGACAGGTGTCAGTGCATTCAATAAAAACAACATGAGTTATAAATAGAGATAAAAGTGGACCAAGCGGCATGGTCGGCATTGACAAATGTCGTTTTGTAGATGTGCTGGTGTTTGCAAGTTTCACTGTAGAAGAATTTTAGCTTAAGGTAGTTCAGTGAACAAAACACTGTATGACATTTTACTCTGTGATATATTCAGTGTTTATTCCACTTTTCAAATCTTAGAATACACAGCAAGCAAAGATAATGGTAACATAATTTGTGCAGTACTAGGCTATTGTTAAAAATAAAGGACAGGGGTTTTGCAATACCAAGATGCACCCCTTGGCAGAATCTTGATTGAAATATATGAGTGTCCTAATCAAAATTCTTAAAGGAAGTAGTTCTTCAAATGCTGTGTGGACATGAAGACCAATATATCTAATCACCAAAATGGGGCATGACTCTATAAAGTTTTAAGGCGATACAGCGCGTTTTCAACAGGCTTTTGCTCTGGTGGAAGAGACAAATGACAATCAAGAAGCCATTGTATGGATACAGAGGTAATGCCAAAAAGCTTACAGACGTGTAGACAGCATACCATACTACAATCTGTAATACGGGCGTATGCATAATAACTCATTTGTCGAGTGGGGGTAGTAACTATTGGTGATTTTAAGTGACGCGCTGCAGTGATCATGCTTATGACACTTGTAGGCAGCGAGAACAAGGTGCCCGTGGGTATTCTGGAAATCCAGGTGGAGCTGTTTCCGAAGACACAGCAGGTCCTCGGGGAAGATGTAGTACGAACGCAGGTGAATCTGGAAAAGGGGAGACAAGCAGAGAAAGAGCGACTCTTCCTTGTTTATGCCAAACAGTGGTGGAAAGAATACTTACAGATACGTCCCTCCCATCAAGACCGGCTGGTGAAAATATTTGCTCAGGTTTGAACATTAAGTAAAATTGGGAAGTTTTTATTACCCTTTGGCCAATTTTGGCCAAGGAGTATTGCTGTAGCAGGCGGCGTCCGTTTGTCTGTCCACACTTACACATTGGCATGGGGAAGAACCTTTGTGATTTTCAGCGACCTTGAGCTTTTTCTTCAAGATCATTGGGGTCATTTAAGTTGGGGTCTTGCACTCTAGAACTTGTAAAATCTCTAGAACTGTTCAGCCCAAGTTCACCACACTTACACCATAGCGGCCTTGACCTTTTTCTTCATGGTCATTGGGGTCACATTAAAAAATTAAATTTTTTAAAAAGTAAATGCTCTATCTTTTGAATAGTTTGTCTCAAGCTCACCAAACTTATACCACATCTACAGTTTTATGAATGGCTGGAAGTACACATAATATTTCGGGGAATTTGTATCTATTTGTTGTATATGTGCTAGAGGCTGATGTGCTTAAGTGCATTGCAGAGTATTTTTGTCCCTTGCAATGTAAGTGGTCAAGGGACATGGGCATGTTAAGCATGTTTCCAGGCTGTCGTCCATTAATTTAGTTTGTCATCCCTGATCTTGTGAAAAAGATACCTTGTTCCATTCAACAAATCAAGTTCATTGTTACACAGTAGCTTGTTCTGCTTTCGGACAGGGAGATCTGGGTTCAAACCTGGGTCGGGTCATACCAAAGACTTTAAAAAACGGTACATCCTGCTTCCTCGCGAGGCGCTCAGCAATAAGAGGATAGAGGGTGGAGTAGTCAGCCCGGTGTCAGTATAATGTGACTGGGTGAGGGGGCCTGTTGGGTGTCTTTGGCAAGTCGTCTCAATGAGGCAGCACCAGATAAAAGATACAGCGGAAATCCGTCCTGCACCAAGGAGACACCGCCTTCGTATAAGTGAAATATTCCTGAGTAGGGCATTAAACAATGAACATTCATTCATTCATTCAGTAGCTTGTTGTTTTCTTATATGGGTATAAATTGGTACTAGAAGTTAAAACAAGTGTTGTGATCAGCATCACTTATTTATTTATTTTGGGGTTAATTTTTCAGGATGAGAATGCCACAAACAGACCAGTTTGTTCTTTCGTGAAGCCATTACGAGCAGGCCGTCTCTTGGACACACCCCGTCAGGCATCCCGCTTTGTTAACTTGATAGAACATGAGAGGGTACAAGCTGTTGGGGGAGGGGAGACGCGGGAACAGTGGACCACCATGCATGCCTTCCTCTGCCGCAGGAAAGGGGTAAGTCTCCCTGTTAACCCTGCTCTAATGTAGCCATCAGTAATAACTACTGATATTATGGTATTACGTCTGTGTCATTGAAAACTTTTTGGCCTTTTTGGCCAGACTTAGGTTCGCTTATGATTACCAAATTTGTCAGCTCGTTTAAAAACTCTGCAGCAAAATTACATGACTGAAAAACTAGACACACTGATACATAAGCTCAGGTGCAGGCGTTGAGGTGACTTTTCAGTCTGGCCGCCCTGTTTTATGTGGACAGCCGAATTGTGAGGCTTGATGCTGTCAATGTCACATGATATAAAATGCATGTAGGTACATTTCAGCCGTTGAATGTGTTTGTACATGATAGAAGCAAAACTCAAGAGCATAATCAGTGTTTTTTCTAGCCAGTTTCTATTAGAGACTCAATTTGAACAAAACCGAAAACTTAATATTTTCTCATCACCATTGTATCAAAGACCCAACACAAAATTTGTCAAAAACTCAATTTTCCAGTATCACTCATTGTGGTCAACACAACAAGAAAATGGCAATGAAAACCCCTGACAGCCAGGCTCAGGCCTGGGACTGGAGGTGCAAAAATTCTGAATGCAAAATTCAATATATATACCATTAAACATTGATGTGATGAACCTTTCTGGATTTCAAGTCACCATTACAATAAAAATGGTCATTTTGTATTTCTTCAAACCGCTTAGCAGAACTCGTTTTTCCACTTTTGAATGGGGTATGCACCCCTCAGCCTATGCCACTGAAACTTATCCAGCAATACTAAAGCATTACTCACCACCACTTCACAGGGCTGTGAGGACCACGCCTTGTTGCTCTGTAGCCTGTTACTGGGGTTTGGCCTGGACGCCTATGTGTGTGTGGGAACCAAGTCTAAGTCCTCCGTCCACACTTGGGTGATGACCATCAGCTCGGACGGACTGGTCACCTTCTGGGAGAGCCTTACTGGACACAGGTCAGCTCGGAAATAGCAAACACATCCACGTTTGTTAGTCTTCAAATTTATACCAAGTGTGTGCTTTAATTAAGTGTGTCACAGGGTTTTCCCTTGGCTCGGCTCAGTTTCTTTCCATTACACTGCTGGCCATCATGTAAGTGAACTATCCTTGAGTTGGCATAAAATATTAATCAAATAAGAATAATAAATATGTTGAGTACTGCTATAATATTATGTTAGTGTAGCATCTCCATCCATAACATGTCTTGCTGAGATTTGGCCTCAGGGGAGGGGCTACACTAACTGTGTCTATCCGTTTTATTTTTACCCAAGTACAGGCATTCCCAAGATTTCTAGATTGTTTATCTTTGCTTCTTGACTTTCAGTATACCACAGAGGAGAGGTCAAGTCTTGTTAGGCCTGATGTTGGTTTACTGTAAATGGCTGAAGTACCCTGTCTGGGGTCTCTGTGCGGTCACTGTGAGTTCCAGTCCAGCTCATGCTGGCCTCCTCTCCAGCTGTACATGGGAACGTCTGCCAACAACCTGCGGATGGTCGTGGGTCTCTCCCAGGTTTCCTCCCACCATAACGCTGGTCGCCGTCGTAGAAGTGAAATATTCTTGAGTAGAGCGTAAAACACAAATCAAATAAATAGATAAATATACGTGTCTGTTTCAGCATTTAGGCAGCCTGCAGCCTGTGCATGTAGACACTGGAATGAAAAAAGAAAGTTGCATAATATTGATTTTTTTTTTTTTTAAGTCAATCCCCAAGCAAACAAGCGGCTATTGTTTAATTACATGTACTGGTAGATTGTATGTAGTAATGAACCAAAAATTTGTGTTTTGTTGGTATTTGAAATCATGCAATATATTTTGCTTTTGCTTCACCACTAGATATATCCACAACCCTATTGATCCGGATGAGGCTCCAATGGGTAAACAGCACCGACCAAAGTATCCATACAGAACCATAGGCTGTGTATTCAATCACCAAAACTTCTACGCTAACTGTCAGGTAAGAGAAAGTTTTCAGATAGCTTAGAGCGCCACCCTGTGATCGAGCATGTCTTGGTTGAGTGGTTAATTGTTTGTGGCTTTTAATTTATTTATTTACTCGATCGATTTACGCTGTACTCAAGAATATTTCACTGATACGACGATGACCAGCACTATGGTGAGAGGAAACTGGGCAGAGAGCGAGGGAAACCCACGAGATGTGGTTCAGTCCCAGCCAACTTTCTGAACTCACTTGTTTCCATTGTGCTAAGGGCAGCAGTTGGTTGACGGCGCTCAAGGGTTTTTCTAGCCACTTCCTCCTTGTAACCACAGTAAGAGGTATTGGAAAATTGAGTTGAAGACAACTTTTGTGTTGAGTTCTCATGAAATATTTGATACTTTGGTGATGACAAATATTGTCTTCTGATATGTTCAAATTGAATTTGTAAAGAGTTGGGTTGAATACCCTGTGGATGCTCTTAGGTGTGATGTTTCCTGGAGACAGGTTGTCACACATGGGAGAGTTTGCCAGTAACTTAACAGTGGTTGGTGGTTCCTTATGCCCATAAATTAACAGTGCTTGATGGTTCCTTACGCCCATAAATTAACAGTGGTTGGTGGTTCCTTACGCCCATAAATTAACAGTGGTTGGTGGTTCCTTACACCCATAAAACTGCGCGCTGTCCTGTGAGTGATTAATTCTTGAGCATGGCGTTAATAGACAATGAGGGATCTGGTGATGGCTGTTTAGCAATACCTGATTGACTGATCAAACTTTCATTTTTTGCACCCTCCATTTTGTGTGGATCAGTTTGACATTTAAAGTGGGAGTAGCCTAAATTTGTATGCCAGGTTTTTTCCTCACCAAAATATTCATTAGGGGGAATTGTAATTTAGATTTACATTGATGCAGTTATTTTGTACTTACTTTAGAAGTGACCAATACCATATAAATAATTAAGTATGGCCTTAAACAACAATCAAATAAATAAATTTTTTTAGCAATTCGTATTGGAGCATTATATGAAAGCAAAAATCAACATGAAATGATGTTTGTTATTTCAGCCATCAGATGCTGTAGAAGTGTGTGAGTTTGAGCTGGAGGATCAGGCACGGTGGAAGGCCATGTCCCAGGATGCAGTGCTGTCCGTCTGCGGGCCAGGAGCAGTGCCACACTGGCCTGCCTTCCCCTCTCTGTGTGTGTCCCAGCTGGACGCAGCTCTAGTTAGCAATGACCTGGAGCAGCAGCTCCGGGTTCTGGTCACCACACACAGACAGGTTAGTGGTCATTTGTGACCCATGAGCCTTGCTTGGGTCAGATTGAGTTATTCTGTCTTACAGCGCATGTGATGATCTCGAAAGACAGCACATGTTCTAAGTTAAATTTTCAAAATAGGTTGGACAATATTTTGTTTATTTAGGAACAGTAACTGACATTTGACCGTGCTGCATAGACTAACATGAAATGCAGCCACTCTGTGGAGGCTGTGACGTAATTCTTCCAAGCATGGAACACTCTTGTCACGTGTAAGCTGCAAGGGATATGGTTGAAACTAAAATATATATGTAAATATATAACATGAAAAAAATCAAGAAACTTGCTCCCAGCACAACTCAATGGTCTGGAAATATTTCGCAATGTTCTTCACATCTGTATTTGTTATAATTAAACCATATAACATTAAAACAGTGTGATGTCCCTATGTTGTGACATGTTACACTGATGATCAACTCAGAAGATTTACATCGCAACTGAGAAACAACTGATATCTCCTAGTTCTCTGATTGGTCAGTCTCTCACAAGCTTAACAGCTTGGGCTCCTTCAGATCTCCAGGCAGCAGCACAATACTGCACACTTCAAACGAATATAAGTCAGCAACGAATTCGTACAGTTTCCAACAGTTTTTACATTTAAGAGAGAATTTTATACTCTTTTTAATGAACAGTGCCTCAGTCATGAGCTGTTTTTTACTTTAAGGTGGAAAATATTTTAGTATAAATCTGTTTACAAGACAGTATTCATTATTGGGCAGTTACGTTGTGTGTGCGTGTGTTAGATGTTTCAGGCAAAGTGGAGTAGCGGTTTCATTGGCTGGAGGAGAACTCTTGAGATTGGCTTATTTAGAGATTTTCTGTGGGGATAGATTTGTAAAACATACATTTTCATATTTTCGTGGATTTTGTACTGTTATGGTGTGATGCTAGAAACAGGATGCTGTAGTACTGATCCTAAGGATAACCATGCTATGATTCTGCAATCCAGTTCTTATAGACAAATTGACCGTAATTAATAGCGGGGCAGCTTGGTAGTGTAACTATGGATTTCAATGTGAAGGAAACAAAGTTAAGAGGTTTGAGCTGATGTTTGCTTACCATGCCATTCAATTTCATAATTGTAGGCACTTGTCCACAACACATAATGTGTGAGGGTATGCTGTCTTTTCCTATAGTCTTTTAGGGCTGTCATGTTGACAGAGCATTCTTTGTTTGTCATGTGGCCTACTCAAACTGCTAAAACTTCTGTTAACATTTATTTTGTATTTGTATGAAATTCTTACTATTGCCAACGTTTTAATTCCATATGTTTAAGCTGTACTAGGTACAGTGTATACCAGAATGAAGAATAAATGTCTCAAATTTCATATAGACCAATATCTTAATGATGTTTGGTTTTTATTTTGAAGGATTTAGACTTGACAACAGCCTGGGATGATCAATTAAGTTACCTGTTAACACCGGCTCTGTCTGCTTATGAGTTGGAGAGAGTGACTGGTAGGTGGAATTTCTCTATCCGCTATTGTGTATTGGTTTTTATAAATATGTGTTTAATTGAATAGCCCATTGCTCAAGGTAAACAAGTCTTTTCCCTTCACCTACTCTTGTTAAATGCTAAACATTTCAAGGAAAAGTTGTTAGAATTTAAAATAAAGATAATAAGTCCGAAATTCCACTTAAAACCAATGTTATCCCAATACAGACCAAGTAATAATAGAACTTTACGCCAGACTAATGTTAAGACCGGGCTTGGTACAGTTGTGATCAGCTGAGATCAGTAGTGTTTTTATGGATGATGATCAATCCCGATGATGTCAATGACAGTTACACCTACTAAACCTTACCATTCCATGTATGAAGGATGTATATTGGATGTAGACTACAGATTTCTGCCTTAAACAATGGATATTTTATGTATGTTACAAAAAATCTGTATCTAAAGCTTGTTTAGTTTTGCCGAGGATATTTTATGATTTATGAAATCTCTGCTTTCCCTGACACAGTTCTGTTTTTGTTGCTCACCTGTCAGGTGTGGCTGCAGGTAACGAGGAGTTCCAGGACTCTATCAGACGAGCTGTACCTGATGGCCACACGTTTAAGGGCTATCCTATACAGTTCAGCCATAGGAATGCGAGGAGGGCTTTCGCTGCTTGCCTCAGGTATGATCAGAATTGACCCGGCCACATATACTACAGTCTGAGGCTGAATCTACAGTCGTCAAGAATTCAGTCTGATATAAATGTGTTGTGTATGTCCCAACACAGGTGTTTATTCTGAATTGTGACAGTAGTTATGAATATAATAAAAATGTAAGTATGATTAAAATTTTGGTTTAGGGAGAAAAAAGAAAAATTCAAGCAGAAATACATTTTTGAGATATGCATGACGCAATTTAGAGTACAAGTATGCACAAATACCTGTATGTCAAACTTCTGTGATACACAGAGGTGGTCCCAAATGCCCGCCTCATAATATCTGTTTCCTTTAATAAAGAAAAGTTAAAAAAAAATTGTTCAGCATATTTGCAGGTGTTTCACAGCTCTTCTGATGAAGAGGATTGCATCATGTCTTTATGATTTCTCCTCTTCTGTTTGTATCCAAACTTCAATTTCGTAAATTATGTTTGCCCTTTTGACCAGTAAACATCATTTCGGACGAAATTTGAATGAATGCCTGTGGTGTAGGTATCAGAACTTCAGCCATATTTTAGTGACACATGAGATATGACAATTTTTAACTGTGTAGTCTTGTTATTCGCATTTACAGGTCACCTGTGTGTGAAGAGATCTTGAACTGCCGAGGTGATCACGTCCGTCTGGCTGTCCGTGTGCGCGTTTTCACGTACCCCGAATCTGTCTGTGCTACTTGGCTGATGTTTGCCTGCAAGTTTAAGTCTGTGTTATGACCATACCATTGTGCTAAGGATGATCTGAGGCAAGTAACCAGAACAGCCCACTCTTGGATTGTGTCCAGCACTGAGAGAAAACAGTCTTAAGGTGCTTGTAGAAATATCACCCCAGGAGAAGTGCTAAGATACAAGTCCACAAATGGAATATGTAGACAATCACGTGTTTCAGAAGCTTATTTGTACAGATGACATAATTGATTTCAAGTACAATACTTTGTTTTGTCTCGTATGAAACTTGGAACTTGGCAAGGGACATAACATGTTACAGGCTGATTCTGGAAAGATGCCCTATAGAGTTATCTCCATTCGCATGGACCTGACACAGGTGTTTGTGTGAGATGATGTGAATTTTGTTTGACACAGGTGAAGACACGGCTTTGGTTTGTTCTTGAAGATATTGGTAAATGTCTGTTTAAGCAAGAGGAATGTCACCAGACCTAAACTCGCTCTGCACTGTAAGGATGAAAAGTCCATGTAAGTGTATATGTACATGAACCATCATGAACCATCACCTGCAGGCAGGAAAGGCTTAACCAGGATAAACCTTTAATCTTCAGCAAATCTTATATGGATTTTTTTCTCTTGAATTAACCCCACTCCCACAGATTAAGGCTGTGTGCCTTTAGAAAGGTCACATGACTAGAAAGGTCAGGTGACTTTGGTAGGTCATGTGACTTACCTAGTTGCAGTGGTAAGAAATTAAGATAGTCATTGGTAGCCAATGGTGAAGCAGTTTTTTTTCTTCTGGAGCATTTTGATAGGCGACAGCGTCGAGAAATAGCGGAAATTTGAACCTACCTGAAAAGGTAACAATCTCGACTTCTTCACAAATGATTATAGAATGCTGGAAATATGTCTGTTAGGATTAGGAAAACCCTGGGATGAAATGTCGAGGAGGATTGTCTAAAGACATCTTGTTATTCTCAGCAAGTTAACATAATTTAAATAAACGCCTCCACATGTATCATTTATTCTGTGCTAAATCACATAACGCTGATTTAAAACAATATAATATTTTAAAGAATATTTCAAAGTCATCAGGGACCCAGTGGTCACAACAAATAGCGCAGATTACTATTAACCTGGATTTGTAAAGGAAGGGAATTCTAAAAGATACTTTTTAGAAATTAATTTTCTCCGAATGACCTCGTAAAGTTCCCATAAAATTTTGTTCTCTGCATGCTGGCAGTTCTAGGCAAACATATTCAGCTGCCCTATACATTTAAACCTCTATTCTACATTCCTAACATTAATTAATGAAAAAATAGTGGGGCAATGGTGATTTCTTGGGTTCATGTGTGGACTTTTGTTTGCACAAAGTTTTAGTTTGTGTAAAACTGGACTAAATTTTTTTTAATGTATAATTTATTTTTTTTAATTTCTGGCTTATTTCAATGTTATACGCACATAACCCCAAAACTGATGTTGTATGTGGTACTTTTTTTTTTCCTATTATCATAAGTATTGTAGAATACTGTAGTGATTTTATGAGTCAATAGAATTGTCGTCCCTATATATTATTTGTAGTAAATGTTTCAGGATAATTGATGATGCAGATACTCTCTGCTTTGTTTAACATTTGCTGTTGGCTGCCCTTAACATTTGCTGTTGGCTGTCCGTAACATTTGCTGTTGGCTGTCCGTAACATTTGCTGTTGGCTGCCCATAACATTTGCTGTTGGCTGTCCGTAACATTTGCTGTTAGCTGCCTGTAACATTTGCTGTTGGCTGCCCTTAACATTTGCTGTTGGCCCGTTCTGGCCCATCTGTTTCCTTAGGTTGAAAGAAAGTCAGTTTGTTCTGCAATTAGCGAATGTAGCAAAAGACACCTGAAAGAAGCATGGACAATTATTAATCTGTTCATTGAACTTTTATACAAATAAACAAGTGTATAAGTCTATAGACTTAATATAACTGAGAAATTTCTGGAATATAGTTGTACTGATCAAAAGTAGCTTTTTAGATAACAGAAAAATCTTTATTTTTCTATTAGAATTTAAAATATTTGGCATATGAAGACAGCCACGTGTGACTTGGCAGTTTATGTATTTAAATGTTGCAGTTTTTGCTGATGTTCCCTGTTTTAAGTACGTGGGTTTATTCCAGCTGAGCATTCAAGATTATGCTGAGTTGACATGCTGTTTCTTTTTTTTTTTCTCATTATTGAAACAGAGAAAGTGAAAAGATGTTTATAATGAAAATATTTTGGCATTGACATGACAGTGTATATTGTGGATATAGGCCTGTACAGATGAAATATATGTACAAAAACAGTATGGAAGTTGCAGATTTCTGAATGGATTGGGTGGAAAACGTGAGACAATGTGGCAAAAATTTATTATTTGACAGTTTCCCCCAGCTTTGTAATTAATCTTCTTTATTTTGTTCTTGGATGGTATGATACCCTGAATATGTGTGTAATGTTGTGTTCCTGTGAAAATGTTTGGAGGTGATACTTCAGCAAGAAGGGGCTGTTTTAAACTGACCTCCAGACAGGGATTTTTGTTAGTAGCCATTGTCATTCATGTAGCAAGTGGAAATAATTCATAAAGAACTTGTGTGCCAGTGATATGCATGCATGATGTAAAGTGGAGAACAATACATGTAATCATATGATCTGTATGAGTGATATATTTTTATACAGTCATGAACATTTATAAGAAAATAAACATTGTTCTGTTAGACATATCGTTTGTTTCAACTGGTAATCTCAACAATTCAACAGATGGATGTACGTGAAGGCAAAGACATGGCAAAAATAAAGTTATTACGAGTGAATTGACCACTTAAAACTGTATGAAAACACATTCACTTTTTTTTTTCACCAAATTAAATATTTACCAAACTTTTTGTACATCTTAATGATTCAGCTGTGGAAAAAAAAGTTCTTGTGAACTGTACTTCGGTAATGTGTGCCTGTATATGGAAAAGCTACTAAAACATTGAAGTCCTGCTGTGGAGCCAAAGAAAAGTCTGCAGTGTGTCACAGTTGATACGTATTATCAATATGGTAAATAAAGCACACTGTACAATCAAAATATTTGACTGCATTTAAACTGATGAAAAACATGATCAGATAAGCTAGTTTCAGATGCAGTTTTTAATGGTCTTTTCATTTACCATGACAACCTGCAGAAGATCAAGGGTTTTCCCTGGGCTCTGCCAGGCTTCCTGCCACCATAATGCTGGCTGCCGTCGTATAAATCAAATATTTCTGAGTGGCGGTACAGTGTATAACACCAATGAAATAAATATTCACCATAACTTCATTTTTGTGAGGCCTTTCCCTTTAAGCATAAATGATGCCTCGTGAGCGGAAATTCCGCAAGTTCTATTTTATGTCTACTCTTGAGACAAGTCAAGCCAAGATGCTTTAATAATCTGTTTGTATTGTTTAATTAGTTCATAGTTATTTAAGACTTTTGGCCCATCCTGTTAGATTTAAAAGGAGCTCAGGTCCAACAGTATCAACCCACTGACAACATTCCAAGGCAGAATTTAATAGAGTTGGTCTCACTTGTTATGTTCATTTGTTTGGAATTGTATACATTATCCTTATTATATACTCAGCATGCATTGGTTCCCCCTGGGCTGTGCATGGTTTCTTCCCACCATATAATACTGTTATATGATTAAAATGAGTTTGACATAAAACACCAATCAAAAAATTAAACAAATTATTATATGCTTGAATATTTTCAATTCAGGCATATTTTCATTCAAAGGGATTAGATTGAATGAACAAGTGTACAAATGATCATGGTTTCAGGCATGTAAAATCAGTAATATATCACAACCATTACCAGGGAAATGACAAGACTGATATACTGAATAATGCCTGCATGTTCCGCTTACAAAACAACACAAGTCTTTTTTTCCAAAGTGAATGAACCACTTTATTCCATGATGAGGAATGACATATAAATTTGATACATTCAGAAGCCATGTGTGTAAGTGACACGACCAGAAAAAACAAACCAAAAAAAAAAACAAACAAACATGGGAATGATTTCACAGCGAGCTCACATTAACAATAAATCACAAAAAGCCGATTCCATTAAGACACACAGTATATAAACACTTCACATGGTTGTCAGGCATACACACGAGCACAAAATACTTAGGATTGGTCATCTCTACATTTCAGCTGAAGATCAAAATGACTTGTATTACCATAATAAAAAATGTAAATCATCAAACTGGTGGATTAGAAAGCAATTTCCTCAGTTTCTGGCACGTGTACCACAATTATGATTCACCTTCAGTGTTATGTCGCAGTTTGATAACAACACTGTTTGCAGCATAACTCTCCAGCTAATCACTGACGACTCGGTGTCTTTGTATAAAGAGTACATCATACTGCAGTGAAGCAGACAGCTGAAAATTGAAGACACATCATTCTCCCTCGTCTGACAAAGTCTGTGATTGATTGTCATGTAAAAGTGACCAACACAGGTAAAACAATCACCCCCATCCCCATCCCCCACCCCAACATAACATATATAACTTGTGACATCCAATTTTCTACATGTAAAAATTATTCTGCACAAACCGTGCAGATACTCTGCAACGTACACCGTGACTTACGGTAGCTCTAAATACAGTATGCAAGGAAGTTGGAATTTTGAGTCCCTTGCGGTTACCATTAAGTGAGGAGAGTAAAATTTCAGATGTAACTAAAAACTGAATGCCTGATCTTGCAACAATTTACATGCAAATGAGCCAAGCGATGAATGAAGATCACAAACTGAAATTCTGTCTAGTCTTACTAATAAGCTCCCCATGGACATACCAGGGACCTGAGGAGACATTACACTACTTGTCTATATCTTTAGTTGGATTGCTGACTATGAAGTGTTTTAGAGCCGAAGCAAGAATAAGTATGTGCAAAACTAGATCACATGACCTGAAATTTTGTCCAAAAGTGCATGTCTTGAGGCAAATGAAGGTAATAAAATATTACTTTTCAGTGGAGAAACATATGTTTTTCCATGTGGATATCATTCTAGAGTCTTAACAAACCTGGAAGCTCCTACTAAGTCTAAGGTCAACTGGGCACTCAGAGTCAGACAAATTATGTCATCTAGCCCTGGGCCAAAGTGTAGGTAGTTTTAACACCGTAATCTTTCACTACAAGAAGAAAAAACAAAACAAAAGTGTGGTGGAGGAGAACAGCTTCACATAAAATGGCTCACTGTCACAAACTCTAGACAAAAGGCAAGTCTCCTACGACTGTCACTGTTTCACTAGTATATTTTATTTTCTACTTAAGACCTGTACTCCTGAACTCTACTTGGGAATTGAAAATACAAAGATCAACACGCAGTAGTAATGCAATACTTCACTTTTGATAGACAAGGCTGTAAAACACACAACAGGACAACTGAACAAGAAAAATTTGGGGTTTATTTGACCTGGACTGAAAGAGGAGTCTTATATCTGAACAATATCTGTTAAAGTATTTGTTCAGTTGATTACAGGTCTACCTGAACATGAAAAATAACAGGAATTATGATGGTCCAGTCTTCCAGCAGATTATGCACTGGCTTATAGCTATTACATGAACACCAGGTGTCTGCTAAAACCTGCAAGGAAACCTGCTGGAGGCGTTTCTGTCTTAAAACCTGCTGCAGGCGTTTCTGTCTTAAAACCTGCTGCAGGCGTTTCTGTCTTAAAACCTGCTAGAGGCATTTCTGTCTTAAAACTAGGGCCACATTATGCACCAATAGATTTCATATCAATCAAAAAGAATTGCAAGTTATTAAAATACAAAAACACATAAAACATAAAAGTAAAATAAAATCCCTGCCCCCCCCCCCCAAAACAAAAAAAATAAACTTTCAAAAAACAAGGTATGTTGATTGACAAAAATATGAATGAATATTTATATACATGTACTGGAGTAAAAAAAATTACAAGAAGGTATAATATTATGATCAGAAGAAAATAATATGTTGGTAATTATGCACTATGTTGGTAATAATGCACAATGTTGACGCTTAGCGAAACTGGCATTTCAGAGGAAAAAAAAACAATGCACATGATCTATCTGACCTGATGAAATGATTTAGTTCCCTCGACATTGCTAGCTAAAGACATAAAAATAGTCGAACAGAAGTAGTTGTAATATCTTGATCTAAGTGTAAATCTGAAAATTACATGTAATAAATAGCAATAAGTTAACTTCACCAATGCTGATGAACCCTGTTTGATGCAGAAGTGTATATATATTGTACAACACAGATCCATTCATAAGCTTGGACACAAGGCAAACAAATCAACAGTTGCCTGTGTAAAAGCCTTCTCAAGAAAAGCTCTTTTAACTCCACTTCTTCATCTCTTAATAAGAACAAAGGATGTGGGTTATAGACTAGAGCTATGCCCAGATATATTCAAACGATCACAAAAAAGCAAATCTCACTGCTATCCAAGCACACCACAACCACAGTCATAAAGAACTAGGGATTGTGTGCATTTCATTAGGAGAAATCATCCATTTAACTTATTTATTTAACTGGGAAGGGGTTTGGGGTAAGGGAGTTAATACCAAACTCACTGATGCAGAGCCCTCAACTCCTTTAGGACCAAAGAAGTGAGAAACCCAATAGCCAGGGTCCACGAGCTGCAGGCCCCCCAGTGGGTCCAGGGCAGGTACTGGTTGGAGAGAAAATGATTTTATGTATTTCAAACTTTTTTTTGCTAGCAAGCTTACACACTTCCATCACTACTCGTGATAAAAACATCACTCGCTCACTACTTGGTCTGAAACATTCTTGTGAAAATCATGAGACTTAATACTTTGATCAGGAGAATGCAAGTTTTAATTAAAAAAAAACATGACTCTCAATGAGAACATGAAAGTTGTCAGATAGAACTGGTGTTAAAACAGCCCTTTTTACACATGGAAGAAATCAGAGTGCCTTATTTAAAACCAGCAACCTAAAGCAACTGCCTGACACACTTTGTCAAGGCTTTCACCCCTCCTCCACATTCCCATCCCAACCTTCTGGAGCCTGTTTCACAAAGCAATCTTGAGCAAAGTTGTCTGTAACTACCATATTTCTTATTGACTACCTATTTCTTTAACATGGGTTGTCAAGGTAGTTACAATCAACTTTGTGGAACTTGGGCCAGAGGAAGCTATAAGCTATAAGTCATACTGGTGGAAGGAAAGTGATACCCGATGAAATCTTTTGTGACAGCACTTAAACAGCTCCTGATGACGGCACACATCCCACAATGACTTATTACTTCCGCAGCCTCCTCGTAAATGTTGAAAATCCTGGTGGTAGGCAGGGACTGAGCCCACACACCTGTGTCTAATACCACATGAATCTTCTGTTTGTTTGTATGTAGAATATGTCGGCTGTGAAGTAAGCGGCTAATCCTCCTAGGATTTAGGTCATAAATCTTGGTTACAACTGTTTTGCTTCAACTTGGCCCAGTTAAACCCACGGGTTCAGGGAGACAAGCTACGCATGTATTAACAGTACAGCTGCACAGGTGATATCTCAGTCTTGTGCTATCTGCAACACCACGCTCAGGTGGATTCACTTTATCTGGTTGAGTCCCATCTGGAGTATTAAATACATACTGTTGTTTTTCTTTGCAACCCTTCCATCTTTCAGTGTGAGGTTAATTTCTTAAAATTTGTAAGTTTACTAATAAAAAGATACATCATTTAAATGTCATATATAATATAATTAATTTATAATATACATGTAAGTGAATAGCACTTTGACACATGTATGTATAAAGCTTAAAAAAAAAATTAAATTATGATGTTAAAGAATAATTATTATGCTAAAAAAAAATGAGACACATGTGCATTGCTTATTTAGCGCTTATACAGTAGCCAATCCAAACATGCAATAAAATTGTAATCTCTTAATCAATCAGTGAAAGTATAACTGGTATTATTATCCACATTAAAACCTTCCAAAACAATTAAACCCACTTCTTCAGTTCAAGGGGAAAGAAGCCTTTGTATACAAAGCAAGATGTGATTGAACCTCAAACCATCTTTGCATGATGAATAAAAATCCATTTGCACAAATCCAGCTATAAAAAAAATAAACAAAGGTTTCTTAAACTCTTGAGCGCTGCTTCAGTCAATAACAATATTCATTAATATACTCATTCACACAAATGTTTCTAAACAATGCTAACCATGTCAAGGTCATAAACAAATACAGGAAAACAGAAAACTGTCCCTGTTATTGAGTGGAAAAGCCAATGATGTGTCAGTCCTTTAATTGCAGATTCTCATTAAATGTTCATACCATCAGTGGCTAAAGAGCATGATTATATCTTGTTATCCATCTAAATAAAATATTGGAGCATTCATGGTTAAAAATAAATCAGAAAAAAACAAATAGCAGGATGTTAAACGATGCTCCAATAACATAAATATATTGCTCCAGTACAGCTCTGCATATTAATTCAAACAGTTCGCAAATTAGCTGTCAGTGTATGGCAATGGTCACATGTAACAACCTCACATGAATGTAAGTAGTCTAATCCAGTTTATATTATGTGAAGATGTCAAAAGCACAATTTAATACTCCAAGAACATTTCAGAAGATGTGTGAGTTTTTGCACAATCTGATAGAAAGGCCCAAAAGCAGAAAAGATTTGTACACGATGCAGTTATGAACAGATACAGATGTAGCTCAGGTGTACAAACTGATCATTAATATTTATTACATGATGTTTTCAGATTTTCCACATCCATCCATACTTTGAATATATGATAGATTGACAAAATGAAGACAAATGATTCAAACTCTTTTTTCTTGGACATTTTGGGATGCCATTTTGAGGGTTCTGAAGTGATGTGGAATACAAATTCTGATCAGCTAAAATTCCAGCGCAGCTCCTGTATGTTGTTGTATTTGGCTATCAGAAGGTTGCTATCATTATCAGGGTCATATCTAGAAAAAAAGTTGTAGGTTCTCATCCCAAACTTCATACACAGGACTGTGCATTTTATAAATTTTATAAAATGTAAATCTCAATGTTGCTCTCTAAGGGCGTTTAAGTATGTAAATGACTGATATTTGTAACTTTTTACTGGTATACAATCATATCTGTGCTCAATTTACTTGTTATTTTTGAAACAGCTTGAATACTCTGGGTTCCTAAACAGTTTGGGGGCCCAAACGTTTTCCAGAGCTAGATATGTCCCTGACTATATCTACAGTCTAACCACATGACCAAATGAAACAAAAGACATGATTATGTGCAGAGAGGCCATATTGTGATGTACATGAAGACTGTAGATTTGACAGCAATCCAGTCATGATAATAAGATGAGGAATTTGAACAAATGGTGTAGAGCTGCTTCTCTGGCTGCTGATGTATGTTGTGAAATCGAAACAGTTTGGTAACATATCTGGTCCACTATATACTGGTGTGAAACAGGACAGGGCGCTACAATAGCTACATGTAACCAGACAGTGTCAATGGGGGGCGGGTAAACAAAGTACACACGTTTGAACATGCATTTGTAAAAGTAATGGCAGTTGAATTTTAAGACTGTTATAAGAGGCCGATGGTTCCGATTTATGCTATGATGACCACAAGATTAAGTGGCCTGTCCCTTCACACACTAGTATGTTCAGGTCAAAATTAACCTTGATGACAATGAAAACACCTGTAATACATGTGTACATTAAATGAGGAACTGTTCACACGCCCTTTTTAGTTGCTCTCAGCACTACAAGATGTTCTTCGACAAACACATCACGAAGATAAAAAGAGTCTGTACGAATCACAGGTCCATCGCCTATGTGAACTGTACTATCTGATGAAAGAGAAACTTTGACATTGGTGCTAAAAGTGAACTCCGGCACAAGGTCCAGTTCACACTGTGATCTAATGAAGTCCGGACCTGGAGAATGTAACACCACCATGGTGTCGCCACTGGTCTGATAGAAGGCGCATGGTTTAGTATTGTAGTTTAAACATACACGTACATATACCAGAGTTACTTATATATATATATATGTGGGTGTATACACATTATAAAGTTGGTTGACTTCCTCTCCACAATTCTCCCTCTTTGTTGTTCTTATGAGCACAGCGGACGTCAGGCACTTGTCCAAACATGGTCGATAAACGTCCAGTTCAGGTCACCACCGCGTGTGACCAACATTGCTGTCTAAGAATCCCCGCACCTCCCCCTGTGGGGCAGGCCATGGGTGCAGACTGCAGGTAGCTAGCTGCTTCTCCTCACCAGGCATCAGTATATCTCACATCACATTCCTGTAGTGCTGGTAGTTTCTCCTACAAAAACATGGGTTTTCGTTATTTAATGCTGGTATTAAATAACGTGCACATGTGCATAATATTTGTGGCCACATGTGAATCAATGCTAATTCTCAATACCTTTTTCAAAAGATGCTCAAGTTAAACTGCCGTAAAGGTGATGTGTAAAAAAATATGACGAAAACCAAATTTAAGAAGTTTGTGAAGATGGCCCTAAGTCAGCTATTTGCTTCTGCAGAGCAGAATTCCTTCATAAAACTTCACATTAAGGGCAATTCAACTCTCACTAGTGTTGTCCAGAATGAAGGTGTTCTCACGGATTTAGCGGTCATTTCTTAACCCAGTCACCCAGGCCCTAGAAACTTGCTGGTCATCAAGATTAGTAATGGGGAAAGTTTTGCAACAAAAGTAAATGGTATAGCTCAAAGTCAATGGAATTAAAAAATTCTCAAGTTACTTTTCGTGGCAACATAGCTCCATTCATATCGTCACCTCCAACAGCGGTAAGAATGTACTTGAAACGTTCCACAAACCTTCCTCTGCACAAGGCTGCTAATATTTATGCCACAAACCTAACCTCTCAAAGAAACATAAAGTTTAAGACGTTCCCTTGCTGGCAGCCAGATCAGTCCGCGGAATCATCAAAACAACAACACCACGACAGGAGCCTGTTTTCAGTTTGCGCTCCTGAACCCAAAATGGCTCGTTTACAAACCAGTATTGCTTATTACTGTGCTGAAACACACTGCTTTACAAGCTAACCAGCGGTCATTAGCTATAGAACACGCTCAGTGCACAACTTAGATTTCAGTACAGATTGTAAAGATAATGCACCATGTGATCAAAATGACACGTGCCTGGAAATGGCGTTCAGTGCAGCTGTTTGTATTTTTGTTTTTTCATGGAGATAGAGATACTGTTGTATGAATATGTTGGTAGCGCTGCCTATATTGTCTATACTGCTGCCGGAGCAAAGGCCTCTGAAAGAGCTGTGTAGCACCAAAAGGTAAGCTGAACATTTGATATATGTGTTTGTGTACTGCACATACTGTGGATTAGTACTGCAAAGTTTTCTCCAAAGTTTACTACATATGTTCCCCAAAATTCAAGGTCCTGAGTGCTCTGATTCCAAAATGACAGCAAAATCTGCAAGAAGGCCTGTCTGATGGAAGACGTTTGCACAACTGGTATGATTCGCCCTTAGCTTGCCATACTGAAGAATTTCCCACTTCCACAAATGTGACCAGATTTGTGGGTGGAGGAAACGGGAGGACCTTGATTAAACCACCCGCTTTTGGTTAGTTACTGACAATCTCTTCCACATGTGATATAATTGTATTTCACATTGGTGACAGGCAAAGTTAACTTCGCTGAACTTCATGCTAGACTACATAAGACAGTACAATCAATCTCTTATTGTCATCAAGGAGGTAAATGAAAGCAGTTAAATGAAAAGCAGGTAAATCTACATAATACTAGACACATTCTACTATCATCATCCATTACACTGCTCCAACAATCTCCATTTTTACTTAATGAACAGTTTTTTAAGTCACTTTGGTTCGTGTTGGTCAGTAAATCTCTCTGTTGGTCACATTTCTGAATCACATCTTTTAATACAGGCCAATCACTAAACCAGGGGCTTAAGTGAAACACAACATCAACATTTTTGCCGATTTTAATTCATTACTATTATAAATTTTCACTAGTTTACTTTTTCTTCCACTAACCTTGAGGCCTTCAAATGTCAAGGCAGACAGATGTGTACTGTTCAAATTCAGCTTCCTCAAATTCTTCAGAGCTGCAAACAACAAAATCATTACTTTCCAATACTTGATTTCCTTACTCGTGTCATTACATGTGCATCAAGTTAGTGTTTATGAGTGGAGTTAGAGTCTGGTAGAAACCACCTCCCCTCCCCAGGTAAACATACCCTACAAACACCCTAAAATAAAAGCTAGAGCTGAACCCACCAAGGTGTCGGAGTGTATCACGCACTCTCACTGGTCAAAGGCAAATTATCTCACGAGTGAACCCATAAGACTCCACGGTCAACAAGGTTTCAAGTTTGAATCATACTAGCAGTCCCCACCATAATTTATCGATCTTCAACATAGGAGGAAATTGGTACTTGACTTTTTCACAAAACACCTTTGGAAACACAACAGTATATGAACAATTCATTGCTCCCATACCGTACAGTTACTGTGACAGAGAAAAGCTTATTAATGGAAGAGTATTTCTTGTTTAGTATGCCCCCTACTTCTAGCCAGTGACCTCACCTAATGCCATGTAGGAAAACTTTCACCCTCAGTTTGGTGTTCTAAGACACATCAGCACATCACCAAAGGCCAGTGCTACTGATCCCCATATCTTGTACAGTCTGCACCTTACTGAGTAAAACACTACAGCTTGTAGAACCTACCTGCCAGGCTGGTGAGGCCCTTGTCCGTGACTGGTGTCTCACACAGGTTTAACACCTGAAGTTTCTGAAGGTGTTCTGAGATCAGGTGTAAACCCTGGTCTCCAAACTAAAACATCAAATCACATTTTACTATGCTAACATTTCTATGTGTTTCACTATTAATTGCATACAATGGTCTCATAATAAATGTTACTTCAATTTCTGATTTAAGGCACTAGAATTTTTACATGTTCCACCATCCTCTACTTCGAACCACCACTTCTTAAAGAAGTTTAAATTTTCATTCTTTTTGGTTTAAATTAAATTTATTTCATTTATCTAATCAAATCTGATTTTCCCTTCAGCAAATATTTTCTTGAAAAAAATTCGCCATGATGAGATGATTTGATCTACAGGGGAGGCTTCCACTGCACTGACGTACCCATATGTATCACTTTTCAAGAGCTACAATTAGCCCAGCCTCATAAATTTTCCTGCACAAAACTCATAAAGAATGAGATAAAGAAGATCAAATGACAAGTATCAGAAGATTATAAAAAGCATTCTTGAGATGAGTAATTTATTGCCGATGGGAAAATGATGCTGCGAGTAAATCAAATGGGTTGGGCTCACATGCATGTACGCCTTATCTAAGCAGGAAATGATGCACTTGGAATATCATCTGAAACACTAAAAACTGAGGCAATGGAAAACTCATAAAACTTCTTTCTGCCTTTCAAAAAGGAGCCCAAATCCATGTGTTCCTTTTTTTCCTTGGATTATATCACACTTCTAGGTGCATGTGCACTCAAAAAGTTCTCAGGTAGTACACATACACTTTGGTACCACAGCAGAAAATGATGTGCTTCTCTGTCTCCCATTTGATTACACCAAAAATAAAACATCGACAAAGACAATCATGTACAGATGGCTCTCACATACACATATACATGTACTTTGTTATTACAGTTACTTCAACATACCATCCTAAACTCATTACCAATCACACAAACATACAATATTTAGTTAACAGCCAACAAAAAGCGATTTTTAAATACACGTATATACATACATACATATACACATTTAGTGCAATGTTTAAGATGGCATTTTTGATGGTTTTGATAAACTCACCTGTGTTGACCAGAGATTAAGGTAGCGTAATGAGGGCAGTTTGATCAGCTCCTGGGCACAGTTACTGGTCACTTGTGTGAAGGCTAGGCTTAAGCACTCCAGGTTACCAAAGGAGCCAGAACTTAACATCTTGGCCAGGTCAGCATCAGTTGATTTTGAGGGCAAAGTTAACTTCTTAGGTCCGCCTTTTTGCTGCTACATCATCATCACGAAGACCAAACATGAAACCGAGAGGAAAATCATCAGAAAAAACATCAGCAGGGGTGATGCTTGTAAGAACAATTTTACTTTCTGGTTTTATATATATATATAGACAGAGAGAGTGAGACACACACACACACACACACACACACACACACACACACACGTATAACATGTTTCATGAAAAACAATGTTCAGGTTTTGATTTCAGGTGGCCTTTCTGACACAATTAACCTGTTTTTATGACAAATATTTAAAATTTGACACCTGCAAACTATCAAAATGAAGCAAAGTCAATGTTCATGAAGATGACATAAAACATACAAGCATACTGTGTAAAGCTCATGTTACATGTATACACATTTTATGGAAGTTTTAACGTTGAAACATGAGCTACACAAAGCTACTTCTGCCATTGCTTTTGTTTGTTTTTTGGGATCCATTTACTATGATCACTGATATCACTGCATCTGCCCACACTGTAATGTACACTGTGCCCTATTACATACACGTAGTCCCATACCTCTTTCACTTTCCTAAATACAAATGTAGCTCATTCCATTACCACAGCAGAACACCATGCTCATTTCACCAAAAAACTTATCTAAGTCATCATGTATGTCATGTATTTTCTATGTCATATCAACGTATATCAGGTAATTTCAATTACAACTATTGGCTTACATGTGGGGTTCATTCCTGAGATGCATCAGTTAAGATGACATGAAACTGACCATCCAGTTTCTCTGACAAGCTGCTCTGAAGCATTACATGATCATGTTAGTTTCAATTTACAGGTGTCATATTTATCACAACATGTACATGTAGCAGTTTAAAGTTTAAATGTTGCATGACGCTGATATAAAAGTAACTTTTTGTGCTTCTGTTTTCACTTGATATTCTTGTGACCCTTAGTGGTGTAATGTCTACTTCTGTTTTCACTTGACATTCATGTGACCCTTAGTGGTGTAATGTCTACCTAACCACAAAAATAAACTATTCCAACTTCACAAATGGCATCAGAGGTGTGAAAACAAAAACTGAAGCTTGTGATGTCATGGACACCTGAATTTGTCTCAAAAGCAAACCATAAAATTAAAAAATTTGAATTTATTTTATTCAGGGAAAAAAAAAGTATAATATGGACAGTTTGCGATATACTGGGTTCCTTTCATAGCTACTCTCTCAGTTTAACAAGTAGAACTGGTTTTACGAAAGATAAGAGTGTAAGCTATAGGTCCAAGGGCATCAGCCTCGTTAACAATGCAATGCCTTTGATTTGTTTGATTGGAGTTCACAAGAATTTTTCACTTACAAACTAACCGCCAGCATTATAGTGGGAGGTAATCTGGCACAGACCAGAGGATATGATATGTTTTGATCTTAACAACTAAAGGAGTCCTACAGAACATTAGTACTTTATCCCATTAGTCAAACTTTGTCATCAGTCAAATGGAGTAAACAATCTACTACTAATAGAATTTAATATTGAATCAAAAATTACATCCTCCAGTTTTTCTAACACAACAAAACATAAACAGACTAGAAGGTTCTATTGCTGATTTCCGCCTCGTGAGCTACACCCTTACCCCTTTGCAGGTGTAACATGTTCAGGGGAAAAATAACCATTACAAACTAAGAATCAGGAGAAGGCAGCTGCATGGTGCAAATGTCAAAATGTTTTATGTCAAAAACCCAGTCCACGGAGTTAACAAAATATACAGAACACAAGATACATAAATCAGTGTGTGACACATCTGTGGATGCTTGGACTCACCAATTCTCTCAAGGCTATCTGTCTTTCACAAAGAGCCGCATACATTTTCTTCCCCTGAGATGTGCTCTGTAGCGTAGTGACCATCTGCATCTTGCAATCATTGCTCTCGATGACCTCCAGCTCTAGCATGGCACAGAGTACCTGAACAAATTGTATCTATTTATGTAGTATATGTAGGGATATGGGCAATCTGGTTACCATGGCAATGGTAAGAATTGACAAATGTAAGTCATGACACATCATCAAATCTGTATCCAAGTATCCACCAAGAAATAAAACTGAATATGGATAACAACTGGAGTCGTAGCAAACACAAAGTTAATACTATATAGTAGATATGAGGGAAATACCAATCTGGTTACCATGACAGCCTTGGAAATGGACAAATGTGAGCCGTGACACATTGCCACCTCTAAGTATCCACCAAGAATTAAAACCGAATACGGAAAACAATTGGAGTTGTCAAAAGAATGTCAAAAGTTTGTCCTGAAGTTTACTGATGAACTAGAGCATTTTACTGCTACAGGCCCTTGCTGATGCCTAGTGTCAGTTTTCATGCCTGTTTAACTCCATGGCTGCTTCATTTTCCCCTCAATGCCAGCAACATAACTGGCTCAAGCATCTTGTCACTTTTCATGCCTGTTTAACTCTTACCTCCATGGCTGCTTCATTTTCCCCTCAATGCCAGCAACTTAACTGGCCCAAGCATCTTGTCACTTTTCATGCCTGTTTAACTCTTACCTCCATGGCTGCTTCATTTTCCCTCAATGCCAGCAACATAACTGGCCCAAGCATCTTGTTCAATCCCTGCAGGAATTTCTTGCGTTTACAACAACATCGGATCAATGTTTTCAGCTGTGAATATACAACAGAAATTTTACTACTAAAATTACTGACCACTGAGAGTGACATCTGCACACAATGTCATCAGTTTTATTGGCTCTGCATGTGAAACAAGCGTGAAATGTAGGTAGCAACATGCAACAGTAAAGGTGCAACAGTGCAATGCTCTAAATTACCCCCCAGCAAGAGCTACAAGCACATGTACAGGCCCAAAAAGCAGGTCAATGAAAAACAACACAGTTACTCTCCCTGACTAAATGCGCAACTGGTGCAACCTGAATCAAAATCATCACGAGAGGTCAAGAAATATCAAGTTTGCAAGCTTGTCACAAAAAGAAACTTTAATAAACCCAATGACCTAGAAGACATAGGTCAAAATCAAAGGAAACAACAGGGTTTTTCTACATCATGGCCAGATACATAAATAGTACAAGTATGAAAACGGCTTCAAGAGATACTGTGTTCACAAGCCTGTTGCAAAATACAACTTGAATGGTCTCAACGACCTTGAAGGAATCAAGGTTATCTGAATCCATAGGGTTCTTCCCAATATGTAAGTGTACACATATAAATTTAGTAAACCTGGCAAGAAGCATTCAAGAGAAAGAGTATTCACAAAGATATGGATATTCATTGCATTCGCAGTCTTCAATTGTGCCATTTTTAGTCAGCTGATATGAAAAACAGAAATCTGACTGAAAAGCTCCCAATTTAATCTAATTACTCCTGATAATCGATCCAACGGAAGTTTGTACTCTACTGTGTTGTTTTCATTAGACCAGGAAATGTGCAGGTTTATAGTGCACTAAACCAATTGAACGCCAATCACCAATGGGCTAATAACCAGTAAAAAAATTCATCTCGTTGCTAAACTGACTGGATATTTCAGCTTTATATTTCAACTTTAGTAGTTTTCAAACTAGAATACTTTACCACTTACCCTCTTCAATCAAATCTGATTTTACACTATTTGATATATATATTTTTAATGAATTTGCATTAAAATTTTGTCCATGATGATAAGTTCCTCATTTCGCCTGATTCTGAGAGTTCCAGATATCTTTGTTTTCAGGTGGATATAACATGTATACTGGAAAAATCATCAACTGTTTCAGCACCATTTTTTTTTTTGTACCATTATTTGCCATTAAAATTCACTGTTTGGTTGGTTTCATGGAAACACAGAACTGCAATTTTTTTTTTCAAACTTATCGCATGCTTAATTCAATTTTACAAGAACAGACCACATTTAAACAAAGTACGCATCATCTTAAAGGCCATTCTGTGCTGCTTTCAAATATGTTCTTCAATATTTTTGTCTGTTTTTTTAATTGATTAAAATGGAAATAAAGATTAAGGTGCTACGGTGGACCTTTTGGGCCATATTGAACAGGCTGAAGCACAGTGACATTAGATTCTTTTAATTTTTTTTTTTTTTTTTTGGCTACTAAAGATACTTCCACATTAAATACAGATACAGGTGTTGTACTACACATAAATTCATGCAGAATATAGACATAAATCAATCAGAAGATGTTTAGCAGCTAACAAGAATCTGTGATGGCATGGGGCTTCAGGCTGCTCAATATGGTTTAAAAAGTCCACCACAGCTCCTAACTTTTTCTCTGTTTTCAGTCGCTGGAAAAAAAATGCCAAAATATAATGAAGACTGCATTCGGGATCAGCACGAATGGCCTTTGAGAGAGTGCATACTTTTCTTTTCAGGGCATCATTCTGGGCGAAATGATACAATTATGCTTTCTGTGAAGCATAAAACGAAAAATGAAAATTGCTCATACTGCACTGAAAGTTGCTCTTTTATTCTTTCACATGTGGAAACATTGAGAAATTAGGCCAGTAATCTCATATGGCTTGAATATTGCTGGAATGGCATTTAGCCACAATCATTAATCGACTGTCACTCTTACCATGATGCCCCAGAGCTCTCCCTCATCATCACAGGCTATCCCTCCAGGGCAGTACAGGTGGAACCAGCCCTCCTTGCCCTCACGGATACCCAGCACAGTCTGGTGGATGTCACACTTAGAATCTGCAGCCAACTGTTTGATGACCACCTTCATTTTGCTAAAACCAAACAATCAAACATTCAAGATAAAAGTCTACCTACATGGCATCATTGGGTGTTTTCTTGACAATCCAAAACTCATCGAGTTCAGGTGGACTGGTCAAATGAAGACATAAAGACTTGACTGAAATGAACAGAATGTTTCCATGCATGTCTTCAGTCTTTCCCACGTTATATGTTGTGCATTGTGTATACATTGGGTTTGTCAATAATTCGGCCACCTGAATCGATTAAAAATGAACCGAACACAAAGCCAAATTAGACACAAGGACAAATGGGAAAGGTGCTATATTTCCACCAACAACAGCATTTGCAAAACAAGCAAACAAGCATACCATTCCTATCCAGCTAATGATTCTAATTAAAATGACACTGCACTATGCAGATTTCCCCTGAACAGTAGAACAAGTCACAACAGGTTGAATACTTACGAAGTAAATGTTTCATGGGCTATTGCACTGAAATAAAAAAATAAATAAATAAATTACTGGACATCAACTGTTAAGCTTTCACACAGTTTGACGTCAAATTTCCCCTATATATTATGCTTTCAACCAATGAGGTACGATATTCACATTACATGTTTTGTCAAATTATTACAACATCATACTTTCACTCAAATAGGTATCAAATTGTTACACTTTCACACTCTGTCTTTTTGTGTGATTACCACTGTATCATACAAGCCAATGAGGTACTGTATATTCCGCACAACAATTTCACTCAAAACGTATCTCGTGTCAAATCTCCACTGCCTATATCTATCATACTTACTCATCAGGGAATGGGATAGGTTGAAGAAGGCTGCCCAGAACATAGCGCCAGTCATCAAACACAGCCCTGGGGGAAAAATGAATAATGAAAATAATCACATTTTGCCAGTGCATTCTAAATACATGCACACCACAATAGCGACACTTGCATCCTTGTGCATACTAGATACATGTAGTATTGTCATATTTATTCCTCTGCTACTGTATCAGACTGTTTTGGAAACAAATGAAAAATTGATAAGTACATGTGCTACTCCTCAAACCAAGGTCATTAACACTTTTGCACCATACACGGGCCAATTTTCATTATTGCAAAGTGTTTTTTTTTTTTTTTCAGACATCACCAGGGTAGAGAATTGTGTTTGGGTTCATTCTCTATCTGCATGTACTGTATTTATTTATTTATATATTTGGACCTCAGGTATTTCTGATTCTGGGCAGTGTTTGAAGTAATCCATTAGTGCACAGCCTTGTCAATGATCCCAACAGCTGGTGCAATCACTGTCTGTAACATTTGACCAATGAGGCTGCAGACTTGAATCCAGCTCTTACTGGTCCAGCTGTATCTGCAAATCAGGAGATTTGTCCAGTACTTGGCACATGGGTCCCTAATAAACTTGACCAAGTGGAAAATATCCTGATTATGTCACTGAACTGAGGTCTTTTTCCCAGTTCCTTGTGAGGCTTAAACTATGGAAATAAACAAAATGGGAAAAAGAAAAAAAAAACACATACATACCAAAAAAAAAAAAAATCAACACAAGAAACAATTAGCACATTTTTGTAAGGCGATAAGTGTGAACTTACATCGACTCTAACATGGAGATATAACATAGCAGCCGTTCCTCCCACAAAGGCTCATCTGTTGACATCTCATTAATTATTCCCTGCAGTAAGCTGCAAAAGACACATAACGTTTAGTGACAGGAGAGACAACAACATGCAGTGCTTTGACTGCTGTATAAAGAGCAGTCCATACTAGTGTTTCTAACTTCATAGGATTATCTTAAAATATTTACAAATAGATCTAGAAGGGGAAGCAGGGGTGGTGGAGGGGGGGGGGATTCCTCACAACTACAAAAAAAAAAATAATAATAATAATAAATAACACCTGATCATTCACAATAACATTCTCTCAATTAAAACAATAACAGACTACCATTAAACTGGTTCACAGTCCAGGTTGTTGATTACATGCCACTAAGCTTACACCTTGCACATCTTTCATAGATAGAAGCCAGTTTTTACTGTTCCACCAGCTTTCCTTTGTTGAGGACATGGATTCACTGCAGTGTCCTGTGGTAATCATAACTTTCCTTTCCAGAAACCTATTACATCCCAGAGGCTAACCGAAAGCAGGCCAACAGCTAGCTATTTGGAATGCCTCCTGAGAAGCATCCGAAAGACAGCTCCATTACAATATAATCTGCCTTGCATATAGTTTCCATAGCTAACTTAGAAACAATTTAGCTGTAGCTCATTTACCATATATTCCTTTAAATAGTATTATACATGTATCTTCTGTATTTCATTCAGTTATCATTTCAGTTTTCAGTATGTTGTTTATATGTATTTATTTATTTGAATGGTGTTTTATGTCGTACGCCATATTTCACTTATACGACAGGGGCCAGCGTTTATGGTGGCAGGAAACCAAGCAGAGCAGACACGGGAAACCCACAACCATCCACAGATTGTTGGCAGACCTTCCCAGTACGACCCGAGAGGAAGCCAGCATGAGAAGAACCTGACCTCACAGCGACCACACTGATACTACTGTACTGTGTAAACGTTTATAAATGTGTGCGTTTGTTGATGTATGCAGGGCCTCAGGGAAGATTAACAATACACTGACCGAGTTGTATTACCCTCAGAAAGAAAAGACATTATTATTATTATTATTATTATTATTATTATTACCATCCTTAGATACAAAGCTGATAGGAGTGAGGTTAAATAGCAAACACCATGTAGTAAACCTGCATATTAAAATGATGTGGAAATCATCCATGCGATAAGACATGATCATTTCAGATTGAGAACTCACGCCCTATTACTGAGAAATGGTTCAACATGGAAGAAAAAAAACCCCTCGGATTTCTTGTTTGTTGGTCTAGTTTTACAAGTGCAGGGTGCTGTATGGACAGCTGTGGCAGAATGTTTACTCTTCACTGCCATACTCCGACCACTTCGACACTTAATCTGACCGTGCTGCTGACAGCGGCACCTCAAACTGCTTATCACCATGGCAATGAGACCGGACAAATGGCCAGGTGAGTTGTCCAGGTGTGAATAAAGACACGAGAGATTAGACATCTCCGTCTGACAACAGCAGGCTCTCCTGTGCTACATCTAGCAAAAGTACATTGTTTAGGGTCCTCCTGCAGGATGCCAATGCTTTATGTAAAGTCCCATATCACTCTATCACAGAATGTCTTGCAGACAAGGGTTTTAGAAGTTCATGTTTTTTTTGGAAACCATGCATATAAACAACATGCAATTTTCCATATTGCAACACGTTAAGACACACTTTTTGCCTGATCTTTTCACACTGCAGATTTAAGGGCAATAATTCACCACACATGACAACCTTACTTTAACACTAAACTACAATAACCTGTACATGTACACATGTAGGCTATAGTATGATTCCCGCCATACTGAATATGACATCACCCAATACAAGAAATTTTACAACAGAACAATCATTGTCTTCATGAAGTATCTTTGCAGTCTGTAGTGTTAATACACATACAAGCCTGGCAGCTTTGATTCACTGTACAAAGGATCATCCAGTTGGTTTTTTCTTGAATGAAAGATACATTTACTCTAATTTCATGTAAGCATATAGAGATAAAGTATAAGGATGTGAAATTTTGTTGTATCAAACCCATAATTTTTCCTACTAAAGGCTTTTTTCAACATTTATTACATTATGGCTTACAAGTATATTCTCCAATGACTCTGAAATGAGACACATGTATGACGATTTTAGCTGAAAATTGTTATGTTTGACTTCCAAGTGAAATTATTTTCAAATATAGCTATTGTTCATCTAGGTAAAATCTTATAAAATCACATAAAAAAACCACTCACTTTTTTCTCTCCTCATAGCAGGAATAGATGGCTGCCAGGCAGACAGCCACGAGGTTGGGTAAGACACGGGGATGAGGACATACACTGGCGGGACCATGCATACTGAAATAGGAACATGTCCTTCATACAAAGCCGCACAAAGTCGTGACTTTTGTGATGTCTGCTTGTTCCTCTTATTAATTTCTTTCAGAATTATTTCTGTGATAGGAACCAGGCTGGACTCAGAGTAAATATATTTCAGTTCTCCGTCACTGGGATGCCCAGGACAGAGTTAAACCCATGCATACACTATGTACATGTAGGTAAAAAAATTTCTTTTTGCTATACATTCTTACTACTGCCTTCAACATACATGTGTATAGCTCAATAATAAATCCTTATCCTTTAATTACCTGTCAAGAGCCTTTTTCTTTATACATTTTAGGTGTACATGTACATGAAATGTAACCCTGTTACAATGTAACAATTCAATAAAACATGAAACCAGCCTCAATTACTAGCTATACTCTATAATTAACATTCACATTTTTTTCATGAGAAAAAGGCAATTGAATGATACGTAAACAGGAACTGCAAATAGCTGAAAACTAAGATGAACATATATTCAAGCATACTCAATGACATACACCATAAACACTTAACCATACATTGTTTGTTAAAAAAAAAAAAAGAGAGAAATAATCTTATACAGATCAATGTTTGCTGATCACTTACTCACCTTTTAACAAAATTCTGTACGACTCTGGCTCCATCATTCTGGGAATTTAAGGCTTGTATGTAATCTTGTACAAATGTTCTCATGTGAGGGTATTTACCAAAGTCCTGAAAAGAAAAACCCACAACAAATGCTGTGTATCAGTGAAAGATTAAAAGATGATTTTTAAACCAATAGTCAGCGGCACATTAATCCGTGGTGCCAAACTTTATAGTTGTATATAGTAAAAAGATCAGATCCTCTGGTATTCTTGCTCCTCACATGAACTGACAACACAGCATTATTGAACTTGAATTACAGGCATTCAATATTTCACTCTAAAACAACCCACTCTTTCCCGAACCCCCCCCCCCCCAAAAAAAAACAAGAGTTCAGGTGAACACAACACACACCCGAACAATTACATTCATTTAAAACGTAAAAACAAATATCAGCAGCATTGTGACAGGTATATACTAGGAGGGAAAAGTACTTAATGGGCTTTGATGAAAAGTACACATAAAACAATGAGTTTGGAGAGAAATGGTTTCAAAACTATGTGCATGTGAATTACAGTTCTCATCCTGTTACATGGTTTGGGATTGGGGGCACTAATTATCATGGCAGCCACAGAGTTATATGCACAAATGTCCATCGTCACTTCTGTATCTATGTATCCGCCAAAAATATGACAACGGACACATGAGTCTTGACACATCAGCACCTCCATATCTATGTCTCTGCCAAAAATTAAAACTGCACATGGAAAATAATTGGGGCCATAGACCTGACATGAAATTGTATCCATTTATAAAAGTACTCTATGTATGATAATGGCAATCTGGTTACCATAGCAATAGTGAAAACTGACAAGGGTGAGTCGCAACAAATCATCACCATTAAGTCATACTTATTAATAGGCCTACAGCATATATTGGGAAAATTGTGATCTACTTACCATAGCTGTCATAGAAATGGAATAAATGTGAGTTGTGACTCATCAGTACATCTGTATTAAAATTAAACCTCCATACGCAAAACAATTGGAGTTGTCGTATCTATTTATAAAGTACATGTATGGATAAGGGCATTCTGGTTACTGTGGCAATGGTGAAAATTGAGAAATGCCAGTCATGACACATTGTCCTATCTGTAGCTAAGTGTCCACCAAGAATGAAACCTAAATATGGTCCAGACATGAAGTTCATAACTAACTATATAGTATACATAAGAGAAATCGCAATCTGGTTACCATGGTAACCATGGAAATTGACAAATGTGAGTTGCAACACCTTGTTATCAGTGTATCTACGTATCCACTAAAAATTAAAACTGTATTTGAAAAACAGTTGGAGTTGTAGCAATGTCACCAAGTCAAATCTATTAATAAGTACACAAATGGTAATCTGGCAACCATGGCGACCACAGAAGTCAACAAAAGTGAGTTGCGACACATTCTAAGCATATCTACATCCATGCATCCACCAAAAATTAAAACTGCACATGGAAAACAGTTGGAGTTGTGGATCAGACACGAAATCATATTGATTTATATAGTATAGGTATCTGCTTACCAAGGCAACCACACAAATGGACAAATGTGAGTCGAGACACATCATCATATCTGCATCTATGTATCCACCAAAAACTAAAAGTCATGTGGAAGACTATTTGAGATATGGCTCAGACACAGTCATATGTATTTATATAGTGGGGAAATGGCGATCTGGTTACCAAGGCAACCATGGAAATGGACAAATGCAAGTTGCAACACATCATCACACCTGTATCTATGTATCTACCAAACTTTAAAACCGTATGAGGAAAACTATTCGAAATATAGCAAGGACACAAATACGGACAGACAGATGGACAGGAGGACAAAATCGCTAAACCATAATACGACCGCCATTACATTATATATCACATTTTATCACATTAATATTTAAGATGTTGTCCAAAAACTGCTGGAAGCTTAAATTAGAAAGTGAATGTGCAAATGGGTTGTATCTACATAACTTACCATATTATGCTTCAATATTCTTTGCACTACAGGTGTAAATAATTCTATCACTAGTGTTGATCTTGGGCTGTTTTTGCAATGCTGGAAATAGAAAAAAACATACATGAGTACATAAAACATGTGCAATATTCTCTTGCACCAAGTATGCACATTTATATCACTGGGATCCTCACGATGCAACATTTACCTATTGCATCCATACTTTGAAGCTATGATAACAGCTTTAAAGACATGCATGCATAATCTGTGAGGGTAAAGAGCAGCTATTTATGCTGGATCGTTTGGTTTCCTCGACACATTTAAATTCTTCTGGTTAGGTTTACTCCACACATTTAAATTCTACCACATTTAAATTCTACAAAATTTAACACACAAATAAAAACTTAAATGTGGTAGCAAGGCTACCAAACAGTTCACCTGTAGGAGACAGATTCTAATATTCTGTAGTTTACACTATTTAATATGCATACACAGAATCAATGATGGAATATCCACCTTGTATCACTATGCTCTACATGTGTGACTAACCCTGAGTTCAATACGTGCAGTACTTTTTAAGATACCACCCCTAACATTTTGTTTAACACAGATACTTGGTAATTCACTGTATTTAATATGCACACACAGAATCAATGATGGAATAATCACCTCATGTTATTGTGCTCTACATGTGTGCTAACCCTGAGTTCAATATGTGCAGTACTTTTTAAGATACCACCCGTAACATTTTGTTTAACACAGATACTTGGTAATTCACTGTATTTAATATGCACACACAGAATCATTGATGGAATAATTACCTCATGTTATTGTGCTCTACATGTGTGACTAACCCTGAGTTCAATGCATGCAGTACCACCCCTAACATTTTGGTTTAACCGCTGATTTCCCTGTTACTGGACGCTGATGCCAATGCTCAGGTTACGACATACCCTATACCTGCACTTAGTACAGGCACACTAAAAAAGGGGGTTTTTTGCACATATACACAAATTTTCCCCTTAGCCAGGATATCTGTAAAAGGCTACTTTGGAGGGTGAGCGAAAGAGGAAGTGCTTCTTGCCTATGCCATGGAATGAATACGATACATCCTCCTTATATACAATGCCTGCAGCATGATGTCAGTTTTTAAGACTGTATCCGCTGACAAGCTCACTTGTTTTAACATGAGAAAATTAAAACTGTTCAAGTGCAATCCATACCAACACCTTCACATACTTGTTATTATTGGTAGTCGATTCATGACGGACATGTACCATTACAAACTTTAAATGTAAGGATTATTGAGTTCTACTATGAGCCGGGGTCACTGTGTGAGAGAGAACTATTACCTCTGATCAGAGAGTAGGTCTACCATGTGGACCACACCATTAAAGTATCACAATGCTGTACACAAATGGTGTATTTGATATTTGAAGCTGCCGTGGATTTCCCCATAAATGCATTCTCAGAATGGAATATCTGCAAAATGTAAGGATCCATTCTGGTCAAACCCAAATAAGAGAATAGCACTGAGCCATTGGGTATAGGGCACCTGATACCCAAGTAAAAAAGCCATGCCTGGTGATTTCCAGATAAATAACACATAACCGGAGATCAATACCAGTTGTTCCACTTTGAATAAACCCTTTATTTACATAGCGTTTTAACTTGACCTCAGCTTCTGTTGTTTTGCAGAAACCTCAGTGGCCGAGCCTGGGTGTGACTGGTCATACGGCCTACAGAATCATACAGCCTTCTATCCATGCACTTGATATGTGTGACAGGCAAAGTGGACCAATCACTGGCAAGTACGCCTGGTCGTCTCAGACAAGTTCATGATTACAAATCAGATACACATTAGCGAGTGAACTAGATCAGGAAAATTGCAGTGACCCATTTCCCAAGACTTGAAACGCAGTTAAGATTCGTGCACATCAGATACAAGATGCAACTAGGTCAGACAAAGTACAGCCAGATTGATACAAATTAAATTGGACGTTGCATTTTTTGTTGTAAAGTCTATACTCTGCATAGCTGTTCAACAGCATTACTCCCAGGGCAGAAGCAAACTCCAACCACCTTAAAAGTGCCTTGTTCAGCTTAGTCCGGGAAAATCAATACACCACATTAACAAAGACAAGAGACCAAGACCGATATAATAGAGAACCCCCGACGACAAACATACAATCCCCAAATCCACTTCTCTGATAGTATCTACACACACCAAGTCGCATTTGGCCGCTTACATTTTCCAGTAACAAGAACCAGTTGTTAAATGCGTCAATAGATCAGGGGCATTTGTTTGGTTGTGGCAACTTAGTACGTATAAGTCAGGTTGTTTACAAGAACAAAAATCCATAATCGGCTGGAAACTACGTGCACCCGTATTCATGTGCAGTAGAAGAAAGGACCAAATTTCCAAACTCCACTGCACCGAAACCAAGTTACAAGTGTCACCCTTTTGGGGCCAATGAAGAAAGAGCTCAAATCACTTCTTAATTAACTTGTGATTTTTATATGAAGGCAATGACAGGCTATAGCATCTGTCCTTGTCCTAACCAGACCATCTGGGAACACCCATGTCTTCTACCCTTATCTAGTACCATCACCCCTCCATACTAATAACTGCCAGGGCAGTGTACCAGGACGTAATTGCACTTTAGGAATTCAATGACAATCTCAGGACAAGGACGCTTTCAAGGTGACAACACTCTTCAGTCCGACAATTTTGCAACCCTGTTCAAGGTTTTCCAGCTAATTGTAACCTTAAACCAAGCAGAAATGCTCCTAAAATGTGCATTACCTACATGTGCATCGTAAAAAGACTTCCTGTTTTTCAAATTACACATAAATTTCTAGGAATACATGGGTCAGTGTGGTTGGAAACAGGAAACTGGCTTGTACCAGATATCGCAGTACAGTATCTAGGTGTTTAGCTATGAAAACTCAGATATGCTGTTCAAGACTGGTTTCCAAATTGGTAAAATGATCTCTAATAGGCAAGAACATAACATCTCACAGCTTATTTTGCATGTTCATGCTGGGTAATTACATGTAGCACAGACAATTTCCCTCTGGAATAATAATAACCATAATGCATATATTGTTAGCATAATTTTTACATGGGATAACTTTGCACTGGAATAACAATTTCTTTCAGGATCTTTTGAAACTGCAAGTTGAAAAATAAAGGCAAAAGTATTTTAATTTATAAATCACCTAAAACTTCAGTCCTTGAATACACATATATGCAGTTGTACAATAATAATAACTCACATGTAGAATGTATAAATGTGATAATTTATTTCATTATGAAGGAAAAAAACTAAAAATGGATTTCAAAAATGAAAACCATATATTAAAAGACATTACATTTGAATAAAAGGTTTCTGTACATGAATATGCGGATGGTTTGTAATGATGGCTAAATAGAACAATAACTGCTTATCAGTCCTGTTGGAATTTTAGCTGACCAAAAAGGCTTTCCCCCCTGATGTCAAAAATAAAAAAAAAGATAAAAAAAAAAAACCCCAGCAAGCCCAATTACTCTGATATCTGACTCATCTCTGCAGATCTGATTCAGCCTTGAAATATGTGCTGGTCATTAGACTGCCGAGAACTCGCAGAAGCATACAAATGGAGGGTGGGCTGCGTCGCTATGCCAAAGGCACCATGGCCACAGGCTGCGGCTAAAGCAGTGGCTGTTGCGTCATTCCATTTGTGCTGAGTGATTTTTTCATGCAGAATTCAGTCCCTAAGAAGCCACAGCTCTAAACCCTCCCGTGATGTGTCAGTCAGTGTTAAGGTCAGAATGGGCTGGAAGTTATCGATCTCCTGCATTGTGTAAAATGTAAACATACAGATGTTTTCATTCCAGGAAGGCTTGTCAGTAAGTGTCTACCAAAGCCAGACTACTCATGGAGTGCTCAAATCTCATATTTTGTTTGACAGGCTGGTTTACCTATGCGATGTCCCTAAATGTCATGATAGACATTTGAAATTACTTCTGAAATCTTAAGCCTCTACCAAGACTGCAATGATAAACCATTAGCAGCAGGACGAGGGAGAAGAGAGACATGTGAATCATTTCTAACAATCTAGATATTTCTAGATCATTCAATGTTACTTCTAGTTGCTTATGGTGGAAGGAAACTCACAGAGTTTGGGGGAAATTTACATTTAGTTCATGTTACACACACAATAAAGAAAAATGGGAAAAACATGCATTTTCTTTCATTTATTACACTTACCAACTTAAAGAGTTCCTCGTTCAGGCTGAGCTACATGTGTGACTGACTGGTCCAATAATATACAAATAACCAGCTGAAACTAATCGTTAACCAAAACTTTAAGTCATCTAAAGGAAAAGGTTTCTTTGCATTACATCAGGTCAAGACAACCTTTGCATGAAGTTTTAAATTTCAATGACATACTGGCAGGTACATGTGTGCACGCATGTAGCTGGCTCATCAGTAGATAAGTCTGCTCAGATCATTGGATTGACCATAGAGACTGCCTGTTTCAATCTTTATGTAGTTCCTAGTGCTGGCTCACTTACAGCATTAACTTTGGCATTCAGATTTGTCAAGGTCTCAGGGACAGTTCTATCAGTAGCTATTAAAACAAGTCCATTAAATTAATTATGTTAAGGATTCTCAGGTGTCTGGATGGATGTTTCCCCAATCCACAGAGCTGACTCATTCGAGTCAAATATTCTTGATTACAATGCCAAACATCAAACACTGGCACTACAATAAAAATTTTCAAGCATGTATTCTAGGCCAATTACGACTGCAAATGCATCCTGAACACGTCAGAACTCCTCATAAATCCAGCTAACACAAATGTCATATCTTCATTACACAACGATGAACAGACAGGTGTGTCTCGTTAAAAGGGATATTCTATAAATTGCTGTTTTACATTTGGCCTTGAGCATCCTTACATGGGTTTGATTCCAAGATAACTTTGTCCACTGCAGCTTGTGCCAGTAACTGACAGTAAACATAACACTCCTTGAGATTTGGGTCAATGAAATGATTAAGTTTTTCCCCTGAAGGCTAACAGAGATTTTCTGTATGATAAACATACATGCTTACCAACAAATTGAACTGCATATCTAGCTACAGCAGCAGTTTCAATTTTATTCTAATGATGTTTCAAGCAGAACTGAGGAATTTTTGACTTACATGACAAAAATCAGGTTTATGGGTCAGGAAAACCGGAGTACCTGTATTATTAAGACAACAGCCCTTAGCCAGGTACATGTATCTGAGACCTGCAGGTGAACAAACACATGTACAATACATGTAGAATTGACAGATTTACACGTATAAGTACCTTGCTGAAAAAATCACAGATTTCCAGGGTTGGGTGGTTGTTTTCCAGTAAAGGGGCCAAGGCCACAATGATGCTTTCATGAGCACAATGGTTCATCACATCTAGGTTCTGAAAACAGACAAAATACAGGTTACCGTTTTTTTCAAACATGACATATGTGTACACTGAAGAATTAGCACCAATTAATACACAAGTAAATGAAGATGTACATGTAAGTATCTAAATCGGTGATGTAACACAAATCTTTGGTTCATTACATCTAGATTCTGAAAACACAAAATACAGGTTATGATTTTTCTCACACATAACATACATGTGCACTGTATTCATTTATTTACATATATTTGATTGGTGTTTTATGTCGTACTCAAGAATATTTCACTTATACACCAGTGGCCAATATTATGGAGCCCGGGAAAACCCATGACTCTCCATGAGTTGGTGGCAGACCTTCCCACGTACGGCCAGAGACGTACACTGTAGAATTAGCACCATTTTCAAAATGATGTTGATTGTGAACACACAAGTAAATGAAGATGTACATAATGTGAATCAGTGGGGTGGTGGGAGCCAGTGAAGTTTACAATATCCCTGGCGATAAGTGACATTCACCAACATAAATGTGGATGGAGCAACTGCTGGATGGAGTATGGAAATGAGTGCTAAAGTTGTAGACATTGATAGGTAGAAAAAAGTTAAAAAGAAAGAAAAAAAAAAAAAAAGAAAAAAAGAGGGAGAGAGAGTCATGAGAAGAGAGAGACAGTGAAAGGAGAGAGCAAAAAAAAAGTGGACACAAAGTGGACAGCTATTTCTATTTAACAATGAGGCCACCTAACTGTAGGGCTAGACCTGGGAGGGAATACTCTAGAGTGAAGGTGTATAAAACTGCGGTCTGATACCAACAAACAAAGCCTGTCACCTTTCTGGCACTCAACACATACTGGAATTCACACAAAGCAACCCACACAGTCACGTTTAATGCTGATATTGAACCAAACAGCTTGACAATGTGTAGTGAGCTACACCAATTCTTGATGTCCAATTAAAAGTCTATTTAGTGAATACATGTAGAAATACATAGATATTTTTCCTGACCCATGCTTGAAAGCATGTTTAAGAACTACACGTGTATTTCACCTGTATGCAGCCATTAGTGTGATCATGGCAAACAATATGCCAAAATAGTGTAACAATGAAGTTTCTGATCTTCACAGTAACACTATATGTGTATAAATGAACATCAGCCCACACCCAGAATAAAAAATTATGTTCAGAATAATATTGCAACATTCTGTGAACAAGGAATTAAACAGAAACAACTTAATACTCTATTCAAGGAACAAAGGCTTAAACAGAAACATGTAGTATCTTAAATGACTATGTGATTATCATAGTGCAGTCAGTTAGGGTTTGCTTCAGTGCCTTTTTTAACCCCTCGAAGGGGTTTGAGGGTGAGAAGTTTGGGATTCCAAACTATAAAATATTCATTGCATTAATTGCATATGTAACATCACAATCTCACACTTTGCACACTCCAGATATGAAATCTAGGAGTTCTAATGAAGGCATTAGCATGTGAATAGGTGTGCAGATCACCCTCCTGGTCTTCTGTCAGGTGTCTAGTCTGGTCTTATGTCACACATCTTTCTCAAGGGCAAGGATCTGATATAATAATTATGAAACTGACACTTTTGCAAATTAAAACCAGATGCCCAAACTATTCAGCAAGATTAACCCCTTGCAGCTGCATGAGAGCTGCTACATCTCATGTTGCTATAGAAAAAAAAAAGCAACATAAATCTGAACAGGAATTCCATACCTTGGAGCAATCTTATAAAACCTATTCAACTCTCACAAGTACATGTACAAGCAGCTTTTGTTCAAAGACCTTGATTTAATGACACCTAAAATATGTTTATTCTCTGAATTGGAAACATAATCCATCACAACACTGCACTAATCCCAAAAGCCAAGGACACTGGACACATTGGGCATATCATTTATTTATTTGTTTGTTTGGTGTTTTACGTCATACTTAAGAGTATTTCATTTAAACGACGGTGGCCAACATTATGGTGGGAGGAAACCGAGCAGAGCCCACGCAAAACCCACAACTATCCACAGGAAGTTGCTAGCAAACCTTCCAATGTATGGCCGGAGAGGCAGCCAACTTGAGCTGGACTTGAACTCACAGCCACCGCATTTGTGGGAGACTTCTGGGTCATCTTGCTGCACTGCGAACATCATATCATTTACAGTATGTGTAATGAGACACTACATTTCTGCGTGTGATGCATCATGTGAAGGCATCCTACGTATGGGTGGAGAGAAAGCCAGCATTAACTTGACTTTCACTCAAAGCGACTGCCTAGGAGATAAGTCCAGCTCATGTTGGCTTCTTATCCGGCCATACATGGCAAGGTCTGCCAGCAATCTGCAGATGGTCTTGGGTCCCCTCTGGGCTCTGCCTGGTTTCCTCCCACCATTATGCTGGTTGCCATCATATCAGTGAAATATTCTTGAGTACGTCTTAAAGCAGCAATCAAATAAATACGTAAATCAAAGTGACTACACTAGTGACAAGCACCGGAGTCATTAAATCACGCTGGCACATTAACACCCTTGACCATGGAGGCCCCTGCTGTACATAAAGATGTGGAAAGAGGCAAGTTGTGAATTTGTATATCAGAGGTGAACCAAAACCATCTTCCCCTTTTGAAAGAAGTGCTTACATGTACATGTGTAAATACATTTAAGATCAACTGGAAAAAAAGATTTTCAAAAAAAACACCTGTCTGCCCTTTCCGTGCTTTGGGCCTCAAACTATAGGACCACTAGACAAATGACCTACCCTTTACATGTTCCCCAAAAGTTGACCAGTGCTCAAGGCCTCAAACTATAGGACCACTAAACAAACGAACTACCATTTACGTGTTCTCCAAAAGTTGATCAGTGCTTAAGGCCTCAAACTATGGGACCACTAAACAAATGAACTACCATTTACATGTTCTCCAGAAGTTGACCAGCGCTTAAGCCCTCAAACTATCAGACCACTGGACAAATGAACTACCATTTACATGTTCTCCAGAAGTTGACCAGCGCTTAAGGCCTCCAACTAAAGCATCAATGGACAAATGACCTACCATTTACATGTTCCCCAAATGTTATCAGTGCTTAAGCCCTCAAACTATCGGACCACTGGACAAATGAACTACCATTTACATGTTCTCCAGAAGTTGACCAGCGCTTAAGGCCTCCAACTAAAGCATCAATGGACAAATGACCTACCATTTACATGTTCCCCAAATGTTATCAGTGCTTAAGCCCTCAAACTATCGGACCACTGGACAAATGAACTACCATTTACATGTTCTCCAGAAGTTGACCAGCGCTTAAGTCCTCAAACTAAAGGACCAATGGACAAATGACCTACCATTTACATGTTCCCCAACTGTTATCTGTGCTTAAGCCCTCAAACTATCGGACCACTGGACAAATGAACTACCATTCACATGTTCTACAGAAGTTGACCAGCGCTAAAGGCCTCAAACTAAAGGACCACTGGACAAATGACCTACCATTTACATGTTCCCCAAAAATTGACCAGTGCTTAAGGACCACTGGAAAAATGAACTACCATTTTCCCCAAAAGCTGACCAGTGCTTAAGGCATCAAACTAAAGGACCACTGGACAAATGACCCACCATTTACATGTTCCCCAACTGTTATCAGTGCTTAAGCCCTCAAACTATAGGACCACTGGACAAATGAACTATCATTTACATGTTCCCCAAAAGTTGAACAGTTCTTAAGGCCCTTGTTGTTAATAAAGTATACTGCATTCAAATGAGCACAGATATTCTGGAGATATCACATGGAAAATCTACATAATTGCCTGCTCGGTACAATGACAAAAAAGGGATGAGCAGATGAATAGACAGACGAACAAACCCTGATAGTCTATCAAGGCTGAAGCCAAAATTTGGTGAAGATTTGCCAAATCACAGATGGTCCAGAATATACTGTGTATATAAGGTCATGATGTAAACCGGACGCTGGTCAATCAAATTTCACCTCAGGAATTATTTATAGATGGAAACGAACATAATTTTGACAGATACTAGAAAGAATTACAGCAGGACATTTACTACTTGCCCCTTACCTTTGAGACAGTATCTGTCTAAGGCACAAACACTTAACACTGAAACATATGATGTATGAACCGGGAATTGGAGGTCACAACTAGTAACACATACTTTACAGACAGCTGATAATTCAAGCCACACACACGAACAGAACACTTGTCCACAATTTGTAATAATTTGGTCCTTAATTATAGCCATTATACATGAGTTCCAATTTGTTTTGTTTTTTTTTTCTTTTCTAATGTAATTGATTAATGATGCTCCAACTAGAGGTCAGCACCATTTCAGCATACTTCACGCCCTCACCTCTCCTTCCTGCTATCCCTACCCCATCTCCCCTCCCCCAATTTAGACACCCACTGACTAAAGTTCTTGCACCAAATTGTCAGTGGTATCTATAACATGTAAACTGCTACATGTTGTTTGGTACATAAACAAGCCTAACACAAGCAACATCCCAAATACCATCCCGCCTTTCGCTGTTTTCAGTAGCGGGTTGTATGACCGCTAAAGGTGTTTCTGTCCCGCAGGCAACAAGCTGCCATCCTGGTTTATAATTGCCATTACAGAATCCTTGGTAATGGCTATAAAGTGCTGCAACATCCACATCTCAAGTGATAATATAGAAAAGTGACAGTGGGTGAAATGAGACTTTCAGCAAGCAGCTGGGCAAAGAGGTGGCAGAGCATCAACACCTTCCACAGCCCGAATTATCCTGACACGAATAATCAATAGGCAGCAATATCTGACAGGTAGTTCGCACGTGAGAGCGACAACAGCAACTAATTTTCAGCTAGATACATGCATGTAACAAAAGCCGACTGGCTATGAGAGGAAAACATATACATGTACCTGTACCTAAACACAAGATTAATATTTCTGCCAATGAAGAAAGAAGAAAACAGCAAAATCACAAAAAAGCTAGCTAAAACCTAAAACACCCAGACAAAACTAATGTGACAGCTTTACCCCGAACACAGGACGATTTTGGTTAGCAGACCCAATCAATACAACATGCCAGACTTCACAACCATGATACATATACCTTAATAGCAAGCTGTCTCCCAATTCACCCGGCCTTACCATAATTACTTTGGCATTTGCCATCATAAACATGGTTTTCTGCTGCACACAGGACATCGATGTGATACTCTGCATGCGATAATATAAGAAGCATGCAACATATGTACAGTGTCAAGGAACTAAATGCTGAAGTGTTGTTCATGCACAGAAAAAAAGATATCATTTCAGGTTATAAGACAAACTGTTAACACAAATGCTTACCATGGTAAGATGAAAACTTCAAGGAAAATCCACCTATTCAGATTCTGAGAAGTTCATTCATCAATACTACATGTACAGGTACTGTATATGTTCTTTACTATTCACCACCAAACACCAGAAGAATACACTCAGATATAAGGACCCAAATGAATCATGCACACCATATATGGAACTCATATGGCGACAATCTACAGTATACAAACTCTATCATGACAATAACTTGCATCAAAATACCTTCAGTGAGAAGGCGGCATATTTTGTAATCGTGTGAGGTGTTATTAGTGTGAAGCAAGACCTTGAGGCCTCAAAACTGGTTGTACCTCAATGTCTACAGTGTTACAATGTATCGGTTTATATTGTAACATTGCCCAGTCTTTAATGAGACATCATTATGACGAGTCTGGAGAGGAATATTATTTTCACATTGATTAAATGACTTGACATCAAAGTTCTGCTGCTGAGCGTATGATGGGTCCCCAGAGTAGAACATGCATACATCATAGTGTTTGCTTGATGAAGTTAGAACAGAACATGGTGTATGTATCACACAGTACTAGACCAGGTACACATGGGCTGCAGAATATGATGACTATCACATAGTACACCAGCTAAATATGGACTGCAGAACATGACTATCACACAGTACACCAGCTAAATATGGACTGCGGAGTATATAGAATCACAGAATCACACAGTATACCAAACAAACCAAATACAAATGGACTTCAGCATATGAAGACAGTATTACAAAATACTAAGAATATAACCCATAAAAAAAAAACAAACCCAAACCCCCAAAAACACTGATGCAGTGTATCCGTCCACCGTACTGACAAATCCCTTTGGTGACATCATTGGTTGCACTGCAGAACATGTCAAACAAGGGCATGTCAAGCCCAATATAAGGTTCCCTGACCCCATATAGTTTCATATCCTTTCACTCAGTAACCAGGTAATAAATTTATCCTGTGGAAAGCCCTAAAACACTACACTGACAATCTGTTTCATGGAAAACAAAAGATTTAACAGTAATTACCTGTTGTGTCGAGAAGTCTGAATTGCCAAGCAATGGCCTGGGAATTACGACGCCTTAACGTTTTTGACAATGTTCATTCAGCATTCTTTTGTGTTGTTGGTGTCACTGTTGCGTCACATTGCAACTGTTATGTCATGGCATTCTCCCTACTGTCCAGTTAAAAAAAAGAGGATTTTGTCTGATGCGGGATAACATGACAATACCCAGATATATTTACATGTACTGTTCATATACTTGTGAACTGTATTACTGAGTCAATTACATTTTCTGTTAGCTTCCCCAAACGATCCAGATGTAGCCAGGGGTGGTTCAACATGCAGACACCACGTTGACTAACAACTAACATTCTCCCCTGTAGGTATGATTTCTATATGAGGGTATGAATGTTTCATGCTCAGGAGGCTTCGGGGCTCTCAACTCCCAGGCAGCAGACAGACAATACACATGGGTCCATTAGAGGAAATTAGTAAAGGGTAAAGCTCGCCCATTCATCAACAATAACAAGTGGTGCCGCTATCTGTACAACTCCTACATTAATGGACACAGGCTTCATAGTGCTACAGGCCATAAGTTAACCCTCAATGTCTAAAGTTCACCTATTATTAAGGCTTTATTATGATAATTAATGACTCTTGGTTTAACAAGAAGAACAAAAAATGGACAACTCTGTGCTCACCAGTTGTGGCCCATGTACATTTCAGGGTGTACCCTAAATACAAGAACAGTCTTTGAGGTACAAAGTGTTACAAATCATGGCAAGAGGAACCATTCTTTTCCAGTGGCTCCATGTATGACGTCACAAATTTGTGTGTCCTATTGAATACCTCCTTCTCCGGTGTTCACTGTAAAAAACAGATACTAAGCACTCAAGGTAGTGATGTCATGCATGAAGGTCCCTCATGGAAAGTTGAAAACGCACCATTAAAACAAGCAGGCTAAGTCAACTAACATGGCTAAAGATACACATTTTTGCGTCATACTGCCTGATTAAAAAATCTGGGTTTAACATTCACAATGAACACAACAACCAGTAACAAACCTGGCCTGAGGAGTGTAATTATTTATTTCATTGGTGTTCTAAGCCCTACAGTACTCAAGAATATTTCACTTATGCAATGGCAACCAGCATAATAGTCGGTGAAAACATGGCAGAGCCCTGCGGGAACCTGCAATCATCCACAGGCTGCTTGGTGAGTTGACCTTGTGAAATACCCAGCTGATCATTTTCATGGGTAAAAGCAAACAAAGGTGAAGCTGAGACAGACATTGGCACTGCCCAAAATACATGTTGGACAAATGTTTACGGCAGAGACATACACATAAAACATAACATAACATTGGAATGATGGTGAAAGCAAGTACTTAGAGAGATACTCTAAATCATGCCTGTGTTGGACGATGGTGAAGGCAAAGAGAAATATTTTAAAACACACTTTTTGGAGAATGGTAAAGGCAGGAAAGATACTGAAATGAATACCCTTTTGGGGATGGCGAAGGTAAACACGTACAGTATACATGGTATTACACACCATAGCTCTAGCAGGCTTACCCACAGATTATTATCAACAAAGGCTAAGCTCTAGATCCTTACTACTCCCTCCAGCCGTATTTTGCCAACATACCATGTTGTCCCTCTCAGTTTGATGTTGGCATCAATAAAACATTTATTTCCGTAGACTCACACGTCCAAGCTGTTCATTGACCCATGCTGTCCAGCCGCACAGCCTCTAGCAAATGCACACAGGTGCTAAACTCCTCGACAGTAGATCCGTTTTGAAAGTCATTCGCTACTGACTGGCCATGTTGAAATCTACGTCATCGTTTTGGGGGCCCTTTAGTCGGCGGACTTTAACAGCCGAGACTTGGAGGCCTGCTCGTCGAGTACTCGGCTCAGACGGGAGTTCACCGGCTGAGATTCCGAAGTTAACAACAACACGAAAGCTGGCCTCCAAAATGATGACGTATTTATCAACATGGCTATTCTGGCGCAAATGACTTTCAACATGGATCTAGCATCGAGGAATTTCGGACGCCTGTGAATTTACTACAGGCTGTGTGACCGGACCACACGGGACAACGAACACCTTAGACCTGTGGGTCTATAGAAATAAATGTTTTATTGATGCCAACATCCAGCTGAGAGGGACAGCACGGTATGTTGGCAAAATACGGCTGCAGGGAGTATTAAGGAAATAGGGCTAAATAGAGATATATATACCTATGCCTTCAGGAATGAGAAAGTATGTGTAGATGTTACATACCTCTTAGAAGAGAGAGATGAAGGTTAAAATGATTCTGTGCATGTACTACATACCTTTTGGAGGGTGATGAAGGTAAAATGAGACGCTGACAAAACCTACTTTTTGAAGGGTGATGAAGGTAAAATGAGATGTTGACAAAACCTACTTTTTGGAGGGTGATGAAGGTAAAATGAGATGTTGACAAAACCTACTTTTTGGAGGGTGATGAAGGTAAAATGAGATGTTGACAAAACCTACTTTTTGGAGGGTGATGAAGGTAAAATGAGACTCTGACAAAACCTACTTTTTGGAGGGTGACAAAGGTAAAATGAGATGTTGACAAAACCTACTTTTTGGAGGGTGATGAAGGTAAAATGAGATTTTGACAAAACCTACCTTTTGGAAGGTGATCAAGGCAAAATGAGATGTTGACAAAACCTACCTTTTGGAGGGTGATGAAGGTAAAATGCAATGTAACATACATGTACATGTACCATTTGGGAAAGTGTGAAGGTAAAAAAAGATGTTGTGCACACATTACCTACCTGTTGAACGACCTCTGAGATAAGATCCAGTGGGAACTGGTAGACACTTACATCTTGGATGGGCGTCCATAATGATACATCAATCATCGTCTGAAAATCAATTCAAAGTGATCTGTCACAGCCCTGATTATGAGCAAGTGTATTCATCATGTTTACGTAAAAATGTGCAGAACGAACAAAACTGTTTCCAAGATGATAAAAATTTGATTTACAAAGTATATGCATCTTTAATACAGCTTTACTTGGCAATTATATTATCATACTGCCTGAACACTTTTTAGTTAAGTGTTTAGTTTAATGAATGGAATATATAACATTCCAAATGGTAGGACATTTTATGTCATTCTAAAGATTAGGAAAGATCTAAACCCTTACTTTGTCTTCTTATGGTTATGGGATTAAGAACTATTGCAGATGGCTAGGTAATTGCACAGATGTTCAAAACCATGATAGAGCATATCTTAACTTGACATCACAACCACATTTGTCCTACGACCATTCAAATCAATCCACTTTATCCCTAATCCTTAAAAGCTACATGTGTTTCCACACTTCACCAAGGGCAAAACAAAGAAGTTTTCATAACAGTTCAGGTTATCCTTTGATGTGGATAACTTCTTGAAGACAGAACCCATTTCTTGAAATAAACCACTACACCACAATTATACTGAATTGTCTATATCAACTGAACAGTGAAATACTCTTACGTAAGGCACAAAGCACTAATATCAAATCAATAAATCAATCAACACAACTGCTGCTCTCAGCTTTACAGAACTCCAATTGTCTTCTGCACTCACCTTTATCTCTTTTACTAAAACTTCTGGTCTCCGTGCATTTTTAAGAAGTTTATCATATTTGAACATGTGTTTCTGAAAATGAAAAAAAAAAAGGCAATAAAACAAAAGGTCACATTTAATAATGAACATGTTTTTTTTTTAATGGTCAAGGGAGCTTTACTACTGACATCATTACAGCATAACTGGGCTTTGTTATCTTCTCACGACAGAATATACCAACCAACATGGGGCAAAGTCCAACGAAGACACGTAACTGACCTTGAACAGAACAAACTGCTGTGAGGTGCAAGTCTCCGTGCCAACATGTACATTGTTGCATACACTCTCAATCTTCATAATCTAGGTTTACATGTGCCTGTATCAACAAAAAAACCCCTATACCTTGCCTTACTTTGTTAGTGGCAAGTTAAGAAAACTTGTGCTCATTTTTCATCAAAATAAAAATAAATCCACCATATCTGAATGATGCACATGCAAGTTTTTGAAAAATTCTGGTAACAACAATGCAAATCTACATGCACAGATAAACACGCAGACTGATGGATAAGTGCAAATTAAGACGACCTATTCCAATGTCAAGGGAAGTGAAGGCGGTAGGGGAGGGAAATAAAAAAATACAAGACTGTATTCAATTGCGACAGTTCCATCAGGGGGAATTTGGGTGATGAGAACCACACTGGTTCATTGTCCTGATCAAAACCTGGATGCCTGTGTGATTTTATCCTGCCCTTCGGATGTGACATTCAGCAAAAACAAAGGCTTTTACAGGAAAGACTTCAAGTTGACAGGGCTCGAAAAAAGGTTACCAGGCTAAAGAAAATGTACTAGTGCTCTTTCAGCCCGTTAACAGTTGAAGTAAAAATCAATACAAGCACAGCGAGGAACAGCAATATATAATTGAAGCCGTGTTCTGAAAAAATATGAAGTAATACGGCTTTGAAACACGATGTCAGCCTCGGCAACAGGAAAAGAAGGAAATCGAGTACAACTGTCCAATCACAATGTGTGGTTTGCACGATTACACACAACCAGGTAAGCAAACTGTCGAAGGATTTCGCTGGTGTAGACACAGCCTGAAATACGACCAGATGACAAGGCAACTCTCCCCAATGGGTACATGTCACTCTGATTTATAGACATCTCCCAGCAAAACCAAAATAGACATCTATTACAAGCTTATCTGATTAATTCACCTACGACTGATTACTTTCACATCAGATCCAAACATCTGAGCCAGTCAGTCTGGGGAGTTTCTTACAGAACAATGGCTTCGGCTTTTTATAATCATGTCAACATGTCACCATGGATGTGTTGTATCTCGCTCGATCTGACCAGAAGACTTCTTCCTGCAGGCTGTGGCACTTTGAACGGCATGTTAATAATGTTAACATTTATAATGATGAGCAATTGCATTTTTACCAAATATATTAGGCTTGAACAGCAAAGTGTAGCTGTCTCCCCTTTTTGACATTGTGCCCACATTTTAGTACGTACAAGATCTTACCTTCCACTGTATTGAGTGTAACCACTGGTCTCGTAAGTAGGCATTGTTGGCCTGTCAACATAAATACAGCATAACTGTGTGATAATTCAAGAAGAAATACATTAACACATGAAATAAATATCAGTTCAAAGCTGGGCTATTAGGTTATGGTGTCCAACAGGCTTTCCTAAATGCATGTGTGTTTAACTAAAGCCTACACATGTTCCTTCAAGGAAAACAGATGGTCAACTGGTTAATTTAAAAAAAATGTTTAAAGCTGTAGGAAGAAGGCCAACTGCATTATTTCATAGTATCCCTCAGCTGCTAAAATTTACTTATTAAATTTACTAGTGTGATAAGGAAAATACTGACAATGAAAAAAAATAATAATCCCATGACCTCCCCAAAGACCAAGATAGTGAAGTGGTTTGATAGATTATATGACTGAGTATAATGATCAGCCTGACATCAGGTTACCTTCGTTTTATATTTCACCTGACTGGTGTACTAAATTCATACTGAAGAATTTTTAAGGGTGAGGAAGGTTAAATGATGACAGTTGGGTTTGTAGAGAGAGCACAAAGTGATGCCTTGGGTAAACCAACGACATGTACAAACGTCCTTGCTTAAAGCCACGTCCTGAAACAAGCTGGATTTCAACACCCATTCCTATTTAGTCAAGGGCCTGGCAGTCGTATTGAGCTTGTGTTTTGACCATCGGAGTCAGCAAGTGTGCTAACACTATGATGTCATTATGTAAGGAACACCATGTTTACATAACATAACCATAATGGTGCCATGTTAACATCCACATGTACATGTAACAATTGTAACCATGTACATGTAACATTCAGTCATGACAAAGGTAGTCAAAACCCCAGCTACATGTATGTCTGCTGGTTTAACATGTTGCACACCTGTAAGCAATGACTAGCAACAGCAAGCAACAACTTACCTGTATTAATAGAGAACCGTCTGGAATTGTGATTCGAATACAAAATTTATGACCTGCATCCCAGCGGGAGATTATGTGGACATCTTCTATGTTGGAATAGGGAATATCTGCTTCCATGAAACCTGCGGGCTGTTTAAAATAAGAGGAGACATTGTCTACAACCAACAAGAAATAAGCAACCACAGAAATAAATCAACTTCACAAAAAAGAACAATGCATTAACAGCAAGAATTACCTTTGTGACACACTGTTGTGGATCTAAAAACTGCCCCAAAATTTCCATTTCAGAGGAAAACAAATGTCATAAGATATCACCTGAAAATTGCAGGCTGAAACTTAGTGCACCTTCCCAGCAAATGTAATAAGCAGAATATGTATCCATGTACATGTAGTCCAACTCAAGCATGTTCTGTTCAAGGAGTTTGCCTGGTACATTGTGCCTGCACAGGTGTGCATGTGCTTAGTGGTCTCTTCCAACCATACACGTATCATTATAATCATACTCATCTAAGTCAAATTTTAAGTTCTAGAGTATAGTGTGGAACACCAATCAAACTAGTGTAGAAACAAATTAATCCAACCATGCATGAATTCCAACATGGCACTTTCTGAACTCACACCAATGGAGAACTTGTCTTTTTGAAAATTCCATGCTATACACTGTGCTTCTTACATATGGTTATGTAATTCCATATCTGAGATTTTGACATGTTATACATGTATGCCCATAGTTTGTAAAACACACATTTCATTATATTACTTATGGTCTTTTACAGCAGATGTATAAGGTACATGTACTTGTGGACTTTACTATCACAGTTCAACACATCATACATGTACATACGCAAAAGTTTGAAACAAGGTGATAAAACTATTAGCAGCTTCCAGACTAAACACGTTAGGCCATGAATGGTAACGGCATACCCTGAACATCATATTGTTATATATATATGTACCAGTATATATACATGTCTATGGTGTCTATGCAACACATGCACTACAGTGTTACACAGATGATCAATCATTATGTACCAGTCCGCAACAAGGCAGACAATTTAGTACCATACATGGTGATGTGTATGTACACTGTTGGCCAGCAGCACACACCACTTCAATATTGCCTGGCTTAATGCACATTTCCGTCCATTTCACAAATCCTGATATCACATATACAACACACATGACCTAACAGGGAAGTTGATGATTTTAATACACCAATCACCTGCCTTCCCACGTTAGGGAGGCACAAACGACCTCTCCTTCAATCAGCAGCTTTATAAACTTAAAAACTTTCAGCTCCTCAATTTTCCATATCATACATCTGGTGTAAGTAACTTTTTTTGAAACTTTTCTTAGACGCCAATGTTAGAGTAGATGTAATCAGAAATAGTTGCCTAACATTTCTGACAGGTCACATGGTACAGTAGGACTTTTCTTACCTTTAGCGATAAAAGAGTTCAATGTCCCCATTGCTAGTAACAGAAGTGCTGTATGGCAGCCAAGTGTGTACAAGTGCATGTATGTGGAGTTACTGTACAGGTCTGTGCAGATCATGTAGTGTCATACATGGTTTGTGAAATGGCAACTTAAGGTGAAGTGCATAATCACACATATATATCCCAGTATTATTTTAGTCCATACTATAAAAGAAATTTACATGTAAATTTCATTCTTGGCCATTATAGCTCTGCACGTATCATCCACATTCCCTCACCATTTTGCTCAGGCAGCCAGGGACCCTTTACATGTATTTGCACTCTTAACCTACCAGGTCATGTACCGTGGTATGAATACAGTGTTTACCTCACTACAGGCCACAGGCTTTGGCATACTTTCAGAAAGTGTTGGGCACAAGCGGGAAAGAAATCTGTCTAAAATCAATACATCTTTCCTGGCAGACATTGGAACATGGCTGGCTAGTATTGGGCCAGAAATCCTGTTCAGTCAGCTGGAATCCTGATAAGGCCCTTATTAACAAGGGTCTCCAAACCAACATGACTAAGGTCTCCTGTTTCCAGGTCAGACCTTTCAAAGTTCAAATTTTACTCTGGGTATGGCATAAACCATAAACCACCAAGTGGTGAAAAATCTCTGTACTTCAGCCTGTACATACTAGTACATGCATGTACATGTAAACAAATGGTTTGGGGGACATAATATAAACCATTTAAAAGTTGGTCTTCCTACAGACAAATTGCCTCTGGAAAGATTAATCGAAGAATGCCCATTTCACCTCATATGATCCAAATAAACCTCTTAAAATCTGGGTAATAAGACATGCTGAGCTTGCCATTCCCTACACTACGTTTAACTAACTTCAACTATGAAATCTGACATATTATACAGAGTCCGATTTTCATTATTACTGACTTTTGATGCGTTTAAAACAAGTTTAAACTTAAACTTATTAATAGATTCGCATCAAATGGGTGGGCCTGTACCATTCTAAAATATGACAACTGCATGCAGATTTCCTCAAATATGATTTAAGATTCGCTTGATGTAACCAGTGGCAATTTAGAACTGTCTCTTCTGCTGATCTGAGATCCAGGGTGGACATCCCAGCAAAAGGGCAATACGTAATGATTTTCTCTATTCAACTGCACATAATATGTCACGAGTGAAGCAATATTTATTAAGTTATCAAATTGTATGGTACACATCAACGGCCCATGGCCCAAAACGGCAGCCACCAATCCAGCAATCCACCAATGAGCATCGAGAGAAACACAAAAACAGAGCCAAAAAAAAATCCAACCTCTTACACTGTCAAAACAGTTGAAATGACGCCAAGTCACTTATCAGTTAGTTTTATTTATATATTCTGAAAAAAGATTGGTCCTCTGAATGATTTACCTCTCGCAAACTGTAAGCTCTAGCACTATGACCAGAGAGATACACACACAAAAAAAACAAAACAACAAAATATTCCTGCACGTGGAGGAGAAAAAAATTACAAATTAAATGTTAAATTACATTTTACTGAACTGTTACTTCACATCTTCTCACTATAATACTTTCTGAAGAGAACAGGTACAAAATTGAACATCTTTGCATCATCTTAAGAGCTATCTGTTACTGGCTGGGCTTTGGTCAACAACTTCCAGTCTGAGAGGTGGGAAATTGTCATGACTACATAATGCTTTGCTATGCATTCACACAGAATATATAAAGATGTATGTAGGCCTCCAATGACATGTTATACATACATGCGTACCATTTCAATATATATACTGACCAACATTACATTACAACCTCACAGGTTTGCTGTAGTCAACACTGAGGTCAGGTCCCCGAGATGGAACTCTGATGTTATGACTGTTAGACATGAACATTGGCTGACTGATACCTTATCATTATCATTTCGTCTTAACAATAAACAGGAAGAGACGACAAGGATTCAGCAGTAAATTGGTCAAATATACATGCAAGTGTACGAACGACATTTAAAATAAGGTGGCAAGATCCCACATGCTGGAATGGAATACCCTCTAGACATTAAGACATACAGAAGGCCTTAATGTCTATGCAGTCTTTTTTTTTAATGTGAATAAAAATCTTTTAAGAATAAACTCAAACCTCAGTGCTGATAAATGTGCAGTAACTACATGTACGTTCCCTAGATTGCCGAGAGCCGAATGTCTGCTACTGTAGTAGATACATCTAGGTGACCAAGAATGCTTGCCAAAAAGCACAGTGTCACTCAGTGCACTCACCCTTTAAAAATATTGATCAGGAAAAGAGTAGGGATGTTTCTGTAGAGGTAATCTTCTAGTGCAATGTTCCAGAATCTAATACAGCTTACAAACATGTTACTACTTAGCTGAACCAGCGCTGCCAACAAAACCTTATCCAGGTACCACTCCTATTTTTATATATAACTATATAAATTTATGGCCATGATTACATGTGCAAGTATACAGAGAGAGGACAGTTCTGCTCTGCGTCAAAGGCTGTTCTTGAACATTAACATCACATTCTACCTTCAATGTGACAACAAACATCTAGTTTATTCTTTATTATGACTCACAATTAGCACTGTACAGATTGTTGGGACTGAGATCAGAGCAATTTTGGTGACACCAGTAACTCTGTGGAGTTAAAAGAAAAATTTAAGAAACAGTGGTCAAACTGGTCTGATGTGAATTACATGTATCAACATTTTGATACCAATGCCTGTACAAGTACCCCCATTTACAAACCTCTAAAAACATATGGCTTCAATACTATAAAATTAGATAAAAATATACTCTGTAGTTAATTCTGACACCTGATGATGTACTGAAGGTCTTCCATGGCTTTGATTCTCAGGCAGCATACAGTGTCACATGTATGTTCTTTCGTGAGTTTAAAGACATTATCCATCTTTTTCATTCCTGTTTTATCCCATAATCCTAGATATTTCACTGTATATAATAGCTGTATTTACAGGCTGAAGAAAATCTAGGCTAACCTCGGGAGGTAAAGATGAGACTGCACCATGGACACCATCTACTGAAATGTAAGCAACCTCACTGGTCAAATGGTACATATACATGTAAGTGTATACCCTCTCCATGACAGACAGACCGACCAATCAACCTCATTGGCCCTAGCTCTATCAAAAGCCACCAATAGACTGGGTGAAACAATTTCCATTGTGTGATCAGTAATATTTATAACTTGTAAAGCATTGTCAAACACCGAAATAGCATAAGATTGCAAAGAAACAGATCTTGTTGGCTGTGAGAAATTCAGGAATGAGAAGCTCTACACGAGAGACAGTATTCAAATTCAGGAATGAGAAGCTCTACACGAGAGACAGTATTCAAATTCAGGAATGAGTAGCTCTACATGAGAGACAGTATTCAAATTCAGGAATGAGTAGCTCTACACGAGAGACAGTATTCAAATTCAGGAATGAATAGCTCTACACGAGAGACAGTATTCAAATTCAGGAATGAGTAGCCCTACACGAGAGACAGTATTCAAATTCAGGAAGGAGTAGCTCTACACGAGAGACAGTATTCAAATTCAGGAAGGAGTAGCTCTACACGAGAGATGGTATTCAAATTCAGGAAGGAGTAGCTCTACACGAGAGGCAGTATTCAAAACGTATTCTTCACTGAAAAGATGCTTTTGTACGCTGAAGATGACAGCACGGAAATTACTGTGTTTGTGGGTGTTGTTACAGAAGCTGAATACCAGTAATCTATCATTACAGTTAGTAAGCGTTGTGCTAATTAGCAATCTCTAAGTAGTTACCATATCTGTGTTGATTTGGGCTATTTTTTAAATATAATGTTTATCTTTTTTGTTTGAAGCACAGATAGCAGTAGATCTAAATGTAAACATTACTGGCAAATGGCCATGTTCACATTGTAAGCGCAAGCTTGAAATATTATCTACTACATGTAGGGTAAACAAAGGAAGGATAGAATTGCTCTGTGCGCCTACGATTGTTGAAAAGATCAAGATCTGGCAATGTTTGACATTATATGCACTGGACACATCCCCTGGGAACCATGTTTGATTAATGGACCTGGAAGTTTACTGGCACCATTTGGATATGTGAGTCAATATCTGAAAACCATGGTGTGCAAAGGTAATAAAACCTGAGGAAAATCTCACTACTTTTCAGGTAGGCCTATATTTCTACACACATGCATGATTTCCATACAAGATTTGTATGAGAAGGCTGTCAAAGAGTTACAGGTATCTAAGGGGTGTTGAATTGATTTCAGCTGAAATGCACAGCAGTAAGCCACCCTCCCTGTAAAGAACAAGGACAATGCTCCATCATGAACATGACAAGTATAAAATTCAGACTAAATTTTACCTTTATGTACATACTGCCTCACAGGCTTATACATGTATTGAACATCAAATATTTCACATTTCAAGTCAGACTGTATGAGATATATACATCATGTACATGTGCATTAGTCTTGTATCCACATCCATGAGCTCAGCATGTATATATATGTACATGTGCATTAGTCTTGTATCCACATCCATGAGCTCAGCATGTATATATATGTACATGAGCATGCATGTACGTTCAACCATATATTCTAACTATTGATCCACATGTTCAGGTATAGAATTTCTCTGGTGTCACCAAAGTACGCACAGGCAGTTATTAAAGACAAGGTTCTCGACATAGCTGACTGATACTGAACAAGATATGTCTTATTTCCTACAGAATTAAGTCATTTGTATCTCTCCACAGGGCATTATCAGGTTTCACAATGCACTTCCTACTTAATATATATAGGTGCATGTATCTGTATACTTATGCACTTGTAACAAACCCTGGATTTACCCACACAATTACTGTACACCATTAAGTCATATGAATCAGAATCCATTTCCTTGCTCTTCAGAGATAAGCAATATCTTCGTGATATACATGAACAGGGCACATGTACTTCTAATCACTGACAGAGTCTTATAAATTAAAATGTGCAAGTTACATGTAAATGTGAATACGTTCAACACTTGAGAATATGAGACATTCACAAAACTATGTATTAAAATCCAAAGTCTTCCATTATTTTCATGATGAAAACAGAAAGAAAAGACAAATCTTAGGGCACTGTGATTTACAAGAAAATTAGACGTTCAGGTAAGAAACTGATTTACATAATTACATAGTACTGTCCGTGTATGAAGTTTTATGAGAGTTAACCAGGTACAGGATTAGTACATGGATTTTGAATTATAGGTACTGAGACTTCCTGCTAGATTAGAATTGTAGGTACTGAGACTTCCTGCTAGATTAGAATTGTAGGTACTGAGACTTCCTACTGAGACTTCCTGCTAGATTAGAATTTCAGGTACTGAGACTTCCTACTGAGACTTCCTGCTAGATTAGAATTGTAGGTACTGAGATTTCCTGCTAGATTAGAATTGTAGGTACTGAGACTTCCTGCTAGTTCAGAATTACAGGTACTGAGACTTCCTGCTAGATTAGAACTGTAGGTACTGAGACTTCCTGCTAGATTAGAATTGTAGGTACTGAGACTTCCTGCTAGATTAGAATTATAGGTACTGAGACTTCCTGCTAGATTAGAATTGTAGGTACTGAGACTTCCTGCTAGATTAGAATTGTAGGTACTGAGACTTCCTGCTAGTTTAGATTTCTAAGTACTGAGACTTTCTGCTAGTTCAGAATTACAGGTACTGAGACTTCCTGCTAGTTTAGATTTCTAAGTACTGAGACTTTCTGCTAGTTCAGAATTATAGGTACTGAGACTTTCTGCTAGTTTAGAATTGTAGGTACTGATACTTCCTGCTAGTTCAGAATTGTAGGTACTGATACTTCCCGCTAGTTTAGAATTAAACCCATGACTTCTAATAACAATATAACCATGGTGATTCTTGTTTAATCACTTATAATGCAGACCATCACTACTTCCCACACTGACAAAGTGCTAAAACAATCCATATATACATGCATGTGACCTTTCATCCACCAAACCAAAATCAATTTATTTGCAATGTTTAATATGCAGCCAATATAATAACATCCTGTACTTCTATACAAGTACATGATTGGTACATGCCGCCAATATAATAACATCCTGTACTTCTATACATGAACATGTACCTGGTAAAAGCAATTAATGAAGAGGTGCTATCAATATAAATACCCGTGATAGCTCAGCTGTCCAAATCCTACAGGTGTTTTAGATTAATTAGTGAGCCCTTGTTTGTAGATACAGATTAACTGATCTATGCTTATCCCACAAGCACGTAGGTTTAATCCTCTTGTTGCCATGCTCAATAACATGGTTAATGGCTTGGTGACATATAGGTGTACATGTAGCCACTGTGCATGTGTATACAAAATGAACATGGCATTTAAATCAACAGCATTCAGTCTCAAGGTAGACATGAAATTTAGCTGGCATTAAATGCACGTGCATATGGATTAAAAAGCTGCGTGTGCAACTTTACATGTACATTTATCTGAGAAACCCACAGAATCCCGACAAATCTGGATACATGGAATTGCGACATTATTATTCTGACTGCAGTTAATTGTGTACTGCCAATACTGCATGAGAAAGTATAGCATACATATGGCAATGCAGGTTACCACTTTATCATCCTTGTATCCCACTATTACAAAACATGGATAACTGCTGCTCAGGAAATCTCAGGCATTGCCATGGAGCCAGTGGCTACTGCATACAAGTGTGCGGTATCCATAATGTGTATTTGTGTCAGGGTAATAGGGTCATCATCTTTGGTAATACAGAAGCAAAGTGTAATGGACTTTGTAATCAGCCATGTTTACAAACATAAAATTTGCAGCCAAAAATAGATTCAAAAGTACATTTGATATTTTTTTGGCAAAGGACACTACATTCCAGAACAACTGAGTATTGCCTTCAAGGTTTACGAAGCCAGCATTTGGAAAAACAGGTAATTTATAAGGTTTACGAACTGGCAGTTGAGTCCGCAGGTTATTAAGCATTGGGCTCAGATTTACACAGAGCTGACAACATCATGTGTGATTTACATCAAATTACTACTTGGAAGGTGATATAATACAGACAGAGAGAAGTGGAAATCATATCAGAGCTGCTGGAGATCATGGCTAGTTGCTAATCCCCCTAGCTCTTTCAACTGCCAACGGTTTGGAGAATAAGTTCATAAAATGGTTCAGGAAAGCACAGATCAGCCATTTGACCCCATTCCCTCCAGCTACAACACCTCCCCTTTTTTGATACATGACATAGCATGAGGGCATTAATCAGAACATACATGTAGAGATGTTCGATGGTGTGAATCAAAATGATAGATATATATGTCCATGCATGGTCCATGCTGAAGTTTAAACATAGCAATTAACTGGAGAATTGCTTTATTTAATGAAGTAAAGTGCTTTTTTATAACAGTAATTCCCTACTTCTGCTTAAAAATGAAATATATATTTGTTTAAGTTGCTACAGCTAGCATCACCTGCACGTATCAATCAATATTCTACTGTTTTCTGTGCACTGCTTTACAATGTATGTTCAACACACCCATGTACATGCAAATCATTTTTTCTGACCTTTTTTCTATAAAATTCATATTTCTTTATTATTATATGTAGAATTTTACTTGTGGTGCGTGTACATGTTGATTTCATGGCTATATTCAGTGATGAATTCTAACTGCAGTAACTCTATATACTCTAGCTTCTGTCAGGAAAATGTTAAATTTAGCCCTTAATTGCATGCCTCCTATCCTGGAGGTATTGCGAATGCCAGGCTCTATTAGTGTGGGTTCTTAGCGACAATGGCTCGCTGGGGGAAGCTTGAGAAGCTCTGGCCGAGGGTATCTTTAATTAGACCATGCCCGGATGTGTTGAACTTCCTGGATCTGGAGATGGTCTATACATGTAGAACAACGACTGGACTTTCAAAGAAACGATGATGACACTCTCATCTTTTCTTCCTCCCAGTTCGAAAGTTTCTACAATGATGTTTTATCTCCAGCTTGCCCATATGTGTCCTATACAGATGTACAACATGTATGTGAGATTGGCCCCTTTAGAGTAACATGGATAAAATGCATTAGCAAGCTTTCAGTAAAGACCTACCAAGTCTCCACAAGGCAGGCCCTGATAATGTTTTTAATCAAAAACATGGGCTGTCTCCATAGAATGTACATGTACAATGTACTTTGCACAGCCATCAGATGACCTATGGTCAGTTTGGATTGTTTAAGCAACCATGTAGCTCTCAAAAGACACTAATCCTACCTCCAGAGAGGTGTTTCAATAGGAACAGATGATTTCTTTGTTTAGATTTTAACATTATGAACCTCTACAGATGCATACATGTACAGGAGTACACTGCCATTAAAGGATACAGTAATGGAAATGCATTGCAGTTTGATGTTCCAATGTGCATATATCTGCATGCACATGTAAGAACCAACTCCACACATGCTCATCTGCATTTCACTTTTCATACTTTCTTCCAATTACCAAATCATCATAAATACAGTTTAACAAAAGACAAGACTGAGAACACAGTATGCTACTAGTATTAAAAACCTCACCTTTTTTTATAGTATTTTTTTAACCAACCTCGCAATAAATAGAGTAATTATGATGTTTTGCACAAGCACTTTAACATTGGCATCTATTTTCACAAATGTCATACATTATACAAATTTGATGTTCAAATGTACATGTGCCCATTATTATTGTATTATTACTTTACATATGTGCATCCATACACATACATGTATATATACAACCATTATTAACATTAATTACATTTTGGAAAATTTTGATGTTTTGCACAGAACAGGTGGCCCAAAACGGTTCTACTTGGTGGAGAAAGCTAGCAAGGTGCTTGTGCAGCTGCAGATTTACACCTTAGGGCTTGAAAAGTTTAAGCAGGAGGCCATGTATATTTCAAAGAATATAATGTATAATTACATCATTTTAAGAAAAACATTTACCTGCTCAACCCTTGATGTCATACATATACATGATGAAAGCAAAATTGAGATTAATGAATAGCTCATAATATGGCACACCTTTTTACACCTGTGGCAAACAGCAAAAACTGTTAATAACTGACAGGCACAGTTTCAATTTACACCTGAAGGATAGCATTTACCTCCAGGCAAGAGTGTAGCTCTGAACAAAACTGACATGCATCCTTACATCACTTCTAAATGTCTTTCTGGTTTATTTTATCAGGTTACTCATTTTAAAAAAAATCTCTCAGGAGCTGAAACCTAGATCTTTGTTATTCATGTCCCAGGGCACATGCACTTACATGCAACAAAGATAAACTGGCGTAACATTCATAATAACCAGGCCTTACCCACAGAGTAACCTAGTACTGGTATTACCAGACATGGAAGGTTTACCATGACAAAAACCATGCTAATCCAAACCACAAAAACCATGCTAATCCAAACCACAGAAATCATGCTAATTCAAACCAAATTATGTGCATTATGAGGGCAAATTATATACTACAGTGTAGTTAAACAGTCTAGTTGATTGTTTCTTTGTTTAGGTCAATGATTTTTGATCCCTTATTTTCCCATCATCATACTTTGGAAATCTGGTGCCAGCGGTAAAACAGTTTTTAGTTTCATTATCGTTATTTGGCTAGATTTTAGGATAATCTCATCTCTTGTGACCAAAAAAAAAACAAAAAATTAAATAATGAGTCCTGATGAAGGAGGGTTCAAATGATGTGCGGGGAGTGCAAAACAAGAAACAAAGACTTAAGTGTGAATGGCTTTATATGGATATGTTTCATGTTGCTTTCAGCAATAATCTGTCTCCTTGTAGCAGGGTGCAAGGTCTCACTGCCGGACACCATGTTTCACTCGATCACAACTTCTGTAGCATATATCAGGTACATGTGCGTTGTGCGAACTACTGCTTTCCCCATAAGTAGGAGTTTTAAATCATGCAATAACCCAAATCAAACCGGATTTGATTTCAAGAGCCTTGGAATCAAAATTGTGCCTCTAGTTCACAAGGATGGTGTTTCAATTACTGCCATCTTAGAGCATTATTACAAATTCACAGCTACAAACACAGTCAATACAGTGTATGCAAGACAACAGGAGTTCATCTGAACTGAAATCTGAAATACATCAGGGTTGTTACCAACAAAACAACATGTACTATAGTGTAACCGTACAAATTAAACTTTACATATCAACTAAATTTTACTATATTATTCTTTGCCTTTTAGGTCTACTCAAGACTGCAACAGCTATTCTGTTTACGTGAGAGAAATCTGCAGGCCTAACCCACAACATCGACAAACTATTACGACCATCTATTATCGCATATGTAAAAATTTGATATGCTAATTTTCGCAAAATTCTCCACAATACACCATTTATTTTAATATTTTCACAGGGCTTTTGCAGATATTTGATATCAATTACTACACTCTGGGTGATCACTCCCTCTGCTTTAACAATGACTGTCAAGTGTTCCTTGTCTGACAAGATAACTACCACAACTGAGGTTTTTTTCATGCCTCCTGATAATTAATAATGGAGGGGTAATTTTGAAGGTGTAACCGTCGACTGATAAATTAGGTCAGGTGTAAGTACATTACGATTACATGTACTTTCAAAACCATCTGTCTCCCACCCACCTTCATACATTAAATGTAACCGATACATTATCACTATACTGCAGATTAACCCTGTCATGATTATACTAGCTGGTTTCCTCTCCGGCCATTCGTGGTAAGGTCCACCTGCAAGCTGCGGATGGTCGTGGGAAGGTCCACCAGCAATGTGGATGGCCGTGGGAAGGTCCACCAGCAATGTGGATGGCCGTGGGTTTTCCTCTGGCTCTGCCCGGTTTCCTCCCACCACAATCCTGGCCATCATTGCATAAGTGAAATATTCTTAAGTATCGAGTAAAACACCAGTCAAATAAATAAATATACTAGGTAGAAGTCTCTACAAGAAAGTACAAGGCATTCATTAATCCCTCTCAACAGGCCATATCAAGCACAACACCAGGCAATAACATCATGATTGCCTCGGGTTTCACAAAGTGTACAATGACTGGAACACAATTTTCATTCCCGACAACTTAGGGCCACACTCATACTTGTTACATCATCCCTTCACACATAAGCTACTGTGATAAGATTCATGTATTTAAGCACTGGGAAACTGGCCCATGTTTGTGCATACATTTATGCACGTATTAAATCCAGTCGTACAAGGGCAGAAGTTACATCCTAACACAGCTAATTCAAGGAAGTAAGGTTGTTCTCTTCTCAGATCTCCAGGAAATTTGCCGTTGTACAACAGATAAAATGTTAAAACAAACCGGTTGCATAGTAATGTACCTACTAATGGCAATTTTAATATGTGTAAACAAACGACAAAAGAAAATATGCCGTTAACATGTTAACACTGATATATTTATTCAAATGTTGTTATATACTAATACCAGGCCAGTCAGTGTTAATACCAGGCCAGTCAGTGTTAATACACAACCCAGAATACACAATACATTTTCAAGCAAGCAGATGTTCAAAATTTACCAAACATACTCTATGTACATTCTCTACGCATACTCTTAATTATCCAACCATCTATATGATATATTCTAATTAACACAATGAAATGGACATAAATTAGAGTGGTACTACACTGGTCTACAATGGATTTTTTTCTTAGATTTACTGCTTGATTCTAGCTACATGTACCTAACTTCATTTCAGAATACCTGCAAATGGGCAAGGCACTTGTATATTTAAGGGAGAGGGAAGACTTGTAAACCCAAACGAATGCTCTTTGCCTGGCACAGATGCATGTACATCTAACTCACTACCTCTTTTACCACAGTACATACAACATCATGCATACTATGTAATGGTCTCATGTGTAAACATGCGTCTTTATTTGCAGCAGTAAATCTTCCTGAAAAAAGTCAAGTGGCCTGAAACTACAAATAAAGCTATGTCTGACTTCAGTCAAAATTTGAAATACAACTTTAGAGTTTGTTTTTGGATCCTAAAAATTAATATTTTGACCACTATAATGTTATCTTAAGAAAATTGAATCAACATATAAAAAAGAAAACCCCCAAAAATTGGAACACTAAGAACTATTAGCACGGGTCAGAAATGACATTGTGGAATTGGGCTCTCCAATGTACCGAGCTTAAATATATGTATGCACAACCTATCAAGATCCTATGTTTACATGATCACATCGTGGAGGAGATAAAGCCTAACAGTAAACCAATCAGCTGTGAGGCGGCACTGAGAGGGATCGGGTCTGACCTGTCCATATGGTTGTTTTTCCTATCTGGCCCGACACGAGTTTCTCAATCAATGATCTTGTGCAGCCACAGTTAACTCCAGAACCAAATGCCCCACTTGGGAGTTTGCATTGGAGTACCGAAACTGTCAGGATTTAACAGCTCATCTTCTTCTGTGTTTCTTCCTAGTTATAAAGCCTTATTTCACCAGATTTGTCCCCTAGGCAGTTTGTTTTGATTGTTAGTACAGGCCACTAAGTTTCTCTACTGCATCAGGCCTATGGGCATCATGTCTGACCTCTCTGCTGAAGATTTAACACAACTTAGAGAATGCCAGCACTCTTACGGTGCTTGTAAACGTACTTTGTACTGATTAATGATCAACCGCTTATCAGCGATAAGTGTAAAGGATGGTAAATACTAAACAGTAAGTATTGGGAATTTATGCACAAACAGTTTTTCAGCAAACAATCCTTTACTTCACTTGGGTTTCTACAACAATGTACAAACAGATGATGCGCATGTATCAACCATGCATGTCTTTATGTATAAAGCTTTTCAGCGACTGCATTTCAGACATGTCAGATAGGAAACTTCTACTTGCATCTACTTCTAACACATCTAGGATCAAACACAAGTAGATGTAGGAAAGGTCTTTACAAACTCGACTTAAAATTGTACACATGTTCACTGTGTTTTATATCCTAGTCCCATAGTACATTGTGTTCATAAATTATCACTAAATAGAAATTATATGTCAAACTACATCTATAACACAAATTCAGTGACAGACTGCTAGTCAAACCTTCACATAATAGCACTTTACATACTGCTTCTGACGAAGCTGAAATATGAACTAGGCCTGCTAAATGGACCAGGAAACACCAATGTCAAGTGTTGGAACAGTTAAAGTCTGACTGTATGACATAGTACATAGTAAACCAAATGATGTCGGGACAACAAGGTCACAACGTATGCCAATTCAAATGTCTTCTTGCAGTGCATGTACATGTTTTTACTTTAGCACAGCTACTCTACTTTTATTCATATACAGAACTACACGTACAAATGTGAATGATACTAAATGGCACTTGTACATTATCTTACATTCTGTGCGGTTCAAAGTTAATCCAGATGAAAGAAAAATCAATGTACCCAAATTCTTCAACCTTTTCAACCACTGCTGAAAACAAGATTTCAAAATTTTCTCAGAGAACTGCAGGGTCTAGAGAAATAATTCTCATGCTTTATAAAGCTTATACCTGTGGTGACACAAACAAATCATTTTTGGCTTCATTTTCACAAAAACAGTATGCATTCACTGCCCTTTGAAAACTGCGGTAATGATTGAAAAGGTTGAAGATTTACAGTAATTTGACAAAAGACTGATGAAATGTAAGCTCAATTACATTCCGTGCATACCATATAACCGACATTCATCAAAACTTCAAGGCATTTAATTTACTGATGCTATGGCTAATGTACATGTACTGGACTCAAAATCACATGTGGCAATCTTTATTGCTTGCAGAAGAAGGAACACTGAGGCTGATGAATATGAAATGAAACAAGAAATAGTACAATCCCTTATCAAGGAAACCAATATGCTGAACGCTCTCTTTGTTTTGCCTTGGTGATATCTGTCAGATAGACCTAAGTAGTAATTTCAGTATTACTGACCAGTGTCCAATGCTTATGTGAGACATGTCTAACAGCATATGCACAAGCAATTTACTACGCATGTCTAAGCAACAACCTGTCTGCAATATGAGTGTAAAGTGCTAGCCTAATTAGCTGACTTAACAATAACAGACTGGCTAAATGTATTCCTCGTCAGGTGTGACCTCTGTCCCCTTTAACAGTGCCCACAGCCTCTCTCTCCCTTCCTGGAGATACCACTCCAATCCTGTTCTCCAATGGCAACGCATATCAAGAACTGGCCAAGCAGATTTAAATTTGTAACCATGGAAACCACTATGGTACTTTCTGTGTCCACACAAGCTTTAGGCAAAACTCCATGTTCATGTACCAAGACATGATAGAAGCCTAATAATAATCCATAGACATGCTATATGGATTTTTCCCTCCATCTTCATATCGACATGTACTGCACTGTAATTGCATCAATCAAGATTACAGGTAGGCACATGTAAATATGTATGAATAGTACAGGTATGTATTCACATGTTGGACAAAAGACTTAAATGTCTATGAAGTTGAAGCAATTAACATTAACAGATTTCAATCTTACAGGATAGACACAATAAAGATATTGTGCCAACTTATATACATGCATACGTCAGAAATTTTAATTATTAGGCCCATTACGGTTGATGGAGTAATGGACATCTTTTGGTCATGTCTTTCTGTGTGTTGCACACCTGTAGGGATGGTCACGCAAAGCCACTGCCTGGAGGTTGTTCCAGTAGCTCTATGCAGGGTTGTATGAATTTCCCACATTCTGCAAGGGGTTATCTGCTTATAAAAGCTTCAAACTGTCTTGATCTGTTCTCTTATTCAGAAAATTCTTAATACCGTAACGAACAATTTATGGTATTTTGAATTTTGAATTATAATAAAGTCAAAGTTTTCGGAATAAAAAGATATTTTTCTTCGACATGTACCTCTCAGTGCAGAAGTCTACAAGTTCTTCAGATAAGACACTAGACATGCTCACTGCTTGAGCTACAAACTCAAAATACTAAGGGACAGACAGGCATATCACAAAGTTGATCAGTTCTCAATGGTCTTGTCATTAAGCTTAAAATCAAACTGGGTTGAATTCAGTTGAAAAGTTTTGGAAATATCAAATGTACACACATCATTACAGTGGACAAAGGATACCAAACAGCACAAATACAAACAAATACATGTATCTTACCAGACATACAGTAGTTCAGGGGCAATATAATAATTTAAGTATGTACACCATATTATATCCATACAATTACAGACTTAAATTACATGTACATGTGATTAAACATTCTCATTACACAGTGTACAGACCTGTTGAGCTAAACACAGTCACCATTTAATTCAAATTCCAAAATTAATACAATGTTCTCAACATAAGACAACCAAGAAAAATATGGAACTTTGGAATACAATATTAAACCTTACAGTGCACTTTGTCTCAGCCTTCAAAAGCCTGCTAAAATGAAAATAAGGGTAGTTACTTTGCTGAATTCTATACAAGTGAAGTGGTACTTTTGTGTGTTTTTTCAAGGAACTGTCTTAAGAATGGTTAAAATGGCTGATGGCTGAAACAATCCATTATTACATATACCATGTTGAATAAGTTGTAATCTTCACAAGATTCATATTTGGTAGCCTAAGACAACAGCATCAGAAACTTGAAATTTCCCTACAATTGTCTTCATCTCTTTAACAGTATGCTTGGTGAAAGCCAGGTAACAAAATTAAACGATAAACATGACAAATGTACCTATACAGTATGTGTACACCTATGATACAAATGATGCACCTTGGCCATTCCAGGCATGGTTCTTTCAATCAAACTGAGATGCTGAATGGGAGGGGTTTTTTTAAGGGAAAACTCACAGATCTGCATAATTACAGATGTCCGAGTTTATCAATTGTAACTGATGTAGACCAGTTAAGTAAGTGGATTTCCCTTCCACATTTGTCTTTAACATACATTTACAAGAGTGATGTATATGTTGATAGAAAACTCCCATGTAGGCACATTTATACATAAGGTGATTCCCACTCAGACTGCATTTCTTGTTTCCGATCACCACCCCCACCACCCCCACCACCCCAGGGCTCTAACTACGTTAGCTAATATTCTACTGTTACTTCCTTGTACATTAGTTCTGATAAAATATGCCAGTGTTCTGACGCCTGTGTCAGAAGACAAAGAAACTTACTATATAGGACCACATGTACGGGTACATGTACATTACACTGATTTTCAATGTGCAATGTTTAGCAGTTAACATGTAGGCCTTATCTGGTTAATGAGACTATGTGTTTAAAAGTTTTGGGAGGGAAAGTGGGTTGCATACTTACACAGGTTAGAAAACTTAATTATTTCTGCTTTCTGGCTTCTTTATTACTCATACACATACATGCTGACTTCCTTCTCCTTATGCAAGTCTTGTTTCCTTGAATTATTTGTTATACATTGTGCACACCCATCAATCCCCAAACGAACTGCCTAAAGGCTAAATTCAAAATAACAGTACATGTAAACTGGTTTGTTTTAGTACACATGTACAATGGCCTGTATTTATTTACTTATTTGATTGGTGTCTTACAACGTACTCGAGAATATTTCACTAACAGGACCGCAGCAACTGTCACAATTACAACTTGTACTCACCGTTTCCGAGCATATTTCACCCTGAGCCAAGATCAAATGATGGCATTCCCATCTCCGAAGATATTTGGAGTTCATGATTTTGCTGACAATAGTCCGGGTGTGGTTAAGCCTACACACTTGGATGTCACCTTCGTGGATGAGTTTGTATCGTGGGCCTGTCACATTGGGCTTGGGAGAAACCGTCGTCGGGGTTTGAGGGGTGCCCGGCCGGCTCGAGCATTCCGACTCGCTCCCTCCGTCTGTACCCCCGCTGCTACTTGATGGAGACACGTCTGCTAGAGTCGCCATGTTTTATCACTGGAGGGGGAATGGGCCGTTCCTTCAAGCCTCCAGTGCGGATGATCGCCAAACGTTGCCAGACCGATGGGAAAACCGCTGGCCACCGACCGACTGAAAACGTGAACAGCGTTATGGCTAGCTACCTACAAACCGTAAATTTATTCCACTCGCTTTACAACGTACTGTATCCTGTTAGCTTCGACATTGTCGCTTGCACTGTCACAACCGACACTAACTAGTGGAATTAGTCTATACTGTTGCCATATATCGTGTTTTGCGAAATCGAGGATTTGCACTCGTTTCGATCCATCTCCTGTCCTGTATTTCCACAGACGGCTCTATCCATCTACTATCCATTTCACGTTGACGGGCACTCGGGTCATGTGACCGCTTGTGACGTAAATAAGGACGAGCCCATTTGGAGAGTGTGTGCTATGTCTGTGTTCCTTTGTATTAGGTCCCAATAAAGCACAGAGAAAACCTTTTTCCTGTGCTTGATTTGTTTTAACGCCTCTCTGAAGTGTGAAAGTGCTGGTTTTCACTCACCGTTCTGAATTTATGGGCCTAAACGTGTGGAACAGTCCATTTGATCACCCGATTTTGTAGATGCTTTCTTTATGACTAGCACCACACACCCACATCTCACAAAGAAGTGTACATGACGCGAGTGTTATAAACTCTTCGTGACGCAGTCATTAAATTGATTTTTAATAATACCAAAAGTCTTAAAACTGATAATAAAACCGAACACGTCAACTTTAATTCTTTTCGCCTTTTGTAAGCTATATGTTACGTTATAGGCAGATGTCACTACGTGTATCGGGGCTAACAATACATGTCTGGTGAACCGAATAGCTGTCTTGACATGCGTGAAAGTTTCTTGTTGCTGCAATTAAACCCACGTGAGTCTTAGGACAATTTTCAACTGCTACGGTTGGAAGACTTTTTCTTCACATGTGCACAAGTCTTAAAAGTATTATTTTTGCGTAAGCAGACAAAATAAATAGTCTTGAAATTTATTAGAATATCTCTGAATCAAGATATAAAACCAATGTTATTACGTAACCACGCATGGAATAACTTCTACTTGCATGCAGAAACAGTATCAGTTAGCGCTGAATTTATTGTTCAGGTATATAGTAATATATTTGTCCGTTATAAATTTATTATAACATATTATCCAAGTTAGGATGTTGATCTTTACTTATCTATAGGATGAGGGACTGACCAATAATTAAGGGACCGGTTTCTATCCCTACAAACTAGTTTGAATGTCTTGTTACATTGCTGCTCCTGTGTACTGGCATATATAACTATTTAGGGGGATGTCTTTGTGGAACTAGCCAACAGATTCTTACTGCCTTACTCAAGAATCCCTGGCTGGCCTTACCGGGTGTTAGTCACGACCATAGTGCATTTGTGCAAAGGCATAGAAACTCCGAATAAAGAAATGTAACGCATGGTTGACGTTCTCGATATTTCGACTAAGTTTTACTTGTTATCTTCAGGAGAAGACATTTCGACTAAGTTTTACTTGTCATCTTCAGGAGAAGATGACAAGTAAAACTTAGTCGAAATATCGAGAACGTCAACCATGCATTACATTTCTTTATTCGGAGTTTCTATGCTTTTGCACTTTGCTAAGCTAGTTGGTGGATCAGCAAGATAGTGCATTTGTGACATGGCATTTTACCACACACATTAAAGTTTAATTCAAAGTAATTAAATTAGTATAATAAATTAAGTGAAGGTAACATGCCAAGTTCACTTAAACTGCTCATTATGGTAATATGTGCATATATTAGTAATCTTTTGAATTTATCATTTTATGTTATATCGCCTGATATGTTAAAGAATAATTGCATCAAGTAAAAAGATCCTATATATAGGATCTCAAAGTCATCGGGCAAGACAAGTTAATTTTGACACCATATAATTAGTAATTGTAAAATCATTTGACTTTGCAATGTCCCATTTTTGGAAGTTTGGTGGAGGCAATAACTCTTTACCCTGGATGAGGAACCAGGAAATAACTCATTATCCTTGATGAGGTACTAGGAAATAAATCATTTGACTGAATGGGGAGCCAGTACATAACTTATTTTCTTGCATGAGGAATCAATAAATTTAACTTAATTGCTACAATGAATGAGGAGTCAGGAAATGACTCATGTACCAGGATGAGGAACCTGGAAATAATTCATTACGCTGGATGAGGAACTAGGAAATAACTTGTTCCCCTTGATGAGGAGCCAGTAAATAATTCATTATCCTGCATGAGGAACCAGTCAATAATTCATTATCCTGCATGAGGAGCCAGGAAATAACTAATTATCCTGGATGAAGAACCAGGAAATAACTCATTACACTGGATGAGGAACCAATTAATGCATTACTCATTACTCTGGATTGGGAACCAGGAAATAACTCCTCATGCTGGATGGAGAACAATGCAAGAAATGACTCATTACCCTATATGAGCAACCAGAAAATAACTCATTACCCTGGAGAAGAAACCAGGAAATAACCCATTACCCTTGATGGGGAACCAGAAAATAACTCATTACCCTGGATGGGTAAGCAGGAAATAACTCATTACCTTGCATGCAGAACTGGGAAATAACAAAATGCCCTTGATGATGAAGCAGTAAATAGCTCATTACCCTGCATAGGGAAAGGTAAATAACTCATTACCATGGACGAGGAACCAGGAAATAACTCATTACCCTGGATGCAGGAACCAAATTAGCTCATTACATTGGATAGGACCTGGTAAATAGCTCATTATCCTGGATCAACAACCAGGAAACAGCTCCTTGTCATGGATAAGCAACCGGGAATTAACTCATTACCCTGGATGAGGAACCAGGAAATAACTCATAAAGATGGATGGGGAACTAAGCAGGAAACAATTCATTACCCTGTATGAGAAACTAGGACATAACTCAATACCCGGGATAAGAAACCAGGAAATAATTCATTACCCTGGAAGGGTAACTAGGAAATAACTCATTACCTTGCATAAGGAACTGGGAAATAACCCATTAATCTAGATGAGGAACCAGTAAATATCTCATTACCCTGGATGAGGCAACCAAATTAGCTCATTACCTTGAATACACACTGGTAAGTAACGCAATACCCTGCATGAGGAACCAGGAAACTGCTCATTGTTCTGGATAAGGAATCTGGAAGTAGCTCATTATCCTGGATGGGGAAATAATTAATACATTACTCATTACCCTGGATGGGGAACTGGGAAATAATTCATTACAATGAATGGGGAACCAAGCAGGAAATAACTAATTGTCCTGTATGAGCAACCAGGAAATAACTCATTACCCTGGATGGGGGAACCAAATTAGCTCATTACCCTGGATAGCAACTGATAAAAAACTCATTACCCTGGATGAGGAACTAGGAAATAGCTCATTCTTCTGGACAAGGAACCTGGAAATAACTCATTGTCCTGGATCGGGGAACCAGGAAATAATCCACTACTCTGGATGGGGAACCACAAAATCACTCATTACCCAGGTTGAGCAACCAAGAAATAACTCATAATCCTGGATGAGGAACCAATTAATGCAATACTCATTACTCTGGATCTGGATTCAGGAAATAACTCATTATCCTTCATGATGAACCAGGAAATACCCATTACCCTGGATGGGGAACCACGAAGTAACTCATTACCCTGGATGAGGAACCAGGAAATAACCCATTACCCTGGATGAGGAACCATTATATTACACATTACCCTGGATGAGGAACTAGAGCATAACACATTACCCTGCATGAGGAACCAGGAAAAAGCTCATTACCCTGGATGAAGAATTTGGAAATAACCTATTACCAAGGATGGGAATCCAGGAAATAACGCATTACTCTGGATGAGGAGGAACTAGGAAACAATGCATTATGTTGGGTGAGGAACTAGGAAATAATTTGTTACGCTGGATGATGAACCAGGAAATAACCCATTACCCTGGATGGGGGACCAGGAAGCAACCCATTACTCTGGATGGGGAACCAGGAAACAACCCATTACCAGTTTATTACTCATTACCCTCCATGAACAACTGAAAAATAATTTGTTACCCACAATGGGGAACCAGTAACTAACTCATAATTCTTGATGAAAACCAAGAAAATCACTCTTTAACCTGCATCAGGAGGTGATATATAGAAGAGGGATCGGTAAGAAAGACAAAAACTCATCAATCTAGATGAGTAATCAGTATTAATGCATTAGCACATGGAAGTAGTTAATAAAAAGTTACCCTTATTACGAACTGGTTAACAACTCAATGCCAAGGTCGTATAGGAGTCATGGTAACCATAGTACATGATGATATTCAGTGTTGGAGTAAACTCATGTGAGTAAGCCTGCATGTAACACACATACAGGGTCAAAAGGTCAACACTGAAAGGTGATGCCCATGGTGGTGGCATAGTGGCAGTGATGTAAAAGGATATCATACAGTGTTGCATGTATGCTCCTGTTGACAGTTACCCAGGAAATGATTAGCATGCTAATGCAGCACGCTGACCCAGGAGACTTCCACCAATGCAGTCTCCATGAGTCTAAGCCCAGCTCATGCAGACTTCATTCCTTAGGTCATACGTGGGAAAGTTTGCCAGCCAGCTGCAGATGGTTATGGGTTTTCCCTAGGCACTGTCCAGTGAAACCTTCCACAATAATGCTGGCCACCAACATATATATTTTTCAGTACGATGTAAAACATGAATCAAATAAATAAGTAACCCAGATATTTTGAAGTCTGGGAGAGAGGGACGCTCCCAATTGGCAGTATCCTGCTACACTACTTCACACAACTGCCACGATTTGACGTCATTGTATCTAAGAAACAAGAACTAAGGTACAAGAAACCATGATATAACAGAAAGTTACTGTTATATCATTTTAACGACATTTGCAACACATCAGTTCACTTTGCTCTGTACACAACTATATGTATTTCTAGCACAGGTGTACATTTCACAAAGACCAGCCTCAGGGAATGATGATAAAAAGATACAAGAGCAATGACAAAATGTGCATCTTGCTCATACAGTTTCTGACAGGAAGAATCACATAAACTTATGTAATTATGTGTGCTTTACTTGATAACACAACAATTAATGGTATGGTCTAAAATCCAAGAAGAAAAACAACATAAATACTGCGATTTTAGTCCTCTGTTTGATATAAGTACAAACATTGAAGGTTTGGTAATTTATCATACATGATAAGTCCATGTTACAGATGTGTTCATATTGATACATCATTGTTAGTTGTTGTTACATACACACATACATATATACACAACATTTTATTACTAATACTCTCACTTCATACAAGCATAATAGTTGTAGTTCAGCTTCCGACAATTACCATAAATATCAGTACATAGTGTGACTGTACAGCTGTAAGCCATTCTATCATCACACAAACTGGGAATCAAAGCTGATCAGGAAAAAAAGTCTGTTTCTCATTTTTATTACAATGTTGTCCAAGAAGACAAAAAATTGAACTGAATTCTGCTGTTTGGTCATTCAGGTGAAACAGAATTAATACATGTCTTAAAATAAATAAGACAGGAACACTGAGCAATATCGAAAAAAAATTCTGCCTGAAAAAAGCTGTAAATGTATCACGATACTGAATTGAAATAGGATTTGTATTCAAACCATACCTGTCTACGTAGAGAAAGAAAACCAGTCTACACGTCGAGTTTTCCAGAGTTTGGCATTATTTTACATCTAATTGTTACCATAAAAGTTTTCTGCCTGTTGCACAAGGTTGGGATGCTTGTCTGTCAATATATCCATTACATTACACAATGTTCATTTATTCAATATCATAATCATGGCTAACTTCAAATACTCAACAAACAAGAATAAATCCTTGCAAATGGAACAAAGAGAAGATAATAAAATAATGAAAAACTTACACCATACATTTGTCAAGTGTAAATATAACCTTTACAACTCTTCTGGAAAAACAAGTTCATTCGTAAACGTTTACAAGAGGTGTGTAAAGAAGGTCCCATCAGGTGCATGTAAAACTGTTCATTTGAGGAATTAATTCTGTGGTTGACAGGATATACATTTAGTTTCTCCTCCCTCCAGACACAAAACAAAGCTGGAATCTCCAGGAATCCCACCCCCACATCGATTTTTAACACTCCCTATCCTTGTCTGCACAAACCCAGTCCCACCCATCCAACCCTCCCAAGCCCCAACCCCAATATCTACCCATGCATACAATTATACATCAGTGGCCAAATGTGTTCTCCCCACTGTAAGCAATGTATAAGAACCCATCTTCATCCTTGTGCTCCTCGTATACCTGGCCCATGCTGGCACTGCAATGATCAAAATACAAACAGAGTTAATGGTGATCACACTTATGCAACAGTGGTTGGACACAAACATGTATCCACTTGTGAGGAGCATGTACCGTGTAAGGGCATAAACATATCAGACCCATCAGTAAGTTGCTAGTATGAATGTAGTAGAGACAAGATTTTACTTTTACTGTAATATATGACAGGGGTGGAGGAAACCGGAAAGCCCAGAGGAAAACATGGACAAACTTGGTGAAATTTATTGGTGGAGGAAGCTGGAGTGTCCAGAACAAACCACAGACAAACTTGATCAGGTTTATGGGTGGCTGAAATTTGGGTCAGTTTAGTCACAGGTACAATTTCCTCGTCCCACAAACGACGAGACTGTAAGCTAAGAAATATTAATACGTGTACATTAATTTACAGTCATGAACATTGACATACTTAAAGAAACAGACCATATTTAACCAAAGTAAGCATCAAACAGTCATTTCGTGAAAATTCCAAACATGGTCTTCATTATATTCTGACACTTTTTTTTTTTTACAGTGTTTCAACTGGAAACGAAGATTGAGGTGTCAAATTGAGCTTTTTGGACCATATTTAACAAGCTGAAGCACAGTGACATCACTTCCACATTAAGTACAGATACAGGTGATGTACTATATATATTCACAAAGAACAATGATATATAGCACTCAGAGGATTTTTTGCAGCTGAAAAGAATCTGTGACATTACTGTGCTTCAGCCTGTTTATGGTAGTGCCTCACTATTTATTTACTTTTTAATCACTGGAAAAAAATGCCAATAAATAATGAAGCCTATATTCCGAATCAGCATGAAATGGCCTTTTCGATGGCGCATGCTTTGTTTACATGTGGTCTCTTCTTTTAACTTGTGATGATTCTTTACCTGGATTGCGGTAAGACTTTGCCAACAAACAGAAAAATGGCCTTCTCTGAGGGTAGCTGTATTCTCTTTCTGATGATCCACATAAACTGAGCCACAGAGATGTCATGAGGGACAAGAAACTTCCGCTTGTCTATGTCCTGGATCTGAGATTTGGGCTCCTTCTCTACGATCACCTGGAAACAAGCATGTATATATGCATGTCTGGATCTCCATGTTTCAAGCTGGTAAAGTGCTTCAATGCACGACAGTCTAATACAATGGACTCAATACAAAAAGCACTATACTTTCTGAATACAGTACAATCTACATGTACTTGTTCTCATTAAAAAGAAATGATTTTGCTCCACTTTGAGAATATGCCCAGATACATGTATTTTTGATGTGCTGGTACATAATAATGCTTTGTAATATAAAAGACTTTCGCTAAGACATCAGAAAGTATGGATATGTAAATAAATCCAAATCAACACAATCCAGAGGGTAATACAGGGGAGATAACTCATACTGAGATGTTTAGTTCAACGAGGCTTCAACACTTCTGAACTATATTTAAGAACAAATGCTTAAAATAACAAATAACTTACAGGAATTCTTTCGGGGTATTTTGTTCGTATTTTAGAAGCCTCCGCTTTTCTTTGCTCTGAAGATGATAAAGACACAAACTATAAAATTCATAGCATAAATTAGTAAATCTTGCTTCAATGTTGACAGCGCCACAATATGGCTAAAATGTTGCTCACAAGGTGTAAAGCCCTAACTGTTCATTCATTCAAAGTTGACATATTATGCACTGCTGAAGAGAGAAAATCAAATACGTCACAGCAGTCGATTTGAAGCACTTGGTTTTGAGCCAATACCTACAGTCATTTAACAGGAATGCCCAGACCTGCTCTCAGACCATTGTTCTACCCAGTTTTTTGGCCATGCCTTGATCGGTGCATACTAACTTTGTACAAGTGTTACTTGATTCCAATGCCTTTGCCTTCCCAGCTGAGTCTCAGTTCCAATAAACCGAGTCTGCAAAGTCAATGCCAGCCAAAGGCATGTGATCACCAAGTCTGATGGGAAAGGGGAGATAACCACTACACTGCTCTGCTGAAGTATTCTATACAAAAAATTAGCTTTTTGTCTGATTAGGCTTCCAAAGTAAACGCTTGGAAAGACTTGCTATCCTAACAATTATTAGGGATTCCAGTAGGTACTGTTTTGTTATGTTTTTTTACTATTCTTCTCCTTGCATTTGGCTGGTGGATAATTTGAGTGAAAGCTAAACAACATAGCAAAACCATGACTCCAAAGAGAAGATCAAAATTTATGAATTTGCCTCACAGTGACTCATACTACCAACATCAACATTTGAAAGTAGCCATTCACATGATCAGGACTTTTTACCATCTGACACCATGAGGATGAACTTACTTGGAGTTTTCTCATTGGCCAGAAATTCCCCGAGAGCACACGGCATGCTGTTGACCGCACAGGCACTGATCATTCTTAGCTGGTCACACATAATAACTGTACTTGTGGGTTAGCTCTACATGTACAGCTATACACAGCACTACTGCAGTATGTGGTCACACTAAGACTATAGGCCAAGCAGCCTCTATATACCTGTTAAATCCCACCTGTCAGTATCTATGGCTTCAGCTTGACAGGGCTCACTTTATATATAGGTATGTAGAACCACAGGGGACCACCTACTGTGATCAACTCTAGTATCCTGGGGCATTGTGTGCCCCTGACAAAGGGATCATTAGTCCTTGTTTCAACAGGCACCCCTGCTTGCTGGACTACATCTGACCATGAAAACCAGAGTGTGAGGGCTACCATGAACACTGAATGTCATTATATTCAACATTTTATCCTATATGATCAGACGTGATTTATTACTGTCAATGTACATACTAGCCTACATAACCAACGCCTAATCCTTGACACTTAATCTCCATTTAAATTTCTCAGAAAATCCCACAAAATCTGACACTGATCACACCTTAAGTAATGAGACTCTCCTCAAGTTGTTGAGGTCATACAGACACCATAAAAGTCCAGAGAAAATGTTCTTTGTTTCCTTCTAGATCCTGTTATAATTATCAGAATAATAAGCTGTGATATATAGAAAACTTCCCAATGTTACATTACTAATTTATACATTAAAATGTAAATCTTTTACAAGAATGTATTATTGTGCAGTATAATGCATGAAGTGTAAACCTGGTTGTTGACTCCAAACGGGGGAGGGGGGCAGGGATTTATTATAATGAGCTTTCTTTATAGCAAATAAATATGACATTAAGGTATGAGTCAACAGAGTTAATTCTGTTGTCCATCTTGGAAAAATGCGATCATCTTTCATATCTATAAGTTCTTATTCCAAAATTTCTTACTTTTAGCACTGTTCTGTTGTAAGATAAGGCTGTGGTGGGTGTGATACTGTCTTATTAAGGTTGATCTGTCAACCTCAAATATGTAGAATGTACAACAAATTAAACCATGAGAATACACCCCATGAATAATGATGACATACGTGTGAGTGCAAAGACATTACTTCTAACTGGGGGTTTGATGTCAGTCATGTGTCAATTTAGTACACAATTTCATAGTAATCTTAACACTGAAATAATCATCAAGGTACATGTAAGTGAAATATTCTTGAGTACGCGTAAAACACCAACCAAATAAGTAAATAAATCAATCAATGTACATGTATCAATCACAATGTTCTTTTAATCAAGCGACTTAATTTGTCCAACGTACAAATCATCAGCAAATTTGAAAGCAGAAGTAACATGGCATATCCATATCTAGCAGGTGAACCCAGCAGGTCTGTCTGATATCTGTCAAACACAGGGAAGTATTTATCCCACAAAGCGGCAGTAGAAGAGCGCTGAACAGGCCGACGCACAGTTAATTGCGTTTGTTTACATCGGCTGAATAATAACATTTTACAATGTACAAATCGAAAATAAATGTCATACAACGAGTACGACAATTCGCTGGAAACCAAGATTCTCAACCATACATACCGTCAGTATTCTCTTCCTTAAACTTGAATTTCATTTTGACGAATATTAAATGACAATTGTTCAGAAGCTTAGGTTAGATCTGCAAATGCAAAGCTGTCAGATGATCTGAAATGGCAGAATGACAACAACCCCTTGTGACCACAAGTTTCGCTGACAGACGGATGACGTCACGCATCGAGAAACCACGAGATTTGTAAGCAGACTGAAATTGATTTAAACAAACTACAGTACAATTACTCGTTTCCCCAAAACGAAAATAATACACATGTATGTAGCAGGCTTGGTGTGTCATGAAAATCGAGGATAGAAAAACACAATAAAGAACATGTTGCAATTTTTTAAAAATAAAGATACTTTTCGCTTACCCTACAAGCTGAAAGAGTTCTGCTGTTTAAAACTAAAACAGAAGTCTGATCCGACCAGTATTGATCTGTATGCATAAGAGTTTATAGCTGGACTACCTATGTCCAGTAGCATATTTATACGCTGGATCAATTAAAAATATTGATTTTCTTGATGTTCTTCTTCACGATAAGTTATATCTAAGAGATTGGCGGAAGCAAGTTTCATCCAAAGCAGTTTATACATATATCATAGGTAGGCCTGCTTCACTTCAGCAATCAAATTAAATACGCCTAGGATTAAAAATGCGTTTTGTAAATTTTATACTTAGTACAACTCAAGAAGAAGAATTAATGAAAGGATCGCCTTCAAACATGATTTTCTTTTATCCAAACGTGAGGAAACCAGCTAGCATACTGTAAATTAGAGGGATGTCAAACTTTCCGCATGGCATTTCACAGCCAAGTGGTTAACATGGCTTATATCTAATTGTACATAAGTCACGTTTTAATTAGACAGCACTCTTATTATTATTTTGGTGATTAATTCAAAATCTTAAATCTTAGGTTTTCTCACAAAAATGCCACAGGACATAATTGTTGTGTAATGCATTCATCACGAGTATTGATACCATCAAACGTTTCTAAAACATTATTTAAAATACACACTTTCGTTTCCTCCTAGGTGACTTTAACCCCCCACCCCACCTCCACCCCACCCCACCCCAACAGGCCAACGCCTTGGGGCCGACGGGGGCCTACAGCCCCCAGGTGGACCCCTGATTTGGGGGTTTCTCCTTGGGTCCAATATGAGTTGACAATTCTGAAATGGACCTGCACCAATTAGGAGTCTGCAGTGGCAAAATACGCCCAAAATAATATTGATATGCATATAAACATTAATTCCCTAAGGCATTATATCACATCGGAGCTGTCACAGAATTCACAGGTGGACCAATGAATTCGGGTATTCCGGCGGTGAGTGGGTTGCTGATGATGATGATGATTGACGATGATGATGATGATGACGCAAACGCGGCAAAGTTATATACCGGTAGTGCAGGAGAGAGAAAGAGACAGAGAGAGAGGGAGAGAGAGAGAGAGAGAGAGACTCCACGTTTGGCTATTTTATTCCGTTATTTTGTGTTGTGCCACAAAATACATACATTCATCTAGCCGGACAATACGCTGGGTTGTTACCGGTTTTGAACTTACAAACTGGATTTCACTTTTACGCTTCTCCCTGTGCATATCTCCTGATGATGTGGATGCGCATTTGATGCTGATAGAAAATCCAAACCTATATACACCTAGCTATAGGGCCTACATTATACACTATGTTAATTTTAATCTTCAGTTAAACAAAAACTACGAAGTTTTTCGGACAAATACGTTTTGACTGCCTTTCATGCACAAAGGTACATTTTCATGACAAGGAGTGCAACTGGGGAGTTGGACACAAAATCGGTTCTCAAACAATCTTTGAAGATTACTGATTCGTCTTTCAAGAGTATTGTTTATATGTATTATCTTATTTGGTCCCAGTTATATAATGTCTTCACCCTCAGCTAAAATATCAAATCCAAATCTCTCATATTTCGCATCAACCTTACACCCTTGTTAAATATTCCTCCATCCCTCATCGTTATCCACGGTTTCCAGCTGCAATGTATACGGAGTAATCCTTTGCGTAGTGTATGCTGCTAGAGCAATATTTGTATACAGAACGGCCGTGGTAAACAAAATGGCGGATGTCGAAGTGGATTCGACTGGACATGTAATGCGTCCGGAAGAGGTTGTAATAAGGTATGTTATGGGATATTTAATATGTATGTATTCGCTCTATTCTCGTGGAGCTTTCTACAGTCGTGTAAATGAGACAGCGTGGTTTTGTAATGTGTGGAACAAGATGAGTTGGGTTGTTTCTGGGAACAGTGGAACAACAACAACACTGCATGTTTCAGCCAGGCGGCGAAAACGTATTTCAACTTTCTTGTCATTGAGCCGTATTGGGTTATGTTTTTATTTAGTACTTGTCGATTTTATTTGTTTTAGACATCTTCTGTGTCTGTTGTTTGTCAAATGACAGTAATGTCGACATTTTTTTGAGAATCAATACGGTTTGTAATGAAAACTTGATACTGTGCATCTGTAACGACTTTCTGTAGTGGACTGGTGCCGTTATCGTTGCTTACTCTTCCCCTTGAAATCACTGTGAACCCACCAGCCAAGTCCATCAGTTTAGACATTCCTCATCATACCTGCTCGGCCTAGCCTGGAGCTGAGCATCGGCTGGCGGCAATTCACCGCTCAAGTAGTTTGGTAATCCGAAAGTCTCACGAAGTTACTAAATTTGCAATCTTTCTTGCCGTGGACATTTCACTGTTTTCATCATTGTCGCTGTGTGATGTAACTTCGCAGAGCCAATCAAATACTGAGTTGTGTTCTCATCAAAATTTTGCCAAGATTTTTGGATTACCAAAGCACTGGAGGGGCAAGTTCCTTTCCCAACTCTGGGCTGGGCCGAGCTGGTATGTTGTGGAATGCCAGCACATCAAATTTATCCTGTATAGGTGTTCAGGGAGGAAACTGATGAACCTGGCTGGTGGGTTCACGGTGATTTTATGGGGAAGAGCCAGCATTTATAACGGCACCAGTCCAGTACAGAAAGTCTTTAAAGACACATAGTATCTAATGAAAACAGTAACTGGTAACTAGACCAGTCTCAATTGAAGAGGTGACAAGTTATGTAGTCGCACACATTGCTGCCTAACTGCTGAGGGTCTGGAAGAACTCAGGGCTCTATACACTTCTGCAAAGCCCAGTCACCACAAATTGGCAAACAGCTCTGGCTTCTATATCTTTATTGTTTCTGAAAAATGTGGGTCAAAAACTTATAGCTGGGAAGACCTCATGCACTGGCACCATCTGAATTTAGATTTCAGTAGATAACTCAATCGCCCTTCGATGAAGCGAAATATTTAAAACACTACAATTTTTCACCTGAAAGTTGAGTTAAAAGTATCTCAGTTGGCCATTTACCATCACACTCTACTGTCAGCAAAGCAGATAGCATCAATTCCTGCTTAGATATTTGGATTTTGCCTAAATTGGGTAAGCTGCCATGTGAAGACCTGTTTGATTGAGCATATGCACAAACAAATGGGTCATCATTGTTCCAGGGCTTTACAGTGTTTTCTGGTTGAGTTTGTCATTGTTGGGAACCAGGACGGTCATGTCAATTTCAATATGAAAACCCATAGAATGCAACTCGTAGATAGGAATATAACATCGTGAAATCAGGGCTTAGTCATACAACCAGGAAGGACCAAACAACAGCACGACTTGCCGTAAAATCACCTGAGTATCACTCTACACATGGTACAAAGACATTTAGTCTTTCTGTCACAAAGTTTTGTTGACATTGACACTTTCTCTGTTAGTTTGCCATGGATATGAAATTCATATAAGGCATCACTGTCTTTTTGTCTTAGGAAAATTTGCCTGATTTATCCTGTGTAAGTGTAAAATGTTTTATGAATCTCTTTCTGCTAGCGACAATTCTACCTCAAGTGATGAAAAACCAGTCGGGACAAAGAAAGAGAAGAAGAAACACAAGCACAAGCATAGACATAAGCACAAACATTCCAGTGACAAGCATGAGAAACATAAGCGCAAACACAAGAAAAAAAAGCGAAAGAGTGAAAAGGCCGAGGTGGACATGGTCGTGGACGAAAGAAAGACCAGCAGCAAGAAAATGATCAGCCTGGACGAAAATGATCTGGAGAAATTGGAGGCAGCTCGTGATGCGCTGAAGGCTCAGCTGAGTCATGATGGGGATGCCACAGCCATGTCCCTCATCGCTCAAGGCTACGGCAGCGACTCTCAAGAGGAGGGCGAGCTAGAGGATGAAAAGGAGGAGTCCAGAGTCGTTTGTATCCCTGATGAAGAGGAAGATGATGACATTCAGATCATCAACGTTCAGGAAGCTCCACACAACACAAAATCTGTAATGAAAGAGAGAAAGTTCAGGGAGACACCTCCAAAACTGAGCAAAAGTGCTGACCGTCGAGCTAAAGAGTCCTGGAGAAGGGAACGGGACAGCGATAGGGAACGACCAGAGGGTCGACACAGAGACAAGTCCTCATGGGACAAAACAAGGGGAGATAACTCTCCCAGACACAGGAAACAGTCCCCAAGTCGGTCACCCTCGCATGACCTAGTTTCAAACTCCAGAAATGGTCAAGAAATCCGTGAGCGAGACAGGGAGCGGCGAAAGATGAGAGAGAGACCATCATCACGAACAGAATCAGACTCAAGGCCATCAAGACACCATTCCCAGTAAGTAGCAAGTATTTCAGTCTTCATAGTTGAACATCAACAACAGTGTAATAGACTGGTCCCAGTACCAACATATTTGCTGTCTTGCCTGACTGAAATACCATGACAAAAACTGTGATAAGGACCCCCTGCCTGTCTTAGTTACATGATACCTTGTCCCCTTCAGCTAGGCGTAAAGCATGGGTGTGCAGAGGGTTTTATTTGGATGCTAATTTATTGTAGGTCTTGTCTTTTCCCTTTCTTTTTAAATTTAAAACCTGCAAATGGTCATGGGTTTCCCCTGGAACATTTAGTTTTAATTTCTTAATAAACAGTTTAAGATGCAACATAGCATGTTAAAGTGCTAAAAATTAAGGTTTTAAATTACCTAATGCCTCAGTCTTGAAATTATGTTGTCTACTGCATCTGTGACGCATTTCCCACCACTGACAGAAAATATGCATGAAATATAGGAGTTATTAAGACATAAAATATGCATGAAATTGACTTCTTACTTTATTACTTTCCATTGTATTCATGAGTTATTGTTTAAGTACATACATTGTTCTTATGTATCATTGAAGTAAAACACAACCTAAAAAGTCAGAACCTCTATATCTGTTTGTTACAGCTCCCCACCCTCCAGACACAGATCTCCCCTCAGGTCACATGACCGAAATGACCGCCCTGCACGCAGAAGTAGGTCACCCATGGCTCGTAGAAGTAGGTCACCCATGGCTAGGAGAAGTAGGTCACCTATATCTCGGAGAAGTAGGTCACCCATGGCTAGGAGAAGTAGGTCACCGATATCACGGAGATCACCGATGTCCCGCAGAACTCCAAGCAGAGGAGACTCAAATAGAGATGGACGTGGGTACGACAGGTTTGGGTCCAGGGGCGGAAATGGCAGAGGTAATAGGTGAGTCACTGTGGTAGGATAGGAGTGTTGCACTTTACAAAATGTGAAGGTGCAGATTTTTGTGCTTTCCCTTGGGCTCTGCCTGGTTTTCTCCCATCATAATGGTGAAGCGCAATATTGTTGAGTACGGCGTAAGACACCAATCAAATAAATAGGTAAATAAATTGTGAAGGCGAGCTGGATTATGGGTGGAAGAAACCAGGTGGAGAAAATTACAACTTTACTTCGGATCATTTAGCTACTGGATTTGGCAGCGTTTATAGAATTCAAGTTTGTGTAAAAATGGAACTGCTGCTGCTCACGTAAACTTTATAAAGTTACAAGCCAAAAAGTTAAATGTACAAGTACAGTGAAGGGGAGTGATGTGGTCCGAAGCAAAACTTGCCACCAAAATTTACACATTTGTGGGTTTCAAAAATCCGTTGTAAAGGTACAGACAGGATATTTTTGTGCGTATACAACATTCAGTATATGGGTATATGGACGAACAAGCATCGGCAACATTTTATGGCGATACAGTAACAGATTAATTATTAAATAGCAATGGATTAACACTTCAGACTTTCACACAGTGTACATGTGCATGTACCTGTTATTAGTAGCCTTTTTTTGACTTGCCACTTTAAGTGAACTGTAGGCGGAGAAAAATCAGCTGATGTTCCCTGGATTTACTGTTGAGAAAATTACAACTTTGCTTCGGATCATTTAGCTATCCTTCCATCAGCCTGTGATAGTATAATGTAAATTCATTAATTCAACAAATACACGTAGCTTATTGTATTGCAAATGTAATGAATTAAAGGTCTGCAGGTAAAGTTACCGAGGAAGAATGTGAAAATCAGTGCATTTACCAAAAAATATTTTATCCACATTTGAAGACAGTATCTGGCCCCAAATCGTGCAATTTTCAATTCACGCAATCGTCATAAACTGTTTTGATATAAAGCTTTTTGTGGTTAAAATTTTTTAGCAAGCTGTATGCCATTTTGACAGCAATTTCATAAATAAATGTCATTTTTATCGGCTGATTTCAGTCAACTCACTCCTATATGCATCATATTGTGAGGTCGTAAATAAATAGAAGGGTATTGCATTTCAAGTGAAATTTAGAGATAATGGAAGCAGCAGAAAATGGATGAAGAGCCAATTGCAGATACTCTCCTATGTCATTATTTATTTAGTGCTTTAGTGACCCACTAGTGTTTATCTGAAAAACCCAATCCTTTGTTTAGTCGTGTTGTAAAATACCTGTATGCTGACAGTTGTTCAGTGAAGCATGAGTGTGTTGATTGGTTTTGTCAACACACTCCTCCCACCCCTCTGGTACCCAGCTGTGATCAGTTAGCAATGACAACAACTAGTTTCAAGGAATCATGGGATAGTCTGAGATTTTGGGCGAAACTTTACATCCTGTACAGTACTCTAATTCTTCTAGTTTTTGGGACAGTCACCAGTAGTGCTGAAAACTAAAATGTATCCTTCTCTCCCAGTTTATCAGCAAAGTAAAGATATAGATATGTTGCTCATTAGATGGACTAACCAGGTGAGAAAAAGAAATTGTGTATACCTGTTACAAGTATATGTATATTGGCTAAGGGTGTCCAGTTGTCCCAGTAATTAGAAGAATTAGGTGCCTGGCTTTTTAAAATACCCCTTTTGTGAAAGCGGTGTAATCCAAGATACCTTTTTCCAGTATGTATCACATGGACAACATGGTCATACCATTTCATCCAAAGAGATGTTTTCAAAATGCCTGGCACCTATTTGCAGATTTGCTAACTGGTTGCTAACTGAAAATTCCTATAGCTCTAGAGAACAGTAGTCAGTTTGCCTTGAGCCTGAGTTGCCATTGCACAAGGTGGTACACCACCTCGTTGCCAGGCCACCCAAGTCTTTTGTTAAATTGCCATCTCTGACCACAGCCCACGGGTGCTGACAAACCACATCTTGCTCAGGTATATGCATACTTAAATTTATATTCTGTTTATTGTGCAGATCTCCAGGTGGGCGCAGGGATGATAACAGGAGGCGCCGGAGGAGCATATCTAATGATCGTTACGGTCGCCGCTCCGACGACCGTGCCAGGAAGTCAGGGGTCAAGACCGAAGACAAGTTCAAGGGCAGTTTGTCTGAAGGTCAGGCCCTTGGTAAGGAGGAAGAGTCTGATGAGGAAATGTAAGTCAAATATGCTGGCAGCATCTGTTGATATAAGAAGAACTGGGTTTGGGTGTGCATGTTTGAAGAAGGAAAATAATATGTTGACGGACATTCCAATTTCCAGCTCCCTTAATACTCTCCGCCATATGTATGTGAGAAATGCTTAAGTTTGGCATTAAACAACAAGAGAGTGAACAGATCGTGACACAGGTCACTATGATACGGCTGAATGTGTGGTGACATGAGGTGAAGCCTTAATCTTTCATACCCGCCAGGATAGCGTGGTTGGTAGAGTGTCCGCTTTTGGACGGGGTTCAAACCTGGGTCGGGTAATACTAAAAACTTCAAGAAATGGTACATCACTAGGTGCTCAGTAATAAGAGGATAGAGGGTGGACTGGTTGGCCCAGTATAATGTGACTGGGTGAGGGGGCTTGTTGGGTGTCTTCGGCAAGCCGTCTCAGTGAGGCAGCACCAGATAAAATATACAGTGGAAATCTGTCCTGCACCAAGGAGACACCGCCTTCATATAATTGAAATATTCTTGAGTAGGGTGTTAAACAATAAGCATTCATTCATTCATTCATTCTTAATCTTTCTTAACTCTGGTCATTGTTCCTGCTTGTAGCTTGGACATTGATCCTGATGAGGATGAAGATGAAGACGCCATTATTGAGAGACGAAGACGAGAGAGAGAGGCGTTGCTACAGGTGAGTGAGAAAGGTTGGGTACTGAGTATTTCTTGGGATCAAGTTATGGACAATGCCTTTTGTATGGCCAATCCGAAAAAAGTGAGGGCTATTTTGCATTTTGTCGACTTTCGTATAGTTGTCATTCTGATGGCCTTAAACAGCAGGGGACATCCGTTGTGTTTGTATACATCCAGAATGTGAAAAATTTGTGAAATATCAGTGTAAGAAATAAATAACCAGTTACTAAATTCTTTGTGACAGAGGTTGAAGGAGCAGGAATACCAGGCCAGTGAAGATAGTCGGATGACAGCTGAGAACGCATCTGACATGGAGAGTGAGAAACAAGAGTTCGGAGGAGTGGATGCAGACAGGCGGGAAGACTCTAGAGAGAGCTCATCACTGACGGAGGAGAGCAGAAAGAAGCGGTCACGCGTGACTTCCGAGGACGACTGGGACAGTGATTCTGACAGCAGGAGTGATGACAGTGACAGGATGGCTGACCAGGCGGCAGAAGAGCTAAAGAGAGACCAACAACAGCCTGACAACTTTGAGGAGTCCTTGAAGATGAAGAGACAGCTCAGCTCTCAGAATACAGGTACATTGGAGGTTGATGGTTCATTGTTCAATCCCAAGATAGGTCGTGCCAAAAACTCGGAAAACGGTACACATACTTGGGGCTTAGTTTAATAATTGCTTTCATTAAATCGCAAGGTTACAGCATGATTTAGTGATGGACTCTGTGTTCAGATTTGCCTGATTCCTACCAGATAGTGACAGAAAAGCCATCAGAAGGGAGATGATCTGTTTTACATGAATTTGATGTATCTTGACAGGAGACATACAATTACTAGTAATGGCTCAATGAAGTCTACGTCCCAACTCCCTAAGCCCTCGTAGCTTTCAATGCTGCATTAGTTATTATTGGAAAACAAATATTGAAGAAGAGCTACTGACAGCAATTATGTCTGAAACTGTTTTTATTCAGTTTCACTTCCCCTAAATTAAATGCAATGAAAAGAATGAATTCTGAGTTGGGGTTTATTGATGGAATGCCTCATTTATGTACATATCACACAAGCAAACTTCACCAGATGATTAGTGAAAATAAATACTTGTATTTGATACCTACCAATATATTTAGTTTTTATAGTTCATTTTGCTTCTTACTTGTGTGATTTCATGCTGTGCAGTCTGGTTTTCTCCATCCATAAAACTGACCGCCATCATGGAAGTGAAAAATTCTTGGGTATGATGTTAAACATAAAGAAATAAGTAAATTTATTGGATTTTTCATTGTTTCCTGTTTTTCAGAAAGTAACCAAGACTCGGAGAAAACTGAAAGGGATTCCAAGAAAAAAAGTAACGGGACAGATGCCTATCCCAACTCTGATATGTTTGGAGAGAACTACAGTGTGAGCAATTCAGTCTTGATAACATACAGAATACCAGAGAAACCATATTTGCAATTGTCTAACAATTACCAATGTTTGATGATACACCCACAATTAAAATTTTGGGCGTAAAAAGTTGTTCCTGAAATTGACTTTGACAAGCAGAAAATGTTTTTAAGCAGATTGGTCTTTACATCTTAATTTTGCATACATAAAGCATTTCAGACTTAATAATACTGGTATGTTTAAAATTTTATTTTCTGCAAAAGTAAACCTTGCCGTTTGAAGTTTGTTGTGTGAATGTTATGTTGTTGTAGGAGAGCCCTGGATGGAACAGACTGCGCTCGACTGCTCACGAAAATCCAAACCTGCTGGACAACTGGGACGATGCAGAGGGATACTACAGTAAGTCTTCTGGATGTTCTGTGTTATGAGACCCTCACTGACTTATTCAGTTAAAGCTTTGTAGCCAGTTGCTGCTGATTTACTGCACACCAATAGGGTCGCTGGCCCACAGCTAGCTCTTCCAATTTGGATGTGGTTTGTATTTGTCAGGTACCTGGAAAAGTGGGGTTTTTTTGTAAACGAAACTGCTGTCTTTAAAGTGAAAAATTGACTGATTCTTGAGTGAAACATCCCGAGAAAACAAACATTATGCAATTATTATGTTATAGAGTGGAACGTAGTGATTTCCCAGTTCTTTACAGCTGATGTACAATACATGCTGCACGCTTGTACATCAACTGCATCTAGTGTCTTGAGCCCACAAATCACAATGTTCCGCCCTGCAACATGCACTAGTTGTTATATTGTACCGAATAACACATCATGAAATTAGATGTGGCATTGTGTTGAGAGCATAGAGATTTCTCTTGTGCTTAAGACACCACACGGATAGTACTTACAAATCTGACAGCAGAAGCAAAATTGATTGCAAGGGGACACAACTCAGAACCAGACCAAAGTTAAATGTGATGTTGCACAGCCTTTGTTGTGCTCATGACATCGCTGAGTGCGGCTTCATGAATTACTGCACCCCACGTGATATGTTTTATCCAGTAAGTGGGAGAAGAAACATAAAAGTGTTGTCATATACATGGACTATACATGGAATGACCTCTTCTGCAGAATATCCCACTAATCCCACTTGTAGCCTTGAGAAAATCTGGTGTATGTTTTTACCTGGGTTGTGAAAATAATTCTGTGGTAATGGGTGAAAAGTGTTCAGGAAGTGAAGAGGTTGATGGGATATTAATCCTGTCAAAGAGTCTTTAAAGTCTGATTTTTAGCCAGAGTGGAGTCTTACTTAAACCTTGGTCAAATACATTTGTTTGGTCTGCATTTGTGAACTATTATGAACTATTAGTGTGTTGCTTGTGTAATACAAACAAACTAGTGTCACCTATTCTGTGTAGCAGACCTCGCATTTGTGCCTCATGGACCATTAGTGCGTTGCTTGTGTAATACAAACAAACTGGCGTCACCTATTCTGTGTAGCAGACCTCGCATTTGTGCCTCATGGACTATTGGTGTGTTGCTTGTGTAATACAAACAAACTGGCGTCACCTATTCTGCGTAGCTGACCTCACATTTGTGCCTCATGGACTATTGGTGTGTTGCTTGTGTAATACAAACAAACTGGCGTCACCTATTCTGCGTAGCAGACCTCGCATTTGTGCCTCATGAACCATTAGTACGTTGCTTGTGTAATACAAACAAACTGGCGTCACCTATTCTGTGTAGAAGACCTCGCATTTGTGCCTCATGGACTATTGGTGTGTTGCTTGTGTAATACAAACAAACTGGCGTCACCTATTCTGCGTAGCAGACCTCACATTTGTGCCTCATGGACTATTAGTGTGTTGCTTGTGTAATACAAACAAACTGGCGTCATCTATTCTGCATAGCAGACCTCACATTTGTGCCTCATGGACTATTAGTGTGTTGCTTGTGTAATACAAACAAACTGGCGTCATCTATTCTGCGTAGCAGACCTCACATTTGTGCCTCATGGACTATTAGTGTGTTGCTTGTGTAATACAAACAAACTGGCGTCATCTATTCTGCATAGCAGACCTCACATTTGTGCCTCATGGACTATTAGTGTGTTGCTTGTGTAATACAAACAAACTGGCGTCATCTATTCTGCGTAGCAGACCTCACATTTGTGCCTCATGGACTATTAGTGTGTTGCTTGTGTAATACAAACAAACTGGCGTCATCTATTCTGCGTAGCTGACCTCACATTTGTGCCTCATGGACTATTAGTGTGTTGCTTGTGTAATACAAACAAACTGGCGTCACCTATTCTGCGTAGCAGACCACCAGTCATTTAGTCTGGTGTTAATTTGTTGCCTGTGTATGTCTTTATATAATACATGTACATGTTGTCTTTCTGTGACAGGGGTGCGTATTGGAGAGACGTTGGACAAGCGCTACAGTGTCTATGGATACACGGGTCAGGGCGTGTTCAGTAATGTCGTCCGGGCGCGGGACGCCGCACGGGGCAGCACTGATGTCGCGATTAAGATTATAAGGAACAATGAAATGATGTGAGTCAACTTAATGCCCTGTGAATTGTTAACCAGTCGTTCCCTGAAAACTGTTGTACATGAACTAAAAAACTGGAGGCTCTGGGTAAAGTATAAGTACACGTAGTGGATAAGTGTTGGAAAGGCCATTCATATGTTCCAATCATTACAGTATGTTAAATTGCCTCTGTGATAGCTAAAATTAAACATGGTCAAGGGAGAAATCTAAGCAGATGTTTGCAAAGAAAACATAAAAGTAATGCCACAATGTGGACTTCATTTTTATGAGACCTTAATTCTTCAAACTGTTTGATATTTGCATATGAAAGGGCATTTTTCAGTGTGGTTTATTCAAGTTTTTAATTTGCGTACAAAACGACATTAGTTGGGTTAACCAGTTTCAGGGCTTCAAAAAAAATTTTATTTTATCAGTCACTCAAAATAATGCCCTCAGAATATGCTTCAATGAACACCTGGCAAACCTGCAAAAAGGTTGATGATTTGAAGTAAAAAATTGTCAGAGACATTTATAGATTTTAAGCAACAAGGGTTAAGAGTGTTTAATGCAAATATATCCAGCCAGTGGTTAGTATTTTCATGCAGACTACTTATGTACCCTTACTTTTGTTCTGGAATATCTTTTCAGGCACAAGACTGGTCTCAAAGAATTGGAGTTTCTCCGCAAGCTGAATGACGCGGACCCTGATGATAAATTCCATTGTTTGCGTCTGTTCCGAAACTTTTTCCACAAAAACCACCTGTGTCTGGTATTTGAGAGTCTCAGGTATGTACAGTGTAGTCTGTCTGTTTTCCAAAGGGATTCTGTGAGAAAGTATGTGGAGTCGCCAATCAAGCCATTGGCATGACAGTAGGCCACCATTAGCATGCGTCAAGTGTACTGCTCCTTACCTTGCAGTAATCTGCTACATTGTATTGTGAATATGGTTATCATTAAAAATCTTTGTTGTGGGTAACCCAACTCTAATCCAAAAAATAGATTCGGGCTGTAGGGATTTTTTGAAGGAAAATAACGTGGAGAGAAAAAAATATAAAAGCAGAACAACTGAAGAAAGCATAAAAAAATCTTCGGACTTCCTCGTTTGGAGTGTCTGTCAGGTTACTTCCTCGTTTGGAGTGTCTGTCAGGTTACTTCCTCGTTTGGAGTGTCTGTCAGGTTACTTCCTCGTTTGGAGTGTCTGTCAGGTTACTTCCTCGTTTGGAGTGTCTGTCAGGTTACTTCCTCGTTTGGAGTGTCTGTCAGGTTACTCCCTCGTTTGGAGTGTCTGTCAGGTTACTCCCTCGTTTGGAGTGTCTGTCAGGTTACTTCCTCGTTTGGAGTGTCTGTCAGGTTACTCCCTCGTTTGGAGTGTCTGTCAGGTTACTTCCTCGTTTGGAGTGTCTGTCAGGTTACTTCCTCGTTTGGAGTGTCTGTCAGGTTACTTCCTCGTTTGGAGTGTCTGTCAGGTTACTCCAATGAAACATGCTTTTAATGATGGCCCATAATGACCAGACAATCATAGCTTGTTTGCAACATGTCCACAATCATTCCACAAATAAACAGACCAGCCTCGAAGATGGCTCTATAGGTAAACCCTTATCTGTATAAAATGTACTCAAGGTTGAGTGTTATTAATGGCTGCCTGTCCTTTGTTTCAGTATGAACCTGCGAGAGGTTCTGAAGAAGTATGGCAAGGACATAGGGCTGCATGTGAAAGCCGTCCGGTCATACAGCCAACAGCTTCTGCTCGCCCTCAAGCTACTGAAACGCTGCAGTATACTTCACGGAGACATTAAACCCGACAATATACTGGTGAGTTGGCCGTGGCTTTACAGGCAGTAGGATAGCTTCAGTATATTTACATGTGCCAGTGAAGACCAAACTATTCATTGCACTGTACTTATTGGGGACATTAAGCATGGGTCAGGTGGTCTGGGTTAGGTGAAAACAGGCTAAGGAAATGAGCTCCATGATGTACAGGGTTTCATTAAAAAAAGGTTTTTTAAGAGCTTCATTTTCCTTAACATTTTTCCTGTCTGATAAGATAGTGGTGTTGCATGGTTTATAAGACCCACCTTTGTATTCGCAGTCACATTATCGCAGACATGGGAATTTTCCTCCAGTTGGCTGATTTCAGGCTTTCATGTCTGAAGCAACTGATTTTTTGAGAAGGGAAGGTATGGTTTTTTCAGACTTTCTTCGCAAACCTCATACTTTCTTCTGAACATGACATCCCATGCCTGATATTAGAAGGAGTGTGATGTAACCACCTCAGTGTGGCACCATAGTCGGGAAAGAGTTGAAGCCAGCTCGAAGCTGCTATTTAAATGTGTTACCTACCTCCGGCTATTCAGGATATTCAGGAATAAACAGTCTCAATGCTATGTTCCCAGGTCAATGATAGTAAACTGGTGTTGAAGTTGTGTGATTTTGGCTCGGCGTCGCACGTGTCAGAGAACGACATCACTCCGTACCTGGTTAGTCGCTTCTACAGAGCTCCTGAAATCAGTGAGTACTGACAAACTTTTTCCATCTGTACGGGACAGTTCAGTTTCATATTTGCTTCATTTGTTGAGGGGGTTAGCACACCAGTGCAGCGCACTGACCTAGGAGCCTCTCACGAATGTGGTTGCTGTGACTTCAAGGCCAGTGCATTCTACCTTCCTGTTTGGCGGCATGTGAGAAGGTCCGCTAGCAAACTGCGGATGATCGTGGGTGTTAGTTTCCTCCCACCATAATACTGTGACGCTATCATATAATGGAAATATTCATAAAACACCAGTCAAATAAATAAAGAAATATTTGTTTCATTATTATGTCCCCTCTTGAACACACAGCAGTTGGTTTTTCTGAACCGTGAAAGTTTATGCTCAGTAGACTTGTTTGGCAAGCTTGGTGAGGATTGAAAATTTATTCGATCTGCACTTAACTTAGCATGTTTTATAAATACTAGGAAATCACATTGCTCATTAGTTTCTGCACAACTACTGCTCTAAATAATTTCTGATTTCTTCAGAATTGTATGTGCAGGCACCTTTTTTTGTAAGCTCAGATTAAAGTATGAGAAGCATGCATATGATTTGCATATTTAATGATTCCCTTGATTCTGATAGGAATCTTGTCTATATCTGTTGTATTTGCAGTCATTGGGATGGGATATGATCATGCAATAGACACCTGGTCTGTAGGCTGTACAATCTATGAGCTATACACAGGGAAAATTCTTTTCCCCGGATCCTCAAACAACGAAATGCTCAAGTTTATGATGGATGTGAAGGGAAAGATGCCCAACAAAATGATCCGTAAGGGAATGTTCAAGGATCAGCATTTTGATGCCAATTACAATTTTCTCTATCACGAGGTTGACAAGGTTACTCACAGGGTAAGTAGACAGTAGTAGTTTTAGTACTTATCGTTGTAACTCTCTTGATGCTTCAAGGTGCTCCTTATTCCCAGGTTGGTGTTTGAAAGAACTGAAATACTGTTGATTAATGTTCATAAATTACGGCCATGATTTGGTGGTTTGAAGCAAATGAAATGGGCATGTTTGTGTTCTGGCAATGAATCATACTGCTGAATTTATTATTGCCAAGAAAATTTATTCTCATGTTTGGACACATGTTGATGTTTGAGATGCTGTTCATGTCAAGTCAAAGTCTTTTGCGTAATAATTGCACAGAGAATTTGTACAGACGTATATGCCGGAGCATCTCCAAGTTTGAAAGTAAAACACATCTATTGCTAATAGTTTTACATTGATGATAGAGAACTTGCTAGTAATTTTGTAAAACATATGCAGTTTTACTTTTGAGAAAGAATTCCGTGCCTTTGTTTTCTGCATTCTGATTTTATTAACAGTTAAGCTGGTTTGAGCATGACCAGTATAAAATAGGGAGCAAGTTGTGACATTTTTGGCCGTCTTTAAAGTGAAAGTCAGCGCATGTTCAGAGTTAAGTTTCCCACACAGATTGGACAATATTATGTTCATTTCGGTAAAGTATTTTTTCTAACACCCACTACGAAATCCAAAATTGGCATTTGAGCATGCTCCGTCGGCTAACATGAAACGCAGCCATTGTGTGGGGGCTGTGACGTGATTGTTTCAAGTGTGGAACACTGTTATAACCTGGTACTGTAGTAAGCTGCCAGTGTTGTGGTTGAAACTTGTGTATATATGTAACTTTATAACATGAAATGATCAAAAAATTTTCTCCTTCCATAACAGAATGGTCTGGTAATACTTCGCAGGGTTTTTCACACATGTACTTGTTATAATTAAAATGTATAACATTAAAACACTCTCCAATCCCTATGCTATGACATGTTACATTGACAGTCAACTCAGAACATTTACATCACAGCTTACAAACAGCTGCTGTCTCCAAGCGGTCTGATAGGTCAACCTCTTATGAGCTTAATGGCATGGGGGCCTTCAGATCCCCAGTCAGCAGCTGAATACTCTGCACTTCAAACGAATATAATTCAGCAACGAATTCACAGAAATTGAAACAGGTTTTTGCATTCAAGAGAGAATTTTGCTGTCTTTTTGATGAACAGTGCCTCAGTTATGAGCTGTCTGTCGCTTTAAATTACTAGGATAGAGGATTTTTCAATTGAAGCCCAGTATCTGACAGGGAATTCGTGGATTTCCTGCTCTGGCCGTGCTTACAGCATCATCAGACAATTTCACAGTCTAACTTACAATGGATACAACTTGTCTTCGACAGCGCAATTATTTATTTATTTGATTAGTGTTGTATACTGTACTCAAGAATTTTTCAATTACATGACGCCGGCTAGCATTATGGTGGGCCGAATCAGGGCAGACTATAGGGAAAACCCACAGCACAAATACATTATGCTGATATTTTTGTGTAGGTGGCATACTGTCTGCACATTCTTAATTTTTTTTTTTTTTTTTTTTCATGTATGTTTATGATAATAGTTCCACTGCAAGCTAATGTTTAATACATTCTGTAAACTGACGATAAATCAAGTACATGTGTATCTGTCTATCTATCAATATATCACAAGTGGGAGAGTTTGTTAGTAACTTGCCTGATGTCTGCGGTACCCTCCACCCTGAGAAGCCACCACCATTGTATCATTGAAAACAACAAAACAACAATGAAATAAATATTACCAGTATCAAAAAATTATCCTTAAATGTGAAATAAACGCGTCCAGTGCTCTTTTTTTTCCACTTTTTTCCTATACTGGTACAAACTTCATTTTATACTATTTGAAATTATGCTCAGGTTATTTCTCCTTTGACAAGAAATCTGTGGTTGATGAAAGTGGAGAGTTTCAAAGCCCAACTTCAAGCATCTTGCAAATTCCTGGAGAACTTTTTGCTGCAGGTCTTTGGTAAACTCATCCTGAAGATTCCTTTCCAGTAGAGGCAGTAGTGATGCTTGTGTGTAACCATTCATAGCAGGGGTTGATTACCTTGAACAGCAGTATCCCCATTGTTTTAACATGCCAGAGTTCTCTCCCTTATATGTTCTAGGAGAAGGTGACAGTTTTGGGCACGATCAACCCAAACAAGGATTTGTTGTCGGAGTTGGTGGGTTATCAGCGTCTCCCGGAAGACCAAGTGAAGAAAGTCAACCAGTTGAAGGACTTGATGGAAAAAATATTAATGCTTGACCCTGCCAAGAGAATCAGTATAAACCATGCTTTGACTCATCCCTTCATACAAGAAAAAATATAGGAGAGTGGGCACAGTCTAGATGAAAATAACTCATGTTTCAATTCAGAGGAATATGGGCATGCACATTCAAGGGAGACAACCCCTAATTATTCGTATCTGTGCTGTGAGAAGGCGATAACTGCTGCCCTTTGATCTAGTGCTTTGTTTTCATGATCCATCTCATTGATCATATGATGGTAGGGTTCATGAAAGGAGAATCTTAGAAGACATTGGTTACTCCCCAGCATGGCAGCATCTATGACTGAATATTCAATTCTTTGTTTTCAAACATATTTCATAAAGTTTGTATATATAATCTCGTAACAAATGTCCCATTATGAATATACTTTGGGTAAATTATTTAGCTCCACCATATTAAAATGTTGCTTATAAATGCATTTTGCTTGATTTCTCAATATGGGATGTATTTCCACTTAAGTGAGTGTATTGTATTTTTTTTTGTGAAGGATTTTAAGTTGAGAATTTTGGTTATAAGAAGGTGTAATTATGTATAGACTGATGCAAATAGCAGAAAAAAGAAGCTGAGCAGATGTATTTCAGCTAGCAACTGTGCAAGTATTCAATCCTGACTAACAAAGATATTTACCTCTTGTCTTAAAAGGTGTGAGACAGCATTGAACGACCTTTTATTTTGGTATTGGAACTTAAGATTATGATTTATGCTGACTTACTCCAATTTTTTCAGTCCTTGGCTCAACTAAGTGCCTAGCGATTGTGTGCCGAGGTCGTGTAGAGCGCCCCCTAGTGAGCAGAGGTGTAGCGAGTCAAGTCGTAAGTCTATGGGTTAAGAGTTTTTCTTATTTCCCTGTTTTCCTTGCCATCATTAATCTCCTGGCTGCTGTTGTTGTTGTATGACAATTGACTGATCATCTCATTTAAGTTCGGATGATAGATGCATTTCTGGCCAGCATGCAATCATCGCGTGCGTGTCGGTGTGAACACCAGAGTTGTGATGTGAACATGACACATTTCAACATCACCCTGAACCTCTAAGCTTGATAGAGGATGTTTTCTGGAGAGATGCTGCCATATATATATACTGTATTTGCCTCAAAAATTGACTTGAAAAAAAAGTATTTAAAAAAGCAAATAAGGGTCATAAAAATTCGACATTGGTGCCTAAGCATGGATAAATGTTTCAAAAAGATGCATACTAATCTCAGGCTCAGGTAAAAAATTAACACAGCCATGGTCAGAATTTTCGATCAAATACAACATGTATGTATGGTATGATATCAAACAGCAGCCATTATAAAGTTACACATTTTGACTCATCTTGAGAGTTTATTAATCTTAAAAAGTGTTACGAATTTTGGGGGGAATGTCAAACTATATACAGGGGAAGGTAACTTTTGGCACCAAATATGATACATGTATTTTGTGACCTTTATTTACCTCTAAAAATGTACTTTCTGGGTGAAATTTTGAGAGGGTATGCAGTACATACATATATGCCTTCATCTTCATCATTAATTACATTAACGATATCTCCTGAGATGTATGTAAGCTACCATGCTGGTTCCAAGTGTATTTTTATGTAGCTTATACATGTATACAAGTCATCATAGTAACAATGTGCAAAAGCGTTTTTTTGGAACAGAGGAGTTGTCGAGTTTGCAGTATCCATGCAGATGAATGAATTAGTTCAGGGTTCGTGTTTTGAATGTGAATATCAGAAGAGTATGCCGTTTATTTTCATTCATGGAAAATACATCACTGTATTTAAACCGTATCTATTCTTGCGTGAATCTTCAAGGTCATCTTTTTGTTGCATTCTCGCCTGAAAGACAACTTGTCATTGACATATGTAGGGTTTTTCCTTGACACATCAACAGCTGATCACAAACACAAGCCCTACCCAAAGTCCTCAACATTTCCTCATTTGACAGAGAAACTGTCAGTGCAGTTTATGAACCTTTTTCATAATTTCATCTTGGAGATGAAACTACATTAGTTATTTTGGCCAATTTCAATCTACTCAAATTAATGGCGTCAAAATATGCAGGAAAATAAATATCTTGTAAAGTTGGGAAAATTGCCTCAATGGATGGTTTTTGGCTTAATTATGTGTCTCTAAACTACAGGGCGAAATTCAGATTTTTACGCAGATTGTAAGAAATTGTCAAGGTCAAGAGAGAATTGTAGAAAACACTGAGGACTTGTTTTAAATGGGCATCAGCATCTATTACAGGACGAGACAACTGCTGATTGGTTGGTTGTTAACCAAGTCCTTACACAGTATGATTGGGACTGAAGTAACAGCCTTATATGTAAATAGACCCCATGCAATCGCCATTTTTAGCCACTACCACAATTATTTTGCACCATCTTCTAGTCTCCCCAACTTCCGCCAAGAAAAATTAGGCCTTCAACATGTTTGTTCATGTGAACTTCACAGATAATGACAATACCTTTCCCTGTTGGAATTGTGAAATATCGAAGATTACAGTGTTTCATTTTGGAATGACAGTTTTGTAAGACATCACTGCTTTTGTGACCTGCTATCACTTCACATGTACCCATATTTTCTTCTGGTTTCCTTATGTAAGTGTCTAGTGACACTTAACTTTCTTGTTCTCCAAACTGGAAAGATGTTAATATGAAGTAGTAAAAAATGATTGTAATTGTAAATATTGTTTCTATCATTGTTTCTTGTTGTTTCTTTTATTTTGCTGTCTAGGTACTGAGCTTGTCGCTCGTTTTCAGTCAAGGAGGTGCAAGTAATAAAGTGAACAGTCAATGGTAAACAACACTGCAATTGATTGCCTCTTTGTTTACAACTTATGTGTGGATGAAAGACCAAAATCATACACATATACAGTACTTGAGAAGTGAGAATTTTCACCAAAAGATATCTGTCAAATGAGTGTGTTTGATGTTCAAACCTCACTCTGGCCGAGTTTTGACTAGTTTGGCAGAAGAATTTGCAGACATCGTTCCTCCATGAATTAGGGATTTACCTAATTTGGTGTTTAGCACTCAGATTCATAGGAAAGTTTCATTTGTAAGGACAGTGAAATTATTTGGGAGTCTGGGTTTACTGTCAGATACGTTACGAATAGATCTGTCAGCTCACTGATGAACTCTCCTTTATTTCACAATGGTCTCAGCACGGAGTGTCCATATTTTTAAACCAATTCCACATGGCTGGTGCAAGATTTCAGCTTTATTTAAGGCATTACCTTATTTGGTATTGTTGCACTGAGACCCTCTGCTGACAGTCTGTTTTGGCTGATCGTTGTGGCAGTTTTTCCATATGTGTGACCAGTAAAATTCTAACACTAGTCCTTACGAAGCTAAGGTTAAAGATTTACAGTTTAAATGTCATGAAGTGTAGCTGTTTAACTGAGCTTGCAACAGCTTATCAGCAATGCTAGTTTTTTTCAGTTCAGCTAATACAACAGGTCCTCAGTACATTTTGTCTCTTTTCTTTTTCCTCCCACCGTTTGAGCTGTTTATCGTGTTTTCCTGGCACGAGACGGGTCAATGAAAGACATCAGGAATGATGCTGGACAAGGATCTGCCAAGGGGAGAGCACCCAGTTCACTCGGATAACCTCGTGTGCTTCACGTAATGTGCTCTGTCTATGTATTTCATTATCTGCTAGGTGATAGACATAGTTGTTGGTTTTCAGTATCAAGACCTGAGAAAGTATTGGGTCATTTGTGTTCCACAAGCATTTCCAAATATATGAGTTTGAGGTGCGTTTTCCTTATTTATATTTGGGACACGATCTGACATATCACATGTCTCATGTTGTGTTCCAGTTTATACTGACACACACTGAAAATGCAAGATGTAAAAGTTGATTAAATCTTATCTATCTAATCTGAGCAGAAAATGTATCGTGGGCAAACCTTGTTCTTTGAGCAAAAGTCTTCTGTTGTTTGTTGACTGATAAACCCTCTTTTCCTTTCATTAGGACTTCTTTCAGTTCCACTGGTTGTTTGTCTGTTTTGCATTCTCAGAGTGTTTCAGTATAGAGTCAAAAAGGGAGGAACTAATAGTTTTCACTGTTAGCACACAAATGCAAGATGTTTGGTGTCACAGATCCGGCTTGTGAGGGACGAGTGTGCCTATGGAATAGGTTCCATTAATCGTGGTAACCAGACTGCAAACCATCATATTGTAAGAATAGATGGTTACATACGCTGTGTTTCGCGTTCTGCTTGGCCTGAGGGAACATCCTGCTGTGTCAGTCGAAACCACACTACGCAAACAGTAATGCTATATTCACATGGTGTCGTTAGTTATGGTTTGTGTTTATGCGAACTGGAAATTGGGTATAAGTTTAACTTTAGCATGACACTCCTAGTTGCAAACCAAAGAATCCTCAAAAAAAAAAAAAAAAAATTTGTCTATTGATTTGAAATAAAATGAGTTTAATGTTGCACATTTCTTGCAAATAATCTGATTTGAATTATGTCAACTGATTATATTGTTACGTGAAACTTTTCAGAAATGAATCCAAATGTAATACCACTTTCAGTGCGATCAAAACCCTGCAGACCCTTTGCTCGTATTTTGAACAAAATGTCGTAATTTTTTATCAAGATAAATGCGTTTACTTTTCCAAATAATTTACTGCCAGTGGAACTTCTCATATAAGTTTGTGCCGACCATGATGTGGAGCACATGCTTTTATACATCTTTTCAAATGTCCTATTTAACATTTGTGAATGATATTGTGCAGCTTGCTTTTACAGGTAAAACGCTGTCAAAGGTGAAGAAAAGGCTAACGAGTTTTTATGCGTATGACTTGTTCACAGTATGCTGCTCTATGTATTATCTTTTTCAGGTGAGGCCAGGTATTCCCCGTGTGGGCTGATCTGGAGATTTTGACTGGCCGAAAGGTTATAAGAGCACAAGAACCCTCTTCACACACACCTTCACACCCTCGGCCACGCATCACTTATATATAGGAACTAATCTGTTTATCTTATTGAGGTTAGAACAAGGAAACATTACTGGTTGGCCCGGTATCAGTATAATATGACTGGGTGGCGTGTCGTGGCTGGTGCCTTCGACATGATGTTCAAGTGACGGTCTGGACTCACCCTGCCACTAGAAGGCGCATTATATACATTCTGAAGACTCGTTGTCGTCATATGACTGAAAAGTTGTACAACGTTAAACCCAAGCATACATGCATACGTACTGTTTATCTCAGAAAGTACAGGGGCTGATATAGGGGCATTGTTAAACATGTGAGAATGAAGACCTAAGTTTTCTTCTCCAGGGTTGGATGGTGTACTGATGAACCAGTGCACTAGATTCCCTTGTATTTATTCACACTACTACTTATATACAGTGTAACCTCGCCATAACGCGCTAGTCCGTGGACTGGTTCTGGACCGTGTTATAGGCTACATCGCGCAATGACAAAATGACATGGGGACCAGTATATGGTTGTGTTCGAAGTCAGGACTATTAATTTAAAACTACGTTCGACTGGTGCAAAGTATACTTCGCCAAAAACATTTTTTTTGATTACCAGTTTAATATAAAGACGTGAGATTTTTATTACGTGAGGATTAATCTACTGTTTGACGGTAAACCTGTCTTTACGGACTGAGCACAAACATCTCAACCTCCACCGGCAGAGCTAGCCTGGTATCGCCCAATCACTGAATCTGATGTATGGTAAGCTACGGCGTAGTTGTTTTTTCCGTTTCTCCCAAGTCTGCTCGTATGAATACATGTAGAAGCTCTCGACACTTTCCATGTCCCAAATCCAAAATAATGGCCCAACAAACTATTGCTAACCCGATCACGTGGCCGCGTTATAATTATTGAACAAAAAAGCATGTTCCTCCTTGAAGGTGTGTTATAATGCTGGCCACATGAAAACTAATGAAGGAGTCGTGAAAAAAACCCATTTTCGAATGTTTCACCTTACTGAGTTCATCTCAACTCAGATGTGTCAACATGCCGATCTCTCCCCCCCCCCCCACGTGGTTTCACACCTCGATTTATAGCCATTCAGTAGTCTGATCAAATTTGGAGGCATTTACTGAGGCTGAACAAATGTGAACCTTTCACGAGATAGGCCTCTGATAGTGAGTAACTAAAGCTCTGCAGCCAGTCCGCACTTGCGATTTCGCGCTATATCGAGACGTGTAATAGCGAGGCTACGTTGTAGTTTGCTATGTAATATGCTTCATGCAATCTCTCTCGTTCACAAGGTCGTGTCAAAATTGCCAAAGTTTAAGTAGTTTTAAGGGCCACAGAATGAGATAAGACAAGTAGCCAGTTTGCTGTATACTGTAACATGGATTGTCATCCTGCCTGGTGTCAGGATTCAGCACAGACATTCAAGCGAGCAACATTATTAACATGCTTACCATCTCTCTACAACGAGGAAAAGCATGTGACCAATGTGATGTTGTTGCCCACTACTTGCTGCGAACAGATGTACCAATATCTGTCCAGACAGAATACTCATTAACCGGTCTGTGAATAGCGCTTTTCTTACTTTGTACATAAACATTTATACGAAGTAAGCTGTGACCAACAGGGGTGCTACAAGGTATCGAAGAAGATATTGTTAGGAATTTATCAGCCTTTTCCGTGTTATTTTGGACATGTTTTGACACATTCTTTGATACATCAAATCATTCATTATTGAATAAATTGCTGGACATCACAAGCCAGGCATTTAAAGTGTCGTACAAAGTTCAAAAAGTCCAGTTGTACAAATATTTTTTCTTTCTTCACGGGCATCTAAATGTGCCATAACACAGTTCTTTTCTTCAACACAGGGCGACCAGCATGAATATAGACATTATGATATTTGCATTATCTGTAACGGGTTAAACTTTGTTTTGTTTTTCTGCGTAAAGACAAGCAATTAATACTTGTCTTTTGTTTTCAGGTAAGAGGGACTCTACAGCTCCTATAATTCTATCAGCGTGTTGCTTTGTGGAAAAGGTCGCCAGGCTTTAGTTTTTCCAGAGTAAAGATTGGCCGTTCATACAATTATTGCACCTGTTAACTCCTGTCCGATCTTCAATCTGGAATGTGTACTTCAGAATGGACACGTTTTGTCGCCAGGGATTCATTCCCCAATTGCTGACACTAAGAAGCAGATGTTGAGAATTTCAGGCTCTCACGGTCCTTTTTTTTATTATAGTGTCTGTAAATCAGTGTAATATTGGATATAGTGTTGATATCTGGGATTTTTGACTACCATTTCTTCAGACAGTTGCTGCATATGAAATAACACGTGTAAATGTATCAGACAATTTAATGAAGATTAAATGGCTACAGCAAAGACCACCAAAGAAAGTGTGCGTTTATTGTACAAGGTGTTTGTGCTCCTTCCACGATGAAGAACATGGTATTGGCATCATTATTAATGAAGCAAAGAAACCTTCGATATCGGTAAGGGTTGGATCTGAGGAGATCTAGGCATTTAATAGTTTGCTGGGGCCTCAGTGGCCGAGAGAGTTAGCGCGCTAGTGCAGCGTAATAACTATCGTGCCTCTTACCCATGCTGACGCTGGCTTCATCTCCGCTCGTACGTGGGGAGATCAACCAGCAACCTGCGGATGGCCGGGGATTTCCACCGGGCTGTGCCCAGTTTACTCCCACCATTATGCTGACGTGGGAAATATTCTTGAGTACCGCGTAAAACACCAATCAAATAAATAAATAATAGTTACCTATGCTTGAGTACTGCGTAAAATGCCAATCAAATAAATAACAGGTAGTTCTTTGGGCCCACTTTCACGACACTTCGTCAATCAATTTCTCGAAACTTTTCTCGTAAATGACGTTACATAATGGCATTATAACCGAGACAGCATTTTTTATGAGAAAAGCCACGAAAAATATGAATTTTGAAGTTTTGACCCCTGTTACAAACATGGACCCAGTAGTCAGGAGGTGCTTGATCAACCTGTGGTAGGCTAGCGGGTGTAGAATGGAATATTCCCACGCAACTGACATCGTCACACAATGCATCATCACCACTTGAACTTCCTGCCACATAACTGAATAAGGAAATCTGACGGGAAGTACATGTGTGGGGGACAAAACAGTAATCTTCTAAAATGTCATTTTAATGATGACCTAGCTTGCTGTGTTAAGTTCAGCTGTCGCTGTTTATTACATTGACATGAGGCTTTTATAAACACTCGAAATCAAACCACGATTGGGATCCTAATTGTAGGTTTGACCTGAAACTTATTTTCGGACTACGAGTTTGACTTTTGATTTTGGTTTCATTTAATTATTTTGATAAGTTTTTTTTATGTCGTACGCAAGAATATATCACTTATAGGACCGCCAGAATGGTGGCGGGAAACCGGACAGAGCCCAGGGAATACATATTTAATTATAACGGCACCATATATGCTAAAGTGGTACACGATTTTGGTATACCGGTGTTATTCATCCACCTAGAACATCCATTGCGTCTTTTTTTTTTTCGTCAATGAAAGCTGTGGACTGCTTCTCCGTAATGCATATGCATTATATAGACTTCCGTAGTTCTTTGGTGGGTCGTGTTATTTATCATTTTTTGAAACTGGTCTTGCTATTATTGACGGGGAACGCCCATTTAGGTTGACGTTTGGTATATACGAATGTCGGTTTCGACGCATAGGTGTATCGGTATACATTATCGGCATGTACATGTAGTGCATGGTGCATTCGGAAATGCTAAATAAACTATTTCATAGATCGCAGTAGCATTTTGTTTTCCTTTTGTATAAAGGGTGTAAATACTTGGAAGTAAGTTGAATACCTTAGATAAATAAATGTGAACAAAGCTATTCCAGTTCAAGGCCAACTTTCATATTGCTCAAACGGTACATTTTTGTACAGTATTAGCAATTATTTGTTTGGGGGGGGGGGGGTATAATTTACTTTAACTGTAGCCCTCAAAGCAATTACATGTACAGTCTTAGATAAACTATAGCTCTATGAGCTATTACAATCTCTTTATCAATTGCACTCAGTAATCGAGCATTTCATAACTCCAAAGGGATATAAAAAGAGCACCTTTCATCCCCATGTAACTACATGTACAAGTACAGCCTATACATGAAGGGCTACATCATATTTGGCGCATATCGTGGGACTGTAAATGTACAAGTGGGGGGCCTCCGTGGCTCAGTCGCTTAGCGCGCTATCGCAGCACAATGACCCGAAGCCTCACACCAATGTGGTCCCTGTGAGTTCGAGACCAGCTCATGCTGGCTTCCTCTCCGGCCGTACGTGGGAAGGTCTGCCAGCAACCTGCGGATGGTCGTGGGTTTCCCCCGGGTTCAGCCCGGTTTCCTCGCACCATAATGCTGACCGTGAAATATTCTTGAGTGCGGCGTAAAACACCAATCAAATAAATAAATAATGTACAAGTAGCAACTGGGTAACTTTGAAGGCGCCACATGCTATATCTACTGCAAATGTACGCCTTAAGGCGACATTCCACTATTCTGCTTCATCAATACGAGTATAATGAGTATGCAATATATATTCACAGAAATATTTATACTAGTTCTACGGATGGAAGTTATGGCCTTAACCCACAGCACATAAAGGATCTGTTGTGTGGGATTTTTTGTTTCAAAAGCTATATTCACCAGTTTTACTAATAATAGAAACTTTTTACAGGTAAACCTTTCTTCATTTTGCGACAGCTAAAACCTGGTTTTAAGAAATACAGATCTAGACCATGTAATATCGAAATACGAAAACAAACTCCTGTATAAATCCTTTCATGCAGTTAGCAAATGTGTCCGTTGCCAATCCTAACCATCTGTCGACCCCGTTACGTATTCATCAATGCGGGACTTTCCAACGGGATCTACTAGACTTTATATATAACTAAATATTTATTCCGTTCTGATCGCCTTTTCATCAGTTGAAACAGCTTCCCCCATAGATTCTTTAAAATCTAAAACGGAATAACACTTACGCTCTTATGAACTTAATACAGAAAACATAAACATTAATATAAAATAGCATTTACAAATAATCAAATAAAAGTTAAATTTGCAATAAAAATTAGTTCCAACGAAGAATCCTTAAGATGTTTGTTGAACCGTTCAATTAATGTACACTGATGAACTGGATAGAAATAAATGCATTCACATACAGAATTAGGTTATGAAGATGCAAACTGAAAAATGAAAGTATAACGGATGCGATATTTACACACAAGAATCTACTGAACAGTTCTCACTGTACTACCCCGGTTTTGTGCAGATCCCCTGGCTGGGTTTTCACTGGTCTGATCAGTCACCGAGATGGCGTTAAATTTCCAGGAAATCTGGAGGTCTTCGTTCACCTAATCTTTGGTTAAGCCGGGTGTGAAAATTCTGCTTTCCGTCTTCGTCCTCGTCATCCGGCCACTCGAGGTAGTTCCGCTTCTGCAACATGGTGTATACCACTTTGGGAATGTCCTTGGCCCGCAGTCTGCCCTTCTTAATGATCACCAGTTCGTCTGCATCCTGCTCAATGTTGACGATGTGGAAAGCGTGTCTCAGTTCGAAGTCAGATCGGCTATCCCTCAGGTAATTTCTACTGAGCACCACCAGGATTTTCCGGCTGTTTCTCATACAGGTATCAATGTTTCCAACCATGGTCTCTCCCGGTATGAAATCTCTTTCATCTACACAGAGTCTGTAATTCCCTTGGAACTGGAGACCGTCAACCGGAACAGTGCCATTGTCGAATTTGGGCAGGAGATAATCCAGCACCCACCTTTTGTCGGCTTCCGTGTAGGACACGTACGCGTCAAATTCGTGGTTATCACCTTGGATCTCTTGGTACCCTTGCCTTTTAACTAACCTATTTACCACCACACGCGCCTTGTGCGCACGCAGTTTGATGTACCACCGATACCGATAAGCGATGCTCAGACAGAGTAACGTGACCAACACGCCTCCCCCCACCCCACCAGATATGTAGTAGGGTGTCTTGTTGGTGCAGTCTATGAGAGTTCTATTGAAGCCGAGGAGAGGCTTTCCCTGCCAGCTGGGAGGGGAGTTACACTTGTAGGTGTCGACCATGGGAAGTTGGACCTGTGTTCTGCTGAGCCAGTCTCGGAACCAGAGTGTTTCACAGACACACGAGAACGGATTCCCAGTCAGGTTCAGATTCTTCAGTTTCATCAGATCATTCAGAGAAGTTTCATTGAGCAGTGATATCAGGTTATTGCTCACATCAAGCGTCTCTAACCTCTTGGTGATGCTAAATGTGTGTCCTTTCCACTGAGAGATCTTATTGTTTTCAAGTTTAATAATCACAGCTGAAGCCATAGTCCGAAAGGCGCTTTCTGGTAATTGGCAGATGTCGTTGTTGCCAAGGTAGAGTTCCTGTAGCTTTGGGAGCCCTCTGAACAGATTTCCGGAGCTGTCCGATTCAATGACGCGTCCAAGAATGTTGTTTTCTAGGTGAAGGTACAACAGCTCTGTCATCCCTGCGAAGAGATCCAACGGGACTGACTTGCACAAGTTGTCCGCTAGATTAAGATACGTCAACGAGGACATTACAGAAAATACTTCACTTTCGTTTGGAATTCGTTGCAAATTGTTTCTGTTTAATTCTAAAGATATGAGCTTTTGCAAAGGCTTGAAAACCAGTCCGGGCAAAGTGGCGATTTTGTTTCCGCTTAAATACAATTTCTTCAAATTAAAAAGTCCGAAAAAACTCTCAGTCTCCAAGGTCAGGATGTTGTTGTAGCCAAGGTGCAATTCAGTGAGGGATATTAGTCCATCAAAATCACTCTTGTGAAGGGCCCCAATACTGTTCCTGTCTAGGTAAATCTTTTGAAGACTTCTGGGCAGGTTTTTGGGCACCTCGCTAAGATGGTTATCCTGCAGTTGAAGTTGGTTAAGAACTTTTAAGCCGCTAAACGCTTCTTGTGAAATTGTCTGTAACTGGCAGGCCGTTAGATCCAACGTAATCAGGTGCACGAGGTACTGAAAATTACCATCATGCAGATGGCGAATGTTATTCTGATTTAACTTTAAATTTCTCAGCATCGCGTTTGCGAATGGTTTGAACATGGCGGCAGGTAGATCCCCGCTCAGTGCCACTCCGGACATGTCGAGTGATGCCAGTGTGTTGCTTTTGATCCCAGAAAAGCCCAGGGTGAGAGCGTCAGTATTTAGAGGGTTGAACCCTATCTTCAAAGATTGCAACTCGGTCAGGGGGTTAAACGATTCTGCCGAAATGTGAGAGATGTCATTCCTCGCCAAATCCAAACGCTTCACTCGCGAATTCTTGAGCGCGAGAAAAGACAGACTCGTAAGGTTTGTGATGTGGTTTAAGGACAGTGTGATATCATACAGTGTCTTCAGATCTTTGGCCTCCTCTGGGAACGTCACGCTAACCAGTTGGTTTCCCTGTAGCACTAGTTGCTGCAGATTTGGCACGTAGCCCAAATCAAACATCCCGCGTACTTTATTTTCCCCAAGGTTCAATGTCTGTAAGTTGTTAAGACCTTCAAAGGCTTCTGTATCGATGTCTGTGATCATGTTTGTACTCAGATATAGGTTCGTCAAAGAGATGGCCCCAGTGAAGGCATTTTCGGCAAGCGTAGAAATCGTATTGGATTTCAAGTCCAAATACACCAAGTTATTCAGACCTTTGAAGCTTAGCGGTGGAATGGTTGATAGCTTGTTGTGGTCTAAAAAAAGTTTGACAACTTTAGAGGGAATGCCTGGCGGAAGTCCTGTCAACCCTTTTCCAGCGCAGTTAACCGATGCCAAGGTCTTGCTGCAAAAACATTGTCGAGGACAGTTTTCGGTTAGGTTGCGTGGTGGAACAGTCTTTCTCCCCTCAGTTACCCGAGCCAATCCACAGGCCAACAGACAAATAAACACTTGCAAAGACATCCTGGAAGTAAGAAGTATGTCATGAAATTCTTGCTGATTAAAAACTTTAGTACGATCTGGCTATGAAAATTATACCTATATTCATACATTACGTGGTCGCCATGTTTAGTAGATCATGGAAACGGGGATCTGGCCACAAAATAACTACCGATTCAGGAAGTTGATGAAATTATTACAGTCCAATTAATTTTGTTGTAAATGCCTAACGTAGTCACCATATCATCCACATACTAAATTAATTAAGTAAATGAGAAAGACCACAGTTTACACGCCAGTCAAGGGTTACCCAAATTCAAAACCAGTAGGAGTGCTTGGACTTGAACAAAGCCTTTGGGTATGCTTTTATTTGATCCGAAGATCTAAAACATCTTAGCAGCAGAACGGGATACCAAGTCAAAAGGTTTAAAATTGAGAAATATCATTGATATTTTAATGTTACCGGGATATAATGTTGCAGAAAGGTTCAATGTTTTGGAGCCTTCTCTGCATAGAGCTAAATAATACCATGCATGGATCTGAAATACTACACTGATTTCATTTTTATGAAATTTGTCCAGTATCAAAGAAAACAATAATTCGTGCTGGATCAGTCGATGGGTAAATTAATAATTTCTGACACTTTCTTATTTCAGGAAATAAATAATTTTTTGAAATTCACAAAAATCACAGACATGATGATGTTAAGCCGTTCAAAAAGGTAACCTAATTTTTTTATGAGCATACAGGGCCTACTACTTTAATTTATATTCCTGTGATCTCGGCTGAAGGAAAATGTATTTTTCTGGATTAAGAAATTTAAAGAGAAGGCAAATGCACGTAGGAAAAATATTTTAACTGTGAACGGAAAAAATTATGAACACATGAATGCAAGAGAAGTCAGAATTTACGGCTGTAGGCCTATCAGTTACATTCCATCAAACAATTTCCTCCGAGTTCTAATAAATTTAAGGAATAGCAAGAAATTTGAGAATAAAAATGTGAATGAGATACGATCTTAGTTTCCTAACTAGAAGCATAATCAAAAGTAAACGTAATCTTAGTGATTAAAATCAATTAAATATTAAAACGATTAAAATTAAGGAAACTCACTGATATTTCAATATTGCATACCAGAAAGGTTAAATGTTTTCAAGTGTAATGTCGAAGAACGCAAATGTTTTCTTTGTATAGAACTAAAATTCACGCATAGAACTAAAACACTATCTTGACTTCATTTCAAAGAAATTTGTCTAGCATCTAAGAAAAAAAAATCATGCTGGATGAGTGGATGGGTAAAGGAATAATTTCTGAGATTTTCTTGTTTCAGGACAAAATTAAATTTTTGAAATTCACAAAAATCACAGCCATCATGATGTTAAGCTGTAGAAAAGTCTATAATTTCTAACTTTGGAACTTCTTAATGAGTACATACTACTTTAATTTATCGTGCTGTGCTCTCGGCTGAGGGAAAATGTGTTTTCTGTTTTCAGAAATTTAAGGGAAAAGCAAATGTAGGCTATAAAAATATTTTAACTGCGAATGGAATACATGAATGTAAGAGAAATCAGAATTTTAGGCTGTAGGCCTCTCAGTTATATTCCATCAAACAATTCCATCATTCCTAATAATTTAAGAAATACCAAGATATTTGAGAATAAAAATGTTAATGAGTTATGATCTTGGGAGTCATAATCAAAATTCAACACAATATTGGTTATTAAATTTAATAAGATTAGAATAACCCAGAAAACCGATTTGTTTGACAATTAATTCGCTCCTGCGTCAGATTCTTCAGATGAAAAGTCTCTCTCTGATACGAATGTTTGTTGTGAATCTCTGTCATCAAACTAGTAAGTGAGCTGGGAGTGTGTCATGGCTGAGTGGTTTCAATTTCTAGGATACATGAGGTGGGCGTTCAATACCAGCCTTGAACATGGACCTTGGTCACAATATTAAAGTGGTTAACACAGTATAATGTTTGTTGAAGACCACTCGTCTTACACCAATATTGTGTGCTTATCTGTACACATCACTCATGGGAATCAACATAGGGTCTCTTGATGTCCAGTATTCGCAAATTTGTATTTGACCATACCTATATTTATACTAAACATATGACAGCGATGAAAGGCTAAATATAATCGTTATCAAACACCAAATACAAGCAATATATATAACATTATTAGTAACTGAGATTGACCTAATTATGTCCTATCACAACGACCTACATGATCCGGGAAAAAGCATGCAGAGCATTTTTCATATATGTATAAATTATCATCTACAATAATCATCATCTTTCCATCTAGGGCACGGCACATGCATTTTTGGAAAATATTGTTTACACAACTGAACAACTCAAGCCAAGTAACTGACATAAACAATAATCTTCAAACGATTCATCTGATTCAGGTATGTCAGATATTCCCACAAATGTGGGCAGCCTAAGTTTACCATAGAAGGATATACAAGACTTGGTTTCTTATTTTGTGATGTTAAGTGGAAAATCACAAACGTCCTGTCTGTTCCAGACAATGTAATTGTGACTGCTTACAAGATAATAAGACAGTATTAGAAATGATTTATACTTGGCTTACACACATCTGATATATTCTGTCTATTTTTTGATCCCAGTTGTTTTGCTATGTAAAATTTGAACTTTCAGTAATGTACACATTTGCAAATTTTCTGCCGAATGTCAAATATACATACATGAAGTTCATCAGTAGCTTACCAAATGTACTCCAGTACTGGCTAACAAGGGCCCATCCGATTCCCCCAAAATTAAATCATATGGGGTACTATCAAAAATTTCCAAAAATGTTCGGAGGGCACCCTGGAGATATGCCTTTAGTTGCATTCTGAGTCAGTAGAAGTAAGCAATGTAACACGTTCTGCATGTTTTAGCCTACAACACTGTTTTACAAAAAAAAATACAAAGGATAAGGAAGTATTTAATTTAATGTTGGAACAAAGATAGAGTCATGCGCAAAACACAAGATTTCTGACAAATGTAATCAAGGTAATTCATTTCGTTCGCATCTAGGCTTTGCCTATTTCATATTATCATGTTGTCGTTGTACTGCTCTTTGCTTGACGAACATACATTAATACGTATGGTACAATGGATGGTGTGTGTTCTATACGCTTGTGTTCGAGTAACAAGTGTTGCAAGTGGATGTGAACTTGACACGAAATACCTCTATGAAGGCTTTACTCTGTCTTGTTTCTTCCCATTTTATACACGGAAGAACACTGATTGAATTAGCCTAATGAATTAGACGTTGTATGTTATTGATACAACGTCTTACAGAGGTCCATTTGAAAAACTAGGGTATTTTCCTCTCCGTATTTAGGCGCTGTCTACCCTTTAAAATCTGTATGTTCCTCAATCAGCAATGACCCGGCGGGAGGATAGCATGTCGCAGCAGTTTTAAAAAGCTTGTGTTACGGATATATCGGCTGTTTTAGACCATTGCTTCGGTCAAAAGTTCCTGCAGTCCGGCATGTTTAGTCAACCGTCAAGAGAATCCGGTAATCTCGGCGATGTGGAGTTTCGCAGTGCAGGATTCACACTGTTACATTGTCAGCTCAAATGCCGAAAACTCCCACAGTGTGGAGAATTTACTGTAAACAAAAATGTCTGACGATTGGCAAGTATTTAATAATGCTTAAAGCAAGCGATGTGAGCTTAACACAAGGATGTTGCCTTCTCTCATTGTTTGGGTCGACCTACTTGTTTTTCACCTTGGACATTATAGAGAGCTCAGTCTCACCGTAAATAGCCCACCGGCACAATGGTTGCTCCCACAAGTTTCCAAGACATAAAATTTGACAGCGTGATGGATTTTGGAGGAGGGAAAATGTGCGACTCATTGGCAGTGTAAGCTAGACGTTTCACTGAGGTGAATAAGGAGCACATCCCTCTGATGTGTGGAAGGCCGGTGGAAGGTTTAATCATGCACTGTAACCTAGCTTATAGGCTACACATACTCACTTATAAAACTAGAGAAAAGAGTGAATAAACAAAATATAAAAGCACATTCATCGCACCAACATATAAAGATATATGACCCCAACGTATATCTCCCACATTATTTTTTGCTGTTCTTAAGCTTTGTGGTTCACAGTCACGTCCTGTAGCGACTAACCCGCTCTAAACGCATCTATTCATCCTTGTCTTATTTTGATACCAATGCATAAATGAACGCTCTATATATGCTAGTCCTATTCAGGGCGTGCAAATGGGCAGTTAGAGCGATGAGAAAGCTTTCAGGAAGTCACCAACGAAAACCTACCACATATGTATATTTATTAGAACTTATTTATGAATTGAATGGTTGGTGTTTAAAGCACTACCCGTGGTATGCATGCCGCCCGAATCACGTTTTCCCTCACCACCGTGACAAAACATGGCGTTGAACAGAATGTTTGTACCGGTAGGCCTACATAATTTGGCTTGTGGTGGCAGCGATGTTAGCGTATAGAGTGGCGCATGCGCGGTGATGAGTATGTTAGCGAGCCGAACAGAGGAAAGTATCATGAGGGATGGGGATTACATGTACATTTAGATGACACTGACCTCAGAGCAAAGCGAGACAGAGTCTTGGTGAAGTACAAAAATGTTAGGGCTACTTATTAACTGCATTAATAGAGTGCATGGTCACAGGCGACCGACCATTTTTTTATTCCTGCTCTGGAGGTTTGTCAGAACCTAGTCAAGTTAGAGCAATGCTTCACACGCACTCTCGGACACAACGGTTTAAAATTGTGTCGAACTGTGACATTGTGGAAAGTTAACTGTTTTCCAGTTCTAAAAGAATTTCTCCTCTCATCGGGCGCATAGGCCTATATTGTTTTAATTTGTCAATACCTATGCCTATATATGCAGTGACACAAAACAAAACCTTTATACATACCCTTATTTTCCTATCCGTATTTATACGCTGCTTGGCCTTAAAAATCTGTATATTCCATAAGAACGCGAGAATGCGAGATTAGGCAAAACCACGCGAAATTAGCTCTAATCTCGCTTTCTCGAGCTGCGTGTTTTTTTATGTGCTTTTTTTTTTGGAGCTATTTACTAATCTTGCGGGATTGGCGGTAATCTCGCGCATTTTTTTTTTTTTTGACTGATCTCGTGTTCTCGAGCCGCGTGGTTTTTAAAAGGCCCTGCTCGAGAACGCGAGTGGCAGCATCCGTCTGACATAGAAAACTCTACTCTGTAAACATACCTGTCAATCGATGGACTCTTAATGCCGAACCTCGTTCTCACACAGCTGACGATAGATGATAAACCCGTGGGATGTTGTGGAACTAGGCTGCAGAATTCGGCACGAACCAGTGGTTTACAACCGATCCCTCCCGTACACACTGCTGGACAGCTTAATTGTAAGAGCTTCCGAAAGAGCCCGGAATATATACTCTCATGTGGGTTTTTCCGTGAAAGCATCTGTGACTCAGACAGTTATTAGCCTGGAAGTATGAGACAGTGTGCTCAGACTGCTCCAGCTGGGAATGTTACATCGACCTCGTAATACCCACGTGCGCTACATACATGTATGTAAATGAAGGTTGTTCCCGTGCTCTAGCTGAGACGACCTACACTTTACTTTCGTTTTCAATCCATTCACATGCTGAAGGCGCCACGAGATGTTAAGTAAACAACGATCACAGCCAGCTCTCTTTGCTGCACTCAGTGCTGGCGAACTCCAGTCACATGGCATCAAATAGCATGGCATGCCGGGCGTTGTGTGTATGGAAAAACATATGTCGTACATGGTCGTTATCTGACATTACATATTGATTATATAAGACCTTGAGCAGCTTTGCAGCCCACTGGCATATTGTGCAATGAAGTCTATATTGGTCAACATTGGTTTACTCCGAAGACAAGGGTTAATAACTCCACCCGTGCACAAAACTGCCCAACTTTCGGATAAGAGAAATATTATTGAGTATAGTGTTTACTTCAACACCAATTAATTAATTAAATAAAAAATGTGTCGTATATATGTGTAAGTGGTAAAATGTTTGAGTTATAGCCCCACTGGAGCTGTTATACATCTTTCTTCTGTCTTGTGTTCGTCATTTCCCTCTGCGACGGTGATTTAATTTTTCGTTTTCTATATTTAGTTTATAATGCTAAATTTATTAATATGCATAATAAGATTATTTTCTCTGTCCGAATGGATATACTCATGCACAGATTTAGTACACCCTGTGTATATGTCAGGAGTTGGAAAATATATAGCTTAATGCACCGCAAGTGTCAAACCACCTAGTCAAGGGACAATGTCATATGGCCTGAATGAGGATAGCATGTCTTTCGCGTATGAGATCTCGTGTTCGAAATCGGGAACCAGTAGCATAAAGCGATTTTTGGATGTTTATAACTTCCATATGGTTTAGGGCCCAAGACGTTAAAACCCTGGAGCGTTTGTTTTAATACAACGTATCATTCAGTCAAGAAGGACCTTTGCTAAATTGACTGAATATAGACATCATGTCAGCACCCTATACGCCTTTATTTATTTGATTGGTGTTTACGGTCTTACGCAAAATTCAGGAGGTTTGTCAGGTCTCTGGACTAAACCGGACTCTGGACGTTCCGGTTTTTTCAATGACAAAACTCAACATTACTGAGTATGGCATGAAACCCCATGCAATCAAATAAAGAAACAATTAAAGCGGGATTGTAACAAATGATCTAACTATACATGATCACGGGATTACGGACATAACCGAGACTGTCTGCACTGTTAGGTTTATAAAGGTTCTATACGTTGCCAGATGTATGGTCATGATGAAATCCGGTCATTTCAAACCGGATGTTTGTTTTCAGATTTCCCAGCTGAAGTGCGAGCGAGACTTGGCGGTGTGGGTATATCGGTTGTCACGACTGACAAGGAGATATTTATTAGTGCCCTCTACCTGAGACCCCTCAGTTAGAGGTCCTCATCTCTTTCAGTCTTGTTGTTTCGGTTTGAAACCCTTATAGCAGAAAACTATACAGTTCAAACGTCCTCCCAATCCGAGTCCTACTTTGTTTTGGCTGTCTGTTAAGCGCTGGTATTTGGTGACTTTCAGGTCCGTGACCAGTGGAGCCGCGTGTTCGAATCTAACTCTCGCTGTTTGGACTGCGGCTTTAAACCAGGAAGTTTTGTCATGTTCCTAGGGCAGGTCGGTGGTTTACCTCCACCAATAAATCTAGTAACCGTCATATGTAAGGGAAGCATCGCTGATGATAGCTTTAAACCGGCATCCATCAATCAATCAATCAGTCGATCAGTCACCCTTTTGAACTGAACACCAAGCCTGCCTGTATAGAAAGTATATTGTGTATATACACTGTTAAAAAGGGAGTAACCATAAGTGTCACAGATAATTATCTTTAAAAATTCATTTAAGTTTTAAAAACCGAGAAGATAGATTTCAACATTGGGAATATGCCATTGATCCCTTCAGTAACCATGTTGCAGAAGCCCTTTAGAGCCTGAATGATCGCTCGTCTTGGAAGCATCACGTGATACATTGGCTGCAACGTCACATGACTTATTAGCTCTTGATGGTGTGCGGGGTTATTTTGAGTGATAAACTAGAGCATTTTGTCTAGTGGATTACTAGATTACTGGCATAATTTTTCCTTACCCACTAGCGAAGTGAGATTTTTTAAGGAAATGTCTTCCCAGCATCGACAGGAAAGAATCTGTTCCAAATGAGAAAGTCCCGCTGTGTTTGGTATATTCCCTGACGTCTGCAGGCGGCTTATAAATGCTGACACCCATGCAGAAGGGGACGAAAACGAAAAGGACAGCTGACGGAAGGCGTCTTGCCCACGAAGTTGCCTTGACACAATGCCTAACTCAAAGAAACTTAAACAGTTTGAAAACGGAACTCATAAGTTTGCATGTATCTTGCGTTCACTTTTGTTACACTTTGATATTGAAAGCAAAAAGCGAAGTTTACTTTCACTTGGAATAACACCAAGCACAGCGAAAAAAGTAATATTTACCTTCATCAAATGTTTGGGATATCCGGAACAAAGTCATCTAGTTGATACATCTTGATCAAACGTTTATGGCAAACTGCCAATAAAGCCAGTATTGCAAGTTATCTTGTGTACAAAACAAGAGTCACTCATATACTCTGAAAAACAACTGGGTGCGTGTGTATCAGTGACACACAAATTATTAGTCACTGATACACACGTCATTGTGTACGTACTTGCCCAATTACACAAACTGTGTATTGTTAGTACACAAAAGTTATGTGGATGTGCATTTTTAGCTCAATAATGTGTACCACTCGTTCACAGTAGTTGTTAGAGAGAAACGTCGGCCAGCTTGAAATGGGAATGTCAGTAGTGAATCGTCGACTTTCCGAAACTTACTGACGAAGTAAACTTCCCCTATCGCTGATGTAAAACCACAGCCGAAAAAGCAAGAGTTGGATTCGAGCCTGTGACCTCACTGGTCAGAATGCAATCGATGGCGGCGATACCGGCATTAAGCATTTAAGTGGTGTTAGGAAGAGGCTAGTGTGGCCATTTTCAGTGTAGGTAACCTATATACGGAGACCGGTAAGACTGACAAACGGCGCAACAAAATAGAGTATTAGAGAATTAGGTTATTCAGCACATTAAATGAGGGATTCTTCCTACCATAATGCTGGCCGTCATGTATAAGTGAAATATTCCTGAGGCGTGAAATACCAAATAAATAAATAAATAAATAAATGAGAACATATTTTGTCAGTAATACTCTACCAGAAGCAATCACTGAGATATTATGTTCCACAGTACTTCTCAGACATCAATAAACAGTGTTAATAAAGACCTGTGTCATGGCAGGAAAAGTAGCATTCACTGACTCTTTTACTAGGGACCTGTTACAATATAAATAAACCAGCACTACAGGAACTACACGTATCTGTGATGGAAATGGGGCCTGAGTAGAGGTTGGTACGGGAAAAATAGGAACCCCACAACTATAGTGGCGTAATGCATTTCACAGAAAGAATGGCAAGCGCTGATATTGTAATAATTATCACTAACCATACAACTTAAATGGAGTCCGGTCATGGTAGCTTACCAGTCATAGGTTGTATTCTGCACGTTAAGATCAACTGATCTCTAATTCAAGTATACATGAGGGGAAACATGTATAGCAATAGTTCTGACCTTAATTATTCAAGATCTAAAATTACAAGTACGTTCCAATTCCTAAAGAAGACAAACGTATATCATTGCAATGTGCCACATGAATGACACATGATAGCGCGCACTGTGTATGTGTAATTTAGCGCTCGGTTAATTAAAAGTTGATCCTAAAAATCTATGAAGACCTTATACATTCTCTAAGTTTCCTGATATTCTACGAATTACATGTACTTGTTTAGTTAAGACGTATTTTGTAAAATTCTTTGCACCTGAGCGCAGTTCTGTGTCCTTCATGTGTCATACTACTAACAGAGGGCGCAAAGGATGATACCGGCACAACGTTGGCTATTCTGCCGTTAGAGGGCGTCTTGAAGCACGTTGAGCTGTACTTTTCCTGGACGCCATTCCATGTAATCTTTGCTTCATTGTCATTTTTGTCAAAGATTCTCTTCTTTGGGAGAAAAAACTTTTGCCTGGTAAAATAGCGTTTCTTCCTTTAGGTCGAAAAGAAGATTTACAGTAAGAAGGTTTATTTGTTCTCATGCCAAGCCTTTCAAATTCTGACACAACGGTGGAAGTTAATTGCGAGTTATCTTTCGGTCTTAGATCCTTTGGTTTCTGCGATCCCCGACCACTGCTGTAGGTCGAGTTACTAGAGCGAGGGCGCCCTAAAATCATATTATTAGCATTGATATACTTGGCTATGTGGACCTTTTTGCAAGAGTTACAGGATCGAGGCCGACACGGGCGCTCGGGGACTTTGGTGGACTCAGATAATTGATTTTGGCGCATGCACAGTTCATATGCCACATCAGCACTTCCTGCCTGTATGACGGTGTCACCATGATGTCCACATCGGTCCGATTGGTTCTTCTTACAGGGACAGTTTCCGGTACAGGCAATCTGAAGACATTCAGGCGAACAGCTTTTATCTCCAGTAAAAGAAGGTGTCTTCATGAGCCTAGGTCGAGAAACGATGTGTTTTAGTTTTTCTTTCCTCTTGTTTTCAGTCTGTATGGTCTCTATCTGATACTTGTTGATATCTGCTAATCGCTTAATGAGTTGGATTAGCAGACGACTTTCGCCCGTCTCCATAGCTACCGTGTTGAGAGGGTTTTGTTGGGAGTTCACAGTCTGAAGGTTCAGTCCAGCACAGTAGTCCGGCAAAGGGTCAGCAAACTCGTAGTCGGGAAGGTCGACAGTTTCGGCGTCGAAGTCAAATCTTCTTGGATCATTTCGCGCCGGTGGGTTATAGACGTCATCCCATTTCTCTGGTCTCAGAGGCATCTGTGGAATGTGTCGATTGCTGTCCAGCATGGGTTCTTCTCCTTTGCCGGCTTCGTCGTCCGACGTGTCGCTGTCGTCTGTCAGGTTACTCTCTAATCCGCTCGTTGAGCTCATATCCTCCCGAGGTATATCCTGTCTCCGCGGAGTGGCAATGTCACTCAGTGATCCTCCGGATGTCAGACTGTCCAAAGAAGGTACGCGATCACCATACGAGGAATGCGGTCTCTGTTGAAGTAATAGTGGAGACAGTAATTGAGAGCCGATCGTGTCAGAGAATCCGGAAACAGGCTCTACGCCCTGGTCCCTGCAGGCACTGTGGTATGATCGGGCAGGGACAGACTTGGGGCGGGCTGACCTTGCCACCCTTTTGCCTTTGCCGGATAAACACCGTTGGTCATCAGTCAACTGCTCTTTTCTGTGAAGAGACAAAGAAATTCATGCAGTTCATGCAATGGAAAATTAAACATACCGTAACACATGGATAGCCCCTATATTCACATGTACGTCCGTACAGCGAAAGACAGCACATATTCAAAGTTAAGTTTGCCAAAAAGGTTGCACAGCATTATGTTTCTTTCCATCAGTTATTTTTTCTAACAGCTACTAAGCCATTTCACCGTGCTCCGTCGGCTAGCATGAAACGCATCCATCATGTCTGGGCTGTGAAGTAATTGTTCCAAGCGCGGAAAACTCTTGTCACCTGAGACGGTAGTAGGTTGTTAGGGTTGCGGTTGAAAGTTAATTATATATGTAAATTTATAACATGACATGATCAAGAAATTTACTCGCGCCAAAACACAATTGACTGGAAATACTTTGTAGTATTGTTCACACATGTACTTGTTATAGTTAAAATATATAGCGCCAAAACAGTGCCCTGTCACCATGTTATAATATGTTACACTGACAGTGAGCTCAGAACATTTGCGTCAAGCTAATAAACAGTTGACATCTCCTAGCTCTTTGAATGGTCCGTCTCCCGTCGGCTTAAAAGGATGGGCGTCTTCAGAGCCCCACTGATCAGTAAAATACTCCACACCCCAAGATAATTCAGCAACGAATTCCTACAAATGCAAACAGTGTTTTGCATTCCAGAGAGAGTTTTGTAATCTTTTTCATGAAGAATGCCTCAATCATGAACTGTCCTTAACTTTAAAAGAAAAGAAAACAAATAATACAACAGATCTAAATGGCCCCAAGCATTTTGTTTGGAGGTGCTCGGTAACTCTTTTTTGGTAACTACGCCATGTTAGAGCAACCAGAAGCACTCTGTCGCGTCACTCGAACTCCAAACACGCATGGCTAAATCCAAAACGGTGGTCGCGTGACCTCAACGGAAGAGCTGCGTTGTCGGGTTTTAGGTAAAAAACGCGCGACTAACTGGGAAAAACTTTCGATTTTCTCATTGTTCGCGATTTTCGCTTCAACTGCGATATCTTAGTTATGTGACATCACGAAAATCAAAAGGTAGACTTTTTAATCTTTATGTGGTCTAGTGTTGTTTTTTCTTTTAGTCATATGTAAAATTCTTTGTTCTTTTGTTTTGTTGTTTAAATTGTTGTGCGCTTGACGCGTTTCGGTGAGACCGTCCTTGTCTCCAAGTAGGTTGCGATATATCGTCGTAAAAGTAATCAAACATTAAAGGGAAATACCTCGTAAAAATTAACTTAGGCTGAGAGAAAAGACCATTAAAAACTGTATCTGAAAATACCTTCACTGAATTGTTTAGATATATTTTCACCACAATAAACTCAGTCAAATATTTTATGGCATGGGGGGTTTTATGAGCCATATTGATAATGTGATTTACCAATGACTTTAGCCAACTTTTTGTACACCTTTATGTTCAGCTATAAATATTGTTCTTGAGAAGAACCTGTAATGTTTGCCTGTGTATGGAAACGCTAATTTCTGCTTTAGGACCACATCATCAATATGGTCCATGAAACCCACCATACAATCAAAACATTCGACTACCTTTATTTGCGGGAAAAAAAAGCTAAAAAATTCAGTGAATGTATTTTCAGATAGAGTTTTTAATGGCCTTTTCACTCATCCTAAGATCATTTTAACGATCTTTCCCTATAAATTTTACACAGAAGCGGTTTAAAAGGGGTTTTTTATCATGCCATTATCCATGTATAATGGAAAGTGACCAGAGCAAAGAGAAAAGCATTTCAAACCTGGACTATATACATAGAGACAATACATGGAGACAATTATATATCAGGCTCATTACATGCAGAAAAGCAGAGATGAATTCTATAACAGTCTCATTACATGGAGACAATACTAGTAGAGCTGAATTCTGGATCCGGCAAATTACATGCAGACAAGACAAGTAGAGATGAATTCTGTATCAGACTTATTACATAGAGACAATAAAAGCAGAGCGAAGTTCTATATCATTAGCGAGGCACGTTCACTTAGAGACACGTCCATGAATGCACAGACAAAGCTAAAATCTAAACACCTCACATGCTCGTTGAATAGGTATAAAAGCGTCAGGGGGAATAAATATAGTTCACTGATAACTTAATCTCCGCCTATTCAAAGACCGAAATATGGGATTGTCACTGTGCATGGTGTTTACGGAAATACTTAATGCATTTGATAGATGAATGATAGCGATCAAAAACGGTAGACACCCACCTGTGGTTGGAGCATGAGCTGAGAGGGCGACAGCGTAACACTTGAGCGTCCTCAATTTCTAGCGGCTCCCTAGGAAGTCTCTTCTGGAACACTCTCAGGCTGGAGGCTAGTTGGGACCGATAGACGTGGGTGGAGTTCTTAGTCGGTTGGGGGGCAACAGGCTTACCGTCCAGGTAGTACGAAGTCTGTGGACCGAGGGAAGGCATATAAGCAGACACAAGCGTACCTATCCGCCATAGTTATGGTTAAACATCTGGGCAATATATAAAATATATATGGAGAATGGCTTCACAACGTATTTTGGTAGGAAAAAACAAATCCTTTACATCTATAATGTCAAATGCACCCCCTACTGACTTATTGATCAATGGTTGTAACCGACAGATCTGATGAAAACTCGATATGTTAGCATCATAAAAGGTGATTTATTGCATTCGCGTTTAAGGACAACATAAAAGCACAATACTATCGGTTGCAATAAAGCTTTAACCGGTGTTGCAATTCAGCGTATAGCAAACCAAATACAGTGATATAGTAGAGAAGGACAGAGAGAGTCGTTCATCATCTGGATAATAAATTGAGAGAAATCAATATGATAGCCTGTAACCAGGTGAACAGACGACAGGGGCATGCAGGAAACCGGCGATCTGGAACTCCGGTGTTCATCGGGTTGCTATGACGATGATTTGTAGATGCGATAAATACTTATAGAGCCCTGTTGACGCTGCGGGGTCAAGTGCCAGGGCTGCCAAGCAGGACAGTATGTCACAGGAGCTGGTGTGCGAGGCAATAATAGCTCCGACAACAGAGTAATTTAACGTAAAACTTAACCTAACTATAACAACGCTTGTACTGGCACGGACAATTACAGACGACATTATCAAATTATGGTTGTGAATCGCAGTTAATAGTGAATTACAGCGTTTGATATATATATCTATACAGGTGTATAGATCCAGTCACATCAAACAGGAATTTCCGGGGTTTTTTTTCCGGTTCGCTGTCATTTTGGGTAATGAGTGTCATGCAGTACGCTCGATAATATGGACGATTTCCATATTTACCTATGTATCCTAAAGTCATAATTGTCGTGTGTACAGAGTGTCATTTGTAAATGCGTGTACAAGGACATGCTGCCTGAAAAAGCTTCACTGTATACAGTTTACAATTTAGTTAGCGATTGTTACACGCGCTGTAGTAATTTTCCTGTCCACGGTGATATATATATATATGACAGGGAGTCAATAATGACGGTTGTGACATGTTATCACAGCCTGTTAGTTTTCACAGAGAGGTAACACAATGACAAACAAGTGCCAGAACTGTCACGTGTATATATTCCGAAAAGTTCACAGGCGACATCCACGGAAGGAAGGTATGAATTTCAGAGCTGAGCATTATCATCATGCCATGTTCGAAAGAAAATATCTTGATAAGAAAATGTCTTCACAGAAAAATGTCTTGAAATGTAAATGCCTTGAAAGTTCCTCTCGGTATTCATCATGAACGATATGAATAAACATGCAAGATTTATCCTTTATTTGATTGTTGTTTTTACGCCCTTCTGAAGAGTACTTCATTTATAAGGCGGTGTATGTGTCGTGGGCTTCCCCCGGGTTCTGCCTGCTTTCGTATATCCTTAATGCTGACAGCGGTCGCAAAAGTGAAATATTCTTGAGCATGGAACACCAATCACAAAAAACAAAAAAACAAAAAAATGTAGCACGACGGCTAGGTATCTGTGTGGAAGAAACTGAACAGAGCACGCGAGAGAAACCACCTCGATTCTCCAGATATATGACAATGCTCTTGACATGAGGCCGCAGCCATAGGCAGAGCACCTGCAGCCCCTCATGTCTGGAGTTAGTGCGCTTAGTATGGCTAGTATTACGAGGGTAGGCACTCGAAATAGGAGAAACACCTGATGTGTGTGGGATTCACATATTATTTCACACGATGATATTACGGCCATTATTACCTTTAGTTACAGCGAAAACAGCTGAAAGCTTGCTGCCTGCTCTTTTGCCAGTAACTTTACGAAAATTTTATAACAGTGTGAAATTTCGACCCATTTGCCCGCTTCGTCTACGAGAGGACAATAAACAGATGCATTATTAACACATTGATAGGGATAGGTCTACACTAATATGTTTCCTTCAGACAGACATTATTATAAAATAATAATAATAATATAAAAAAAATACTAAAAAAAAAAACAAAAACAAAAACCAAAAACAAAAAATATTATTATGTTAGATCAAAAGGCTTTGTTATTGCTGACAGAGAACACGAAGTGCAACCACATCATATGGGTGAACAACCTGGAATATATAGTCGAAACTGTAGCTAAACCTGTGTGTGAGAGAAAACAACCCGCTTCATGACGTCACCTGAAGAGATGTTATACCCATATTACCGGTTGTTTAACATGGAAACTTGTTCGGTCGCAGAGAGTGGCCGCTTAAGCAGGTGTTCGCTGAGTACAGGTACAATTACAGGTTTGACTATAGATAACATGTCATTCGTACTGCAGCTGTACTTCACATTGTTAATACACACTTGAGTATAAATGAGCACCATAAGCAACAGTAGCAAGTATTTGCACATTATACCTCTAACAATAATTCTTTAATTGATGCTGAACACTCTTTAAATTAACGAGGAATATAACATTAGCTGTAATAGCGAACTTTCTATATGCGCTGTTCGTCCATGTCATCGTTGTCAGAAAAATCTGAGGGAATAACACGACACAAGTTCAGCTGTCGACACTACTTCCTCACTGCGTATATATATCTAACCATGTCCACATACAGTAACATTCATCCTCGTTTTAGGTTCTCGAATCGAATCTCTTTTTCGTGACAGTCTGTCGTATATATTCAGTTATTTGAATGTCTTCGTCATGCATTATATCTACCTGTGTGCAGTTCCATATACAACATAAGTACAATGTTATTCCCGTCCATGATACGAAAGGATGCGCATCAACACACATACACACTTAATATCCTTGATTTCATCAGATTAACAAATTTGTTGCCTCACTAAATCAGAAGATATAATGTCATGACAAAGTTCAGACTTCATCCGATCGACAAACCTGCCACGTCACTAATTCACAGGATATGATATCATGGCAAACTTGAGACTTTGTCAGATTATCTCATGTTCGACATTACTAATTCACAGGATAAAAATCTGGCACACTTCAGATTTCGTCAGATTAACAAACCTATAGTGCCCCAAGAACTAGCAAGATATAAGGTCGCGACAAACTTCAGACCTCATCTGAAGAACTAATCTGTCACTTTACTAAATCAAAATAAATAATGTTATGACTTCAGACTTCATCAGATTAACAAATCTGTTGCCTCACTAAATCAGAGGATATAACGTCATGACAAACTTCAGAATTCATCAGCAAATATGTTGCCTCACTAAATCAGATAATATAACGTGCTGATAGACTTTAGAATTGATCGGCAAATCTGCTACGTCACAAAATTACGATACTAAATCACTAAACCAAGATGTACAAGATGTGTCACGCTCCAGTTTCTGGAGCAACACCTGTATGTATAATACTTAATGTATAGGCTACCCAACGTTTGTCGCATTATCTACATAGATTTCGAAAGGCCAAAATCAAGATAAGTCAGTGTTCGTTTGTTCAGGTAAAGATACCGCGGCCCCTGCCTCCCCTTTGCCGTACGCTATCGAGGTTATCTCAATAGCAACGACCTAAGTCAGTAGTAACAAAGTTATACACAGGTAACAGTGTGACTCAGTTCATGATCACACAACTATTCTATGAGGTTTGCCTACCTTTACCTGGGGAACTTGTTGAACCTAATATACCTGGTTAATGTCCTCCCTGGAATAAGTGAGTATCCTTAGTTCATCGAGGAAGAATTAAGTACTATATGCTGTAGGTAGTAGATGTTACATGTTGTCAATACGTTTCTAGCTATGTATGGATTACAAAATAGACATGACAGGTCGCTTAAGGAACGTCCCCACAAAATGACTTTGAAATCCTTTAATGTTGATATAATTTCAACTATATTTGTCCCATACAGTGCCCAATTCGATTGTGTCCCGTACATCCTCCGATTGGAATGTATTTATCCCATACAACACCCGATTCGATTGTATCTGTCCCACACAAAAACCGACTCAGTTGTATTCATCCTTTACGTCACCTTATTCTATTGTATTTGTCACATATATCACCTGATTGAACTGTATTTGCCCCATACGTCACCCGATTCAGTTGTATTTGTCCCATACGTCACACGCCTAGACTGTACTTGTTCCATACTAACTCGACTTCTGTTTTTTCGATATATAAACACAAATCATCTATATGTTTTATAGTTACCTAACATCTAATAAGCCCTTTCCGGAATTACACTCTTGTGCTGCAAAATCATATTAGGTGGAATAGTAACCTTTCTGCGGAGTCCTGTTTAAAATAATCAAGTTGGCTAAGCCTTGAACGTCCAAAAAACTGGCAGTGCAACTGAATAACGCACACATAGGCTTGTGGTAAAACATTTTCGTGGATTTGTGGTTAAAGCGATCAGCACAGACAACCGTGCTGTTTTCAATTCAAGTTCAAAGTCTCTAAAACTAATACCAATTTCATGAATGATGTGTAATGTTCATGTCAGCCATTAGAAACGATTTATGCTTGTGTATGCGTACGAAAGTTTTGCTTCGTAACCGACAATAGCAAGTGTTTGTATAAAGCCTTCCAAAAGCGAGTTTCAACAAGAGTTCTGGTGTACAGTCATTGTACATTCAAAGCATTGATTCAGAATGTCAGGAACCTTAAGAGAATTAGGTTTCCAACAGGTTTCAAAGAGGAAAGGTTGATCTTTAAAGCACCTGACTCGTTATAGGGAAGAAAACCACAGCATTTTGACATAACTGTAAGTGTAAACTATTACCTGATTGCCATGGTGTGAAAACTTTATCGTCACGTGACAGCGGCAATGTCGACTGGAGCTGTCTAAATTTGCACATGTGGTTGGCTCATGTCAAATTCTTTCACTGGTCAATGAGTATGGATAGTGAAAATAGCTCTTATCACAAATGGCAGTTGTAGCCCTCCAGTAACTTGAAACTGTTCGGGAAATTGACAATATATACCTGGTCACCATGGCAACTTTGGAATTGATCAACGGAATTGAAAAAAACATCAATATGTATGAAGTATTTAAAATTTGAAACTGTATCTCCCAAATTCGAGGAGTTTCGCCTGGACACAAAAACATCCTTGCGTGTGTATGTGAATTGATTAAAAGTAAATATAGACCTATATTTGTATGTGTGGTTACCGAGGTTTGTTGAGAACGGGACCCCTGTGGTCTCACAATCGGCCCAGCAATCCAGCCACAGAGAAGAAACCATGATGTGCCTATTTATAACTATACCCTAGGCTTCTGTCAAAAGAAAAAGCCACCCACACCCAAACACTACCATCTTGAGAATTGTGTATTAAAACCCAAAATATAGAAACACGAATGCAGCGGTAATGCCGTCTTGAATATTGTTTATTAAAACCGAAACTTGTGGGAACAAAAAAAGCAATGCGAAGATTATCTGATTTGAACGTATACAGAAATACAGAAGCAGTGTTCATCTCTCCTCTTATACATAATAACTGAAGTTTGTGTGAAAAGATTAAGTAATTGAAAAAAAACCTTTATTAACCCAGGTGAGTGTGAATCATGTAAGGAATGCGTTACCTACAAATAACCCTGGTGTCATTTATCTCAGTGCCCCCGCAGAAAATTTACATTGTTATCTTCAAGACGCTGTCATACCCAACAATCTATGTTAACCTTGTAGGCGTGGGCTGAATCGGGACTTCATCCACCCATCTCGGCCCACGTTCCTGAGTAGCGAGCCATGACGTGCTTGAACGGCTATTGGAAGCTGGAGTCAAATGGCGAGAAGTGGGAAGAGTACATGAAGGCAATGGGTAATACCATAAATACACGTGTTTTCTGTTTAGTCATATTACTTTTTTTATCTGATTTCTATGAAGCCCTATTGGGACCATGCTCTTCAACAAATATTTAGTTAAGATCAGGACGACAGTGTTGACGAGATTCGACATTCAGTAGAGAATTTAGTGCAAATCTTGCTACTTTGTCTAAATCTCGCGTCCTCAATGGAAACTCTTTTCCTCGGTCAGTTCTCCAAAACATTCGAGGAAATCTCGCCTGAAATTTGACCAGATTTATTGGAGTCTCTTTGAAATCTCGTCAGATTGTCACACATTCTTAAAAATTTCAACTACATTTATTAAACTTTGCTGTGTGGTTGTAATATCCGACTTATGCTGGTTTGGAGTAAATGTACTGGTGCGAGCATGGCCACATCCGTTTTCCATAGATTTCGGCTCCAAGCACACATACCTCAGGTGAAGGGCATCGTGACATTTGCGTGTGCTTTGTGGTATTGTGCTGCCCTTTAGTGCTGCCACGTCTTCATTATGTAACAGCCCAGCGTCATTTACAGTAAGGTATTTACCTGCATACAAATGCATTCACACAAGAAGGGACTTTCCCAACAAATTACCCAGTAGCTTTTAACTAACTCTGCTGTGTTGATATCGATGAATTGGGTTGGCAGGTGCTAAAATTCCTTGATACGTGGGCGGTATGTATTTAGAGCACCTGTTTAAGGCATTCAGTATCATGTGTTGCAAATAAAGGTTAATAGCAATGATTCGGCCATTTGTGTCGTCTTAGAGGTCTCTATTCTTAAACCTACATGCAGGCGATTAAAAGGTACCTTGTCCATACCACAAATTAATGTTCTGAAACTTTTATTGGCCTACATTATGTGTACCTATTTAGCACCTTGTCCTGTCCGAGAGCTATTGTCTGAAATCTACTCTAAGTGACCGGAAGTTTCTTTCATGACTTAGGTGCTAGTTTTTCCTGGATCTGAGAGTCCTATTGATTTTAGAAAGATAATCTGAGATTTGTTTGGAAGGTTGGATGATACAGTATGGGAAAAATGTGAGTTTTACCATCAGTCAAGACATTTATTTGCTTTTGAAGATGTACTTTTTTTGACGGAAGTTTAGGTCATTTCCAGTCTATTCATTGCACAGGGCTATACATCTGTGTTCGGCGTTACCATTCGTACATAGCAACCTAACATACACTTAGAAACAAGCCAACCTTTCTTCCCTTAATCCATCAGCGTGGTATAACCGACGCTTTGAGATGTGCGTGCGCTGCATGTATATTGGTGCTGCTCTCATACATCAGCCATCACTCATCATAACAAACACCTCAGATTGATATCTTCTGTGTTATTGTACGGTGAAGTTGTCGCACTTCAGATATTTGGCTTTCCTTACGATTTCAGGCTTCATAATCAATGTCAGGTTTGTGCGATTTATTCGTGACACAGGTATCAGAGAGCTGCCTACGCTTTCCTCCATTACAAGGTTTTGTGTACTTGTGTACTTTGTGGGCAAGAATACAATGACGAACCGGCACATACTGGCCGCCGCTAGATGGCGCTGGTACCCCATTAGTTTCGGGTTGAAAATGACGTAATTTGACGCTGAGTCTGCGTGACGTTTTTCACCTGCTGATTCGGACGAGATAGCGTACATTTATCTTGCAAGTAGCGGCCTCCGTAGAGTACGTGTGACATTTTACAATATATTAATTTATTTCACTGTTGTTTAACACCACACTCAGAAATGTTTAATTATTAAAATTTAAAATGTATTACGATGCATTCAGAGAAAATGTCAGTAATAGATGTTTAATCCAAGAGTATCCTGTTATAGCTAATATATATAAATAAGGTCATAGGGTGATTTGACATTTATTTACTTGAGGTTACATGTCATAGTTCGTCATGACAAACTTCCTGACATCAGCTCAAGACGGAGCCGGTGGATTCGAACTTTCGATCTCAATGATCCAGGACTACAGTGATCTGAACTGAGGCCGCGAGCGAGCGCCACTCCTCCATTATAGCTCATGCGCGCTAGAATGTCGGGTAATACGAGTAATATGGCAAAGTTTTCATCGCCACATATGCATGAAAGACTTCCAGTTTTTGTTCACGGAGATGAAATTTAGTATCAAGTGACAGACAAAATCCACGCGTAACAGCGCATAACTCGTGAAGTTGCGAAAGTGAAACTGAAAGAAGGCAACATGCCTTGGACTTCTCGCCCACGCTTCTTTCATATTTCAGAGAAAAACATTCCAGTCAAGATAAATTTAAATTTAATGCAAATTTACAAAGGGTATATCATGTCAGCTTTACGACAGGATGGGCATGGATTCAGTTTTGACACTGATACAGTATTTGTCTTTAGTGGCATATTACTAAACCGAAGTGTCCTGCACATTGCGTGCAGATATCTTGCCTAGTGCCATTTGTTACATCCTGTGTGTAGCGTGACGATTTGAATCAACATCGCCAGTCATTATTATAAAAACCAATGTATTCGTGACATTCTTTCAAACGCCTTCAATGTGTAAGCTTCTGACTATGAGCAATGTCCAGAACGTATGGTGCCTTGTTTCATGACTGTGTCTAACCTATGGTTAGGCTGTACATCGTGTTGAACGAAATCATCACGTTTTAAATAATATATGAATAGTTGCAATCAAAGCGCATCTGAGACACAATTTTTTCATTAATGACAATTTAAAACCTGCAAGGTACATGCTAAGGATATTGAATACACAAAAGCGCCAATAACATTACTTGCGATTTCCAGCATCACCGAAATAGTGTTGACTGCTTCTCTTTGTGCGTACATACTTCACGTACTCTCTTAGTTCTTCGATAGCTTGTTTTGAGTGTTGCCTTGGAAATTGGTCAAGATTGGGATTGTTGACCAGGAACATGCAGTATGGCTGGCGATCGGTCTATTTAATGGGGATAGGATTTATAAAAACACATGAAAATAAATTGTCGATAAATCTATTGATTTGATTAATCACTTAGTGATATCGATCGATCACTTGTCGGCTTGACAAATGAATTATATTGCTGAAATGACATACATATACATCATCCTTGGACTTCACCTTTGATACCTGGTACAAATTTCAGGAATAACAAAAGCGGTTCGTGTTTACAAGGGATAGACTTAGGTTTAGAAGCAAACTACTGTTAGACTGGTAAATCAAATGATGTGTGCATTTTTCTGAGATCAAAGGATAAAAATAATGATGATGATTTAAGGTTAAGTTTACTATAACTATTACTATTTACTACTGTTTACTATTACTAGACGGTGACTCTTAAACAGATGGGATATTTGTTGTACAGATGGAACACTTGAGCACCCACTATTAATGATAATAAAACTGGCAAAATGATTATCAAAAAGAAAGAATGGTAACAGTACACTTTGATCCGATGACTTATACGGTTTGTCTGCACAGATCTAAAATATTTGTGAAAATCTCAGTGAGAGACTAAATTTCCTAAATTCGAAAGTCTGACATGTGTGTATTTTTGATGCGGGCTGCCCGGTATTTTGTAGGTGTGAACATAGTGCTGCGTAAGGTGACCAACAACCAGACATTTTGCAGGTGTGAACGTAGTGCTGGGTAAGGTAACCAACAATCTAACATTTTGCAGGTGTGAACATAGTGCTGGGTAAGGTGGCCAGCAACCTGACATTTTGCAGGTGTGAACGTAGTGTTGCGTAAGGCGGCCAACAACTTGACATTTTGCAGGTGTGAACATAGTGCTGGGAAAGGTGGCCAACAACTTGACATTTTGCAGGTGTGAACATAGTGTTGCGTAAGGTTGCCAACAACTTGACATTTTGCAGGTGTGAACATAGTACTGGGTAAGGTGGCCAACAACCAGACATTTTGCAGGTGTGAACATAGTGCTGAGTTAGGTGGCCCACAATCTGACATTTTGTAGGTGTGAACATAGTGCTGCGTAAGGTGGCCAACAACCTGACGATCTACGAGGAGCTGAAGCAGGAGGGTGACGAGTGGGTGCTCAACCTCACCTCCACCTTCAAGAACCAGTACCTCCGGTTCAAACTGGGCGAAGAGTTCCTCGAGAGTACTGCCGACGGCAGGAAGCCCATGGTAAGCTCACGCCGCATTGCTTGTAATCGTATTGCTCAAACACGTGCTTCTCTCAGTGCTGAATGGTGTATTCATGTGCTTGTCTGAGTGCCATACAGCCCACCTACGTTCTTGTCTCACTGACGTACAATCTACCCTCGTGCTTGTCTTAGTGTCGTGTTGTCTACTCACGTCCTTGTCTGAGTGCCATACAGATCACCCATGTGCTTGTCTCAGCGCCGTATGGTGTGTTTACGTGATTGTACAGTATATCGATTCTTGATAAAAGAACATGATTCCCTTTGACCAGTATTTATCTAAACCTGGGCCAATGTAATATTGTCCTTTTAGGCCACATTCCAACAAATTTGCTGCACCCGTTACATGTGTGTACGTACATTGCAAAAACAAATTAACAAATCACAAAACAGTGCAAAACGTTCAACTGGTCTAAGTGGGTAGATCACCATACATTTACAGAGGCCCTTAAACAAAGGCAGTTAACAGGAATAATAACCTTAATCATGACGTCGATGCTTGTGACCAAATCTTCATGGCAAACTGACATTCATTCAGTATCAGCTAACAACACTTTTTGTTGCTATCTAGCTTTCTGTCATTTGTGGACTATCCCTCACCCCCACACCCCACCCCCGCCCCAATATACCGACTTTTCAGAAAATGACCTTGTATAACTGAGCATTTTTACTATTTTCTGTTTACAGTCAACCTTCACAGTTGAGGACAACAAACTGGTGCACAGACAAAAGGCAGTCAAGAAGAATGAAATAGATTCCACAATAATAAGGGAGTTGATTGACCCTGAAACAATGCATTTGGTAAGATTCAGCCATTGTCTTCGGTGTATTTCCAACCCTTTTTAATCACGATCTGAATTTGTCGGATATAAAATGAATACGCAGGGGCCACTGTGTTAAGACACTTTCTAATCAATCACTGCTGGTTCAACTCCAACCTCGGACAATGGGTATTTTCACCATTTCCTCTGTCCGCTGTTTGGTAGCCGAATGATTTGTCTCACTGAGGTTCGCTGTAGAAACCATTATCTGTCTTCCATCAATATATAGCATACGCACATAGCTCTCTCTCTATTGTTGAAAGATGAAAGTTTGGGAAATTGTGGGGTGTAATTTCTCAGTTTCTTGCCAAATGTCGGTGGCTTATCATGCATGGACATATCACTGATTCTTTCGCTGGACGGCATGTACGTGTGGTATAAGTGAAACATTACTGTGTACGTCCTTTAGCTTTAGTCAGTCAATAAGTCTTGGGGACGTTTTTTTGTTGTGGCCTGCAGTACACTGATAGCTGACCTTATAGCGGGAACCTGATTTCTTAATTGGCCAATTCATATAGTATGTCTTTGTGAAATCGAAGTTTAAATATCACATATCAATTAAGTATCAAACACCGTCAAATAAATTTTTTTCTTCTTACAGACTGCCATAGCTCATTGTACCAACGGAACGGATGTGACATGTGTACGTGTATTTAAACGCTACACGCCGTGACGCAGGCGTGACGTATAGATTAACTAAATATTAAGTCATAAAGTAAAGGACTTGGTGTTCTTGTTGCTTTTTGTTAAACAGAATAAACAAGACCGGTCAGTATTTAAAGGGAGGAAAATTCTTGTGATATACACGCGTTGTTAAAGTATGACAACTTAACGTTCTATATGTGTGATATGTCGCAATGTGTGCGACGAGATACAGCAACGATGATCAACCAATGATAGGCGTCAACGATGGAATTGTTTTGCGTCCAACAGGTGAAGAATTTCTCTGTAAAATATCCGGTTAACTTTCAATGCTTTATCCAATGTCTATCAAATCACAATCCCACTCTTCACATGCCTGTTCTTTCAAACAATCAGAGCCAGCAATGTTCAATGCAAAAAGCTCCACTCTACTAATACTACTCCATCCGTGAAGATATCATTGAGGGCCGAGCTGGACTGCTATATGTACAATATCTGAGCAAGGGAATCTACCTAACAATTTAACCAACAGTCCTTGTTAATGTAGCTCTGGAGAACTCAGCCATAAGACTGTTCTCTCACAGCAGCTGTGTAGTAGGCCTAAGCTAGCGGCTGTTCATCTGTTTAGTTAATAAAGGCTATGTAGCTTTATGTTCATGTGTGATTACTGGGTTATTATAATTATTGGCGACGGCGATTGTTATGTGGTAAATACGATAATAGGTAAATGATGGTATATTGTGACGGTGTGCCATACACGTAAACAAATGGCTACCAATTCAGCAATTACACGGAGATGAGTCTTTTGCACCACTCCGAAAAAAGGGAGGAAATGGAGAGGGGTGGGTGGACATTCAGCCAGAGGAGACTAGATTTGAACACTCGACCACACAAGTCGATGATTTTGGCCTCTAGAAACAAGAGCCTGGTACCTTTTAGCCTGCGAACGGCCTAAGCTAACTTAACTTATGTAAATTCCTATACAGATAAATGAATAATATAAACACTTATCGTAGTATTTACGAAAACGGCAGAGAATATTTCTCTCCATAATTTTTCATCTATAAAGCGAATAGCAGTTCAAAACGACCACAGAGTTTGACAGAAGCAACATGTTGACATCATGAAGATTCGAACTCTTCACATCCGAAGTTCTACACACGTTCACGACAACTGGAAACATGCAAATCTATAGGAAATGGAAGTTTTTCCATTTCATATGTTAATTACATAGAATTCCAATTTCCGATAGCATGATGGGTCTCAGCATTTGCGTACTTTAAGAAGCATTTATCCAGACGCTAGGGCAAATACTCAAATCGTTTCTGCAGTTTCGTTATTTCGTCATTTGAAGTTGTTAAGTTGTTTGTAGGGTATTTATCGAATTAACTAATTAATCGGATGAGTTATTACTTGACTTTTTCTGAACGCTGCCAGTTCCACCCATGCAGATGTCCAGATTCCTCCTTCACGAATAAGGGTACTTTGCTTTGAGCCATAGGTTAATCGCATCAGTGGATTATGGATTATTCACAGCCAGTGGAACAATTAGTGATTTTTGCTTTGATTTTGATCAAGTGTAAACTAAAGGGAGATAACCTCTTGTACTCCTCATTGGGCATGGACGATAGATGCAGCAGTTTTCTAATCACATGTAATAGTGTTAACGTTATTTGGGATATGAACTTTGAGTTCAGCACTGATTTCCAATACAGATGAACGCTGATTGAGACCAATCCGGGTTTCGAACCAGCAACCTCTTTGTATGGAACACTAATGGCCAACAATACATGTCAACCAATCTAGATCTTTCGGCCAGTGCGACCATATACATTGCTGGCGACTTTGAACTCGTTTGGTCAAAACACCAGAAAAGCTCTCAGCCCGTTTTCAAAGCTATGGTCACTGCTATACCCAGAAAGTGTAAATCCCAAATATCGACAATACTGTTCTATGATGAATACCTATACCACTTTCTGAATGCCATTCACCAATATGATAATGACATTACCGGAAAAAAAGCCGTCGAGATTTGTTTTGGTCTCACTTCATAATTACATATAGGCATTGTGTACGCCTGTATGTTTTACGGATCTTCCGGCTACCGGTTGATAAGCTATTAACTAGCCTGTTGATTATAGGTGTGTTGACTTACCTGTATGGTACAGGTGGGTCTGAATCTCCGGGAGAACTCCATACTGACCTCTCGAACCTGTTCCGACAGCCTCCGGAACTGGGCCTGCCACGGAGGAGGGAAATAGTCATCGTGAAGCATGATGTTTAAACAACCAAGCGATTGATTCTTACAATCATGTAAGAACATGTACTCGAGGCTATAGAGCCCAAGTGTCAGCTGGGCTAACGGTCTGGGACATACGCTTAACGGGCATTATCCACGTTCTTGTGTGTCGAATCACTGCTGACATAATGGTTATTCTTGTCTCAACACCATAAGGTATATAGACCGAGCACAACCTGGATACCTTTCGGAATGTCTTCAAGCAGATATATCCAAAGTTCTGTTCAAAACAGAAGTGCAAATTCCACTGCACTATTTGCTCCCTGGAGCGAATTGTAACAGCCTATTCCACGAAGGCCGCGTGAAGGGAGTAAGGCAAGTTCTCTGTAAAATCATGAAAGCCTTGGCCAGCAAAAGGGAAAAGTGGATTGTAAAAAGTCGGCTATGCTCTGTAGGCCGGTAACTAAGCAAGCACGGGCCAGAACATGGTAAGGGCGTATTGAGTACACATGATCCTATGCGTGTAAATGGTGCTTAACAACCGATCAACGCCCCAGTGTCACCGGAGCACAAGCAATCGTGCACAATTCAGCAGTAGGGTATGTGACGGACTGCTCGAATCGCGTGGTACACTTACATTTCCAGTCTCAGGCCGCCTGTTATGCGAGCATTTAAGTCTTCTATTACAACTCGTAAAATGCCAATTGCAGACGACAAATTATAGAGATCGAGTTAAATATCCGAGTTAGTGTTTGGCAAATAGTATCAACTAGGTTTTGTTATGTAAGAAACATCGCAGTATGCAGAGAATGAACAACCAAAGAGTCTTTGGCCGGTCGAGTTGATGCTCGGGCCATGCAATCCATCACCACCCACGGCAAGTTTGTATACGCTCATGTTAAGGCCACACACAATTGCAACTGTACTGCCTCCATGTCTTGTACATGTATAATGATCAGTAGTCGATGACTCGACTCGCTGGTTGCATACTTCAGACCACTTACATGTAATGCAAACTTCCTAACCCAGCCGGGCGTGGTAAGACTGTTTCACTGTGTCAGGATTAGTACACTGTTTGGCGATATGGGTTCATCGTATATGGTCTTTGGACTTCTAAGTACAAAAAATGTTTAAAAACACTGCGCGAATCACTGTGAATTCATATTTATCAAATTTTCTTTTATTAGATCTCAAATTACGGGTTAACCAAACATATGTTTTCGACGTGTGTACGAAACACTGTTCATAGAATTAGTCATTTGTTAAACACGCCGGTGCTTTAAGCTGTTGACCACGTATTAAAAGACTTATGTGTTCAGTGATATCAAGGGTGTCCACGCTGGCGCATTATAAACTATGGCATATCCCGCCATGTAAAACTGTCAACCAGGACATCCATGTATAGCCAGGATAATGACTCCCCTCGACCGGGTGCAACCATTCACGGTCTAACAAACTCAATTTCACGGAACAACATGCGTATCATGAACATATATATCTGGGCACAGACCTCTATTTCCAGAATTGTAATTTGCTACTGCTCACGTCGGTAACCGAAGGCCCCATATCAGGTGTTAATCTGTATACTCTAGAGACATGTCAGCGTTGAAGCCATTTATGTATGGGAGCCGATATCTGCCATCCGTGCATTCGTCCTTTCTATGTGATTATTTAGATCCGAAAATAATGCGAAAGAATTAAATAAAGGACGGAACAAAAAAGGGCGCGGCGAAAGTAAGCGAGAGGCTAAACCACCAGGTTTTGTAACCTCGCTGCTTTGTACTTTCGCCTCGACCTTTCGTACTTTTGTTTCGCCCTTTTGTTCTTTTGCGTTTTGCTTGATGTAAGAACACAAAACAGCGAAACAACGGTAGTGCGAGATTCCACCAAACCCTGCTCTTTCGTACTTTTGCCTTCCGATTTTAAATCGCTATGCGCATGCTAACCGGAAGGCAAAAAGTAAATACTACTACCGTGGTAGAAGTAAGCTATTCTGAATTATGGCGTGCATGATAAACCCACTAAATAAATAAATAAAAAAATAATTGATATACCTCTGTGGCATAAGTAGATAACGAGAGGAATGGCTTACCTTGGTCAGCTTACAAGGAAGGTCATCTGAAACATATATATATATATATATTAAATAAAGGTAAAGTGAAATAGAGTGTAATGAGCAAAGAGTATTATCAAGTTTGTTGTAATTTGTTTGTAAATATTTACTTTAAATCTTAATGATAGTGTATGCAACAAGTCTTGTTTTCCCCAGATTTTACGAAAAAAAAAAAAGAAGCTGTTCATAAAATTGACAACTTATTAATCGTACGAATCTTTTCTCAGCTGCCTGTTACTTGTCTGATTAAATGATAAACGACAACTAATATGTTTCCAATGCTAATGCTAATCAACGTTTATTTACAAAATTCTCCTGCTTCTTTCACAAGATTTCGGAACCGCGGACAAAATAAGAGGTCAGCCTTTGGGTGGTCTGAGATGACAATTGTTGGAGATCACCCGCTTTACATCAACATATGTATATCATAAGATCTGTTGTATAAGTTTCGAAAGAGAAAAACTAATACCTCCACAGTACAAGTCACAGAGCATGACATTAATTTCGCCAATAGGCCACGTGACATTTCTCTCACCATTCTGTGACGGTGCTGTCTTTGCTTTAGGGTAATCATCCCCTTGAGCCCTCTCTGCCCAGCCCAGTCGATGTAGGGTGTTCTGGGACGTATACAACAAAGACATTAGTGGACAGTTTATCATACTTCCATACCCACTGCTACACGATCTCCACTGTCGCTCAGATATTTGGATGTCACTAAACCTGTCGAGCCATACTACCTTTCATTTAATTTCCTGGGAGTACTGCCAGAGATCTGCCACCTCACAACTCAGCCACTTATCTTATGTCTCTTGCCAGACTACAGACACTCGTAAACAGGCGCGCTACAATTTCGGCGGTCTCATCTTCATTATTTAGGAGCTGATTTGCCTTGAATCTCATCTCTCCACGTTAAAACAAAAAAGACGCCATGTTTATGGCGGCACTTCCGTTTGTAGCGCGTAACCATAAAACATGGCGTCGTTTTTGTTTTAACATGAAGCGATGTGCTTCTAGACCGGTCAGCTCCTATATAATGCAGGTGTGACCGCCGAAATCAACAGGAATGCAGGAACCAACAATACAGACTACACAGCTTAGGTCCGAATTACTTTAGACTGGAAAGGTTTAAATAATGTTTATTTATTTGCAAAAGTGAGAATCAAGCCACACGTAGTGATATGAAGAAAGCTGGGCTAACACTAATTTCACATTAAATAACGTCTTGGAATAATATATACGCGCGCAGCCAGTTTGCAACCGTGTGCAGCCAGCCAGCATCAAAGTACGAAGTCTCATGTTAGACACCACAATTCGACATCATGACCGTTGCCCTCTCCACGACTCGGTCGGTTATTGTGTGTTGTGGCGAAACAGCGATCGCGGCGTTATTTCTGCGTCCTAAAGTAGCGAAATAACCGAGTCGAGGAGAGTGTAACGGCCATGGCGTCGAACTGGAATGTTTTGCATTGGGCTTCGTACTTTGAAGCTGGGTGGGGGGTAAGGGACGAAGGCAAGACCACCGCGTTTGTGTTTTCTAGTTGCTGTGTCTGAACTGTCGTTAATATGTGTATGTGTATCGAAAACGCAGTGCGCAAGAACCCTGGACTGCCTACACGATTTTGCAGTTACCGGTACAGCTCCTGTAGCTTCGTGCTCTAAGTGTAAGAGCTTCGAGGCTACCTGGAGCTAGTTCAGTGCCGAGCGATAGCTGAATAGATCCAGTTTATATTAAAATGTGGACATGGGCATGTTCCATCGACTCTATGAGGATCAATCCCACACAAGGCCGTGTGGTTTGAGTCTCACTTGGTTACAGTGTAACTGCTGTCGCCTATGAACGCACCAAACCTATCAAGAAGCTTTGACGTCTACATGTTGGTTACGTGCAAACAATTTGCAGTGCAGAACTACATGTGTACTGATATTTCTTGGTTTTCCAGTATTTTAATCAAGAAATGATGACATTTTTACACCGGAAGGATGTGTCTTTAAGTGGGTGCCTTGTCCATTTGTGGTCGGCAGATCATTGCTCAAAGAACCAAGTAACGACGCAATGAATGAGTGAATGAATGAATGAATGAATCAATAAATGAAATCAAAAACGACACAGCGCTCCACCATTTCATGACTATTAACTTGTACATGCATGCTGACTTAGTTGTTGCTAAATTACGCAGACTGACATTTCACATTAATCATCAAGCTTACCTTGTCTAGCTTGGAGAACCCTGTGTCGTTAAGTTGTGGAATTTCGTTGCTTTCCAACTTGGCTTGTGCAGATGCCTTTCTGTGGAGGATTCTCCCGGGCACACGCTTTTTCGTCGCTTCTGAGTCGTTCTGTTTTTGTGTCAGATCGCATTTACACCTAAAAACAAAATAACAGGAGTGTATACATGTACTTGAGTTATTTAGGGGCAAACTCATTCCATCGAGCTTTTCCTACATCTACATGTAGCATCAAGCGGATAATCTGGCTATGAAGCTATCATAAAGTTTTTAATTCAACAGCAGCTGATAAGACGTTAGTGTATTTTACTTAGCTTTACGGGCCTCCATCCATACGTCTTCGTGCTCCACGCAAGAAAGCGCAGAGCAATCGGCAAACATATGTACTCACTTATGCCATGCTTTAAAAACAAGGAATGTTGTTGAGTTTTAAATTTAGACGACAGGTAGGATCATAAAAGCATGATTCTGCTGTACTACGACAACTCCGCTTCTTATGAATGGCTAATTTTCCTTTTAATTTCAGCATTTGGAAAAATTTACCTTTCCGTGTATGTGGTATTATACCCACATTTGACAAAATGTCTTTTGGCGTATAGTGAATTCATTCTAAAATACTAGTATCTAGTTTACATTCAACCACTTTTTAGCTGGGATTCTGAATACACATATGCCATGTAACGACTGGATCTTGATCAACCACATGAGTGTGAACACAGTTACATGTTTATTTATTAGGGCATGCGGAAAAAACTTACGTATCAGACGGGTCGTCTTTGTCAGGGTCTTTCCACCCTGGCACTGGCCAGTATTGACGGTACACTGTTGTCAACAGAGATGTGTTGAACATGGCTAGTAGATGTAGAAGTTGACTCAAAGACTTGGCTTCTGTCTTTTCTCTTTTTCTATGCTTTCAGAGGATTTTTTCGCACATCGGGCTTGAGGCATTGTCTTTATAGTGCCTGATATCAATGGAAAACTGGAAGGAAATGTATGTATTCGTCACACTGTAGCCTTACCAGACATAATATCCGTATTGATTTGTCATCTCAGTGGGCATTCCTGAAAAATATTGCCGTTAATGTTAAATTCACGAGAACTTGTGCCGGTGTCCATATTCCTCGGTTCTTTGTATGTAATGATATCGATGTGCTACCAGAGATAAAGACCCCCGCCATAACGACGGAGGCAAAGCAATGGTCATAGAGGGCAAGTTTCCTCTCTTTGATCCCAGAAACGTTAAGACGTTTATATCCATCCAACATTTGTCACGAATTTCACAAACTGAAGTCTTGAAGTTTCACGCTTAGCACACACTTAGTTCTTCCACCGCCAGAACATCTGAGAAATTCCCTCACTACTCCTCTAGCTGTATACCTGTCCAACTCAAGACAGCGTTGGCTAGCTTTCCCAAGCCTGATCGAACACATTCCGTTTGACCTAACTGAATGGCCTGTTCCTGATCAGATTCATTAGGTAATTGATATCCAGAGATTACAAGGCTAATGGGGACAAAGCCGCAACGATAAAAACTACCGTCTTGGTTTTAAGTTACACACCACGAGGAAATCACAGGCAGAATGCACCTATCAGGCGACCAATTAGCTTATCTTGGTGAAGACAGAATGACTTTGATTGTAGATAATCAGCAACTAGGAATTATCGGTATACATAATTTTTGGAAGCCTTGTTGTTAGATATCGGATTCCAGAAGCAATAAACGAACCAAGAAATAAATCTTTCGTCAAAGAATAGCAGATTGCAACAACAGTAGCTGATCAGTTTTTCCTTACCAGCATTACTGACACATGAAATTAATCAGTTCAGCTTAATAAAGGAGTATATTGTCTCACCTGGTAAACTCATGCGGTATCAAACAACATACCATTTCAAATATGGTGTTCGGAATCACCTAAGCCACTGACAAAAATATACATTTGAAGTTTCCATGGCGTTGCTATGAAAGGAACTCTTGAGCATATGACATCTTATTAAGTCGTCCCCACCATCGAATTATACCGTGATTTGGAAAAATGAAATACACCCCCGTGTGTCTACGTATACAGGTAGGCAAAAGTAAACCGAGGAATAATCAGTTATTCCATGGAATTATTACCGTTGGTTATACGCCCCAGGTATCCAGTCCAAGGAGCTTTACACACACAGAGCAGCGCTCATCCTCTTGCCGTAGACTCACCCGATCTCCACCATTATTCTTCCCATTATAGACCATATGTACCTGGCCTGGATTTTTACCGATTCTCTCTCGTTGTTAAAAAAGGGCCCCAGAAGAATACAGGTGTGACTGGTCTTTGAACCGAGCCGAATGGATATATAAATACCGATACTATCGAACATTTATGACCGGTGAATGAACACTTGAAGTCATTGTAGGCAGTAAAATGGCCACATAATAACTTTAGCCCAGTTTACTTTGTGCCAGGGCGCGCGTGAATGCTGAATATACGACCACAGTCCGCCGGATCACTCACCCGGGCTGTATTTCAAGCATATTGACAGAGCGTTACCTGGAGAGAATGATTCTGTCAATAAACCTGTCTGCACCAGACATACCACCTGCAAAGATCCCTTATCCGACCCGTAAAGTCGGTATTAGACCTTCGGTCATTGGTCGTTACTGTTATAAACTGTTACAATTAATCACCAGGTGTATAGTGGGAATGGACTATGTGGTGCACTACCTCGTTCAGAATTATGAGGTCAAATGGTAACCTCAGTTTCGACCTTCGAACACCAACTCTCAACCGAAAGTCTTCGATTCAATCCGGAAAAAAACAGTATTTCACTTTTATAAAGAAACAATTACATGGGATCATTTAGCATGAAAAGGAAAATATATAAACATAATGACGGTAACGTTCGAAAAGGAAAATGGAAGCACGCAGTTTCAAACAAGCGTGTTAAAGACATTTAGATGTCTCGATGAAATGTCAAGCTTTACACCGCGGTAATCATATCTCGCTTGTTGCTCAACAATCGGCCAGGTGTCAGTATCATGTGAGTGCGTGAGGGATCATGTCTGGTACCATGCATGACGTTCCTTTGAGGCAATCAAACATAGTGACCCAAACAAATATAGTTATAGTTTTTAGTACTATTTGGAAAAGTACTATTTATGAAATTTTCTATTTATGAAAACTTTTATACCAATTTTTTTTAAACGGCTTTTCAGTACATTGAAAAAATGCACACATATCAAGTAACAAGAGTTTACAACATGGGTTAATTGTTCGGAGAAGGACGATCGGTCAGCGCCCTAGCTTAATTATGCACTGAAATATTTTAATTGGAAGTTGGAATAAATTTTTGGTGTTTTAATTAGGATAAAACGAGCCAAAGGTTAATTTCAACATGCACTCATTATTGGAGAACTGATTTAATGAAATGGTATAAGTGTTAAAGATTCTTTCACATATACCCTTTTCACGAACTCCAAGGTTCGATTCAGTATTGCTCTTCTGGTCACAGGATCACGAAGCTTAGGCCTATAGGTTTTATCTTACAAAACGTTTCCTGAACGTGTGCCTCAGTCACCATAAGGAATTTTTATGCTATGTTACTATGAGCTGTTCTCAGCCTCAGCTAAGAATGAAGACGAGCATTCATTTTCAAATGTAAGTTCAGGAATAACACCAAATTACGACTGAAGTTCTAAACATCCCCGTGACGTTGTGGACGGTCTTGGATTGATGACGGATCAAGTAGATTAGAAATGAAGAAGACAGGTCGATTCAGGGACGTTAATGTTCCAGTGTGATTTATTCAAAATCTCACACTCAGTGTGTACATAATTCAAATCTTCTATCAGTTTACTAAACATATTAGTGGGTGCAGAATTAGGATTGTTATCTGAGTGTATAAACATAGTAGTGGATTGCATCAGCACGAACATGAAGAGTTACGATTGTCAGATGTCGATTTTCGACGTCTAGGTCCCCTTGTGTATATTTATTTACTTATTCCTTTGATAAGAAAAGCGGACAGAGGCCGGGGGACACCCACGACCATCCAATGGTTGCTGGCAGATCTTCCAATGCACATCCGGCCAGCGGGGAAAGCAGGCTTGATCTGGATGTCAAAGCAACCACATTGGAGACAGGATCCTGATCACTGTGACAGACATATTAAGCATAGTAGACGGACCCTCACCTTGCCAATTCTTGACAGAACAGGGATAGCTGTGTATAAACAAGGGATTTATAAATTCATGAAATCCTACATCACTGAAGAACTTTGAAATACTTCAGAAAAGTTATGTTGACATGGCACCTGCAAAGTAAACACAAATCTCAAAAAAACATGTCAGGTTTTACTTGACAAAACTAGAAAAACTCCATATAAATTCTACAAAGTCATCAACATTAATGACGTGGTATTGCGCAAATAGCCTCTGACGTACAAGACTACAACGAAGAGTAAAACAAGAACAGCGACCACATGGAACTTCTTTTTGCACAGGAAGTTTTAGAAAGACTCAGCTACCATAGAGCTTGCAGCTACTGATAATCAAATCATCGATATATAATGGAAAGTACCATTATTTCCCATATACAGAACTCATTACACATGATGTTAGGGAAAAAAACAGCCGAAACTTATTTATTTATTTATTTACTTATTTGATATGTCTTTTACGCCGTATTCAGGAACATTTCACTTATACGACTGCACCCAGCATTATGGTGGGATCGAGAAAACCGGGCAGAGCCCGAGGAGAGGCCCAAATATTAGGCAGTGTACACAAAGCACTGATTCTTGATTGGTTGATTGATTAATTGATGGGTGAATATATATATTTGAGCTGTTGTCCTCTTATATTGTCACCAGTGCCCCGAAGGCGATAAAGATAAAATGTAAATAGGAACCCTTGCAAACTGTGCATGGGAAATCGTTTCCCTCTCGCTCAGGGAGATGACCAATCTTCTGCGAAATGACGCGAGGGCTTCACCGGTATACGGCTGACGGGTTGTTAACAGGTGTAGCCAATGAAATCAGCCAGCCACAAATATTCGCCACTAACCATACGCCTAGAGTGTCTATTTCCAGTAAATACATAGGCTAATATCTCTACACAAGACATCTGTATCATATTTGCTTTTGAAACAAAATTTTATCGTCCAAATAATAATGTAAATAGGTAACGGGGCCTTTTTATAGGACATTTATAAATATAAAGGTGAACTGATATACATATAAGCCTGTCCCGTCCTGTAATTTTAAATATTATAGTGAAAAAAAATCTGTATATGGCTGTAGAATATATTTTATCTATTTATATATTTTTGATTTACAACAATATGATTTGGTTAACCAACGTGATACTTCTGAATGTGCCAGACATCCGGTTAACCTATGTGCATTAATATTAATTATAGCTGTTTATTCCCTTGTCTTGTGACAATTCGGATAACTACGGTACCGTAACAGTGACATGGTGCAAAAGAAAATATTGGTCATAAAGAAAAACACAGTATTTAAATTTTCCCATGTGTATGTTTTTTATCTCGAGATAATTGACGAGTAGAAAAAAAGTGAGCACGACACAGTAATGATCTCGCGCACGACATAATGAAGATGTCGAGAGCACGGGATAATTGTTATGTCGTGCGAACGACTTAACAAAGATGTCGTGCGCACGGCTTAACAATTATCTCGTGCTCTCGACATCTTTATTAAGTCTTGCACCCGATATCTTTACAAATCGTGTTCACGAGGTAATTGTGCCTTTTTTGTTGGTCAGTTATCTCAAGAGCACTACTTAGTAAAGATGCCGTGCATACGACTTGTTTAAAAAAAAACACACAAACTGAAAAATTAAATTTTTTTTTTATTATTGCCAATATTTTTCTTTTGCACGGTGTCACTTTCACGGTAGATAACGGTCTATCGTATAATGCTAAACATTTAAAAGTTTTCTACGATGACGTCATATTATTATCCTGCATATCGTACACAAGTGCAGAGAAAGGTATTTTTCTGACCACGTCTTCGTCTTTATTTATTTATTTACTTGTTTGGTGTTTTACGTGGTACTTAAGGGTATTTCATTTAAGCGACAGCGGCCAGCATTGTTGTGGGAGGAAACCGGACAGAGCCCGGAGGAAAACCAAGTCTACAGCATGCAATGTACTCTATGAATACATACAACATGTATTCAAGTCACTTTACGAATGATCTCCCATATGGTCCATAGTCTGTGGTCAGACTGGGAAGAAATTAGGTCACAAATAAAGTGTCACTCTTACCTATTGCAATAGCTCTATTTATAACACTGTAAGGTTGAGGTGACTTCGGGCCAATGGATCTTTATTTATAGCACAGAAACGGGATTACGTGGCCCAGAAAAAAATCAAAGATGGCGGCGCATTGGGCCAACTATTATCGATATTAGTAACTAAATAGGCCTACTGAATTGTGGAAGGTAACATAGACGTTGATGCATGGGGCAGACATTTCATATCTGCCAGATGTTTTGAAGGCAAAGACACAGGGGGTGGGGGAGAGGGTGGGATGGAGGTTGGAACAGCTGCTTTCCTGCAAGCTAAGAAGTCAACTTGTTGTTCCAGATGCGGTGGTTGCTCTCTTCTACATGGCCTACATATTACATTTCCAGTCTGTACAGGCTGACTGCTGTACAGCGTGAGGAGTGCACAGGCTAACACTAGCTTTATGAAGGCTGCCCGCTGTGGTTGTACACACTTTGCGAGTATAGATATTCGGGCATTGTGGAGCTTTAAATTACGTATACCGGTAAAGGGAAGTGCAGATTTTCCAGACCGGTATAGAGATATACCATGTATGGCATTTGATGAAGCCCCAAATCGTTGTATGCTCATTATCTGTATGCTTAATTATCTGTCTGTGAGCTTTGCATGCAGCCTACAGATCGGAGATTTTTAATTCTTAGGTAACTCGATAAAAAACATTTATGGGCTTCCTACTGATATTCTCCGATCCAGTGGCATCAAATTTATAATTTGAGGTCGGTTCGTTTGGATTAAGTGAAAAACAAAACGGGAACGATCAAATCATGTTTAGTCTTGCGTATACCCTAGTCTGTATACGTCTAGACTGAATCAAAACGGGCTCTACCCGGTTTCCTCCAACAATGATGCTGGCCGCCGTCGTATAAGTGAAATATTCTTGAGTACTGCGTAAAACACCAATCAAATAAATAAATAAATGAATCGGACCATATTTGAACCCAGGTTTGAGGCTTTGCTGTGAAGACAACAAGGAGCAACATGAAGTACGTCAGCACCAGAGGCGGAACCAAGCCAGCCACATTTGAAGAAATTTTGTTTTCCGGGTATTGTCAAGATGGCGGTCTCTTTGTACCAGAGACCGTGCCAGAGCTTTCCAAACAAACATTGCGTGATTGGTCCAAGTTGTCGTTCGTTGAACTTGCACAACGAATCGCCAGGTTGTACATTGATGAAGAGGAAATACCTACTAATGACCTGAATGGTAAGATGATTAATTTGACCTGACCAAGCTTGCCCAATCACACGATCTTCGGGTAATGATTAATGTATTACAGTAATCTATATGCTGTATTGTAAAAGAAAAGCTGTATTGTAATCCACATCCTTATTGTTATCCACATACCATATTGTATTTTTAATCCACATTCTGTATTTTAATCCACAATCTTTATTGTAAATCCACACAGTGTATTGAAATATACCGGTACCAGCTGAGTGAGTGAGTGAGTGCTTGAGGTTTAATTTCGTGCTTAACAATGTTTCTGTCATATGCCGGCAAGGAGTCCTTCTGGTGTGTGCATATAGTGTGTCTTATTGTGGCAGAGCTAGTCACAGCGCATTTGGTAGAGCGTCCGCTTTCGGACGGGGAGATCTGGGTTGAAACCTGGGTTGGGTCATACCAAAGACTTCCTCGCAAGGCGCTCAGCAATAAGAGGATAGAGGGTGGACTTTTCGGCCCGGTGTCAGTATAATGTGACTGGGTGAGAAGGCTTATTGGGTGTCTTCGGCAAGTTGTCTCGGTGAGGCAGCACGAGATAAAAGATACGGTGGAAATCCGTCCTGCACCAAGGAGACACCACCTTGGTATAAGTGAAATATTCTTGAGTAGGGCGTTAAACAATAAGCATTCATTCATTCATTCCATTCCGCCAAGGTGCTGTCGCCACTGGAACATCCTGCCAAAGACAGCGGACATGACATCCCACCCTGTCACATTATACTGACACCGGGCCGATCAGCTCTGTTTCCTTGCTCTAATCTCTCTATGCTGAGCGCCAAGCGAGACAGCAACAAGTACCATTTTTATAGTCTTTGGCTTGACTCGACTCTGGCTTGAACCTGGATCTCCCAACCCAGTGGAGGACACTCTAGACCACCGAGACACATTGTATTGTAATGCAATTTTTAATCCGCAGACTGTATGTAATTTACATGCTGTATTATCATTTACAGGTTGTATTGAAAGAGCTTTTGGGTGCTTTTCCCACCCTGATATTGCTCCCGTTGTGAAGCTGTCAGGCGGGCTGAACATACTGGAACTATTCCATGGAAAGACCCTCGCCTTTAAAGACATCGCTCTCTCTTGTGTGGGGGAACTGTTAGAGTACTTCCTGAAGAGACGAAGAAAAAGGGTTATTATTGTTGTCGGTAAGATGTTAAGGGAGTTATAATACCGAGCATTAACCTCCGAATAATTGCCTCTGCATGGTGATAGGTATGATTCATCGTGAATCTCAAAAATATCGTGATTACGTGCATGGAAAGTCAAAACAGAGTTGATTTTCAAAACAGAATTAGGAATTTCAGGAAATGGAATATCATAATGTCTTTAGGATGGCATATTTATTTATTTATTTATTTATTTATTCATTTATTAATTTCATTGGCGCTTTACGCCGTACTCAAGAATGTTTCGCTAATACGACGGCCTCCACCAGTAAGGAGGGAGGAAACCGGGCAGAGCCCGGGGGAAACCCACGACCATCCACAAATTGTTATCAGACCTTCCCACGTATGGCCGGAGAGCATTTTGGCCGGATTTCCCCGAGCTGTACATTTATAAGATACTTATAACTACATACATAGTATAAAACACGCGTGTATTTACCAATTCCGTTTATTACCTTTAGGCTATTTTTTTCTTCATTGGTGTTTCTGTTTTTTTTTTTACTTCTTTAACAGTAACATCTGGAGACACCGGAAGTGCCGCCATTGAAAGTGTCAGAGAAAAGGACCTCATCGACATAGTTGTGTTTCTACCTCAGAAAGGGTGTAGTCAAATACAGGTTCTACAAATGGTGACGGTCACTGAGGACAACGTTCACGTCTTCAAAGGTAAAACAACACCACGTTTCAGCCTTATAGGGGCACGAATATGACTTTACGCAAAAGAAACTATTTGCGTCCAACTCTATGACGACAAGTCGAACCCATGTCGCCTTGGCCGAACCCATCTACCGTTGGCTGAACCCATGCAGCTTCCTAACCCATCTCCTGTTGAGCTCGGACTCATCACTTGTTGACCGAACCCAGCTCCCGTCAGCTGAATCTCTCGTTGGCTGAACCCAGCCCCCATTGGCTGAACTCTGGTCAGGTTGGCTGAATCTATTTCTCGTTTGTTGAACACAGCTCCCGCAGGCTGAACCCATCTCCTGATGGCTGAACCCATCCCCCATTGGCTGAACTCAACTGCGTTGGCTGAACCCAGCTCCCGTTGGCCGAACCCAGCTCCTGCAGGCTGAACCCATCTCCTGCTGGCAGAACCCAGCTACCGTTGACTGAACCCATCTCCTGCAGGCTGAACCCATCTCCCGATGGCTGAACCAAGCCCCCGTTGGCCAAACCCATCTCCCATTTTCTGAACTCCGCTCCGTTGGCTGAACCCATCTCCCGTTGGCCGAACCCAGCTCCAGTAGGCTGAACCCATCTCCTGCTGGCTGAACTCAGCTCCCATTGCCAAACCTATCTCCCGTTAACTACATACGACGGCGGTTGAATACGCGTCTATCGCCATGAAATTGTGCCACAGTACTGAGCTGCTACTGCAAAGAGTTTTGGACAGCATTTATTTATTTATTTATTTGATTGGTGTTTTTGCAAGAATATTTCACTTATACGACGAAGGCCATCATTATGGTGGAAGGAAACAGAGGTTTTGAACGGTAGGGGAGTTTCGAGTTTGAACTCTTTTCTAGCAGAAGGTAAAAACAGTTCGACTGTGTAATGTGACTTGTCAAAAATGGCAGGCAACTTTGTTCACTTTAATTTACCGATCACCTGTCCCGCTGTGTTAGGGAGGTACAAACGACCTCTCCTTTGTTGAGGAGCTCCTTAAATTAAAAAAACCTCCAGCTCCTCAATTTTCCTTATTTTACGTCTAGTCTAAATAACTTTTTTGAAACTTTTCTCAGACGCCCAAGTTATAGTAAATCTATTCAGAAGTAGTTGCCTAACTTTTTTGACAGGTCACATAGCAACACTAGGGCTTTTCTTACCTTCAGCGATAAAAGAGTTCGAACTAGAAACTCCAGTATTCACAACCGTTCAGCACAGTGTACCATAGCCTTGCTGCAGTATAACAGACAATATTTGAATGATCGAATATATATGTGTACATATATACATATACATACATTATTATATTGTGCTCAAAGTAATGTATTCATGTTTCAGTTGACAGCCTAGGAAAAGCAGACTTGGCTCTGAACAGTTTGTCACGTGATCAGGCCTTTACGGTACAAAATGGCTTTATGTCCGTGAATTCCACAAACTGGGCCAGAATCCTGATGCAGATGACCCATTATTTCTATGGATATCTGCAGGTAAAACCACAACTGTGAATGGGAAACTCTGATGGGCTGCTCAGAACGCTTTTTTTTTCCTGCTGTGATGCTGTAGTACTTGTGTACTACCAAAGTGAGCATACATACACCTAAAGATTTGACGTACTACAGGAAAGAATGAAGGAGCACACAGCTTTGGAACCTTATCTTAGGGGCGGGAAGGAGTTTTACGAGCTCCCCATTAGCGATACATCTTAACGGGCGATTGAAAAATAAATGCATTTAATTTATCTGGCATAGTTGGGTCATACGTTCACCTGCAGCGGTTTGCTAACTGTTTAACACTACATAGAAAACAAATCTGCATTGTGTACAGTTTTGTACAAGATTCTAACAAATTTTTCCCTTACCTTTAAATCTACCATTCCATTAGGTTTGTCCGAACGCCGATGAAGTGGTAGAGTTTGTCGTTCCAACTGGAGCTTGTGGAAACATCGCGGGTAAGAGCATATACACTTGTTTTTTGTTTTCTTTTTCTGAAATACTGCTTCTAAAATTTTGTCAAATAACAAGGCACTCTATGAACGAAAGTCTCCCTTCCGTTTAAATTATTCTAGTACAACGCGGCCTCCCTGGATCGCAGCAGTCCCATCAAAAAGGACAAAACTCTGCCAAACACTGATTAAGGTATGGTAAATATGCATTTGTGCCGTATTAGACAGTAGTGAATAGTCATGGTTTCGGATCTTGGATCCCCCTCGCCTTCCCAAAATAAAATTACAACCATATCGTGGCATCACTCTTTCCGGAGATTTCCAGAAATTTCCTGGCAAACAAACATACAAACGTATAAATAAATGACTGCAAAAAAAAGATAATAAATAAATAAAAAACCTCACTCAAGGAGGAAATAAGGTACAACTTATACATGAAAATTCTTTTGGAATGTTTAGTGATTTTTTCGTTCCTAATTGGGGAGGCAAGAGAAGGGGGAGAAGGGAGTCAATGTCAAATTGCAATATAGGCCTAGGTTAACATTCTAAATGAACGTATATTTTCAGCTGGAGTGTATGCTAGGCAAATGGGGCTTCCGGTGAAATTTGTCTGCGCCGTCGGTTCTAATGACATCGTAGCCAGAACTCTGTCAAAGGGGGACTACTCTGTATCTGTGTTGTCAACCACTTTAGCACCCGCAATGGATATTCAGGTACATGACTCCGGAAATGTGAAGCCGAATAGCCGGAGTCTCTGTCAAAGAGCGAGTTAAAAATTACAGTGGAAATTTTTCGGGAAAGTCATCAGCTATATAGCTGTTCAGGTGCAATATGGATTTTTGTATGGAGGCCTGTGATTTGACGCAAAAATCCCACCCACTTTGATTTATTTATTTATTTATTTGATTGGTGTTTTACGTCGTACTCAAGAATATTTCACTTATACGACGTAAGCATTGTGGTGAGAGGGAAAAAGGGGAGAGCCCGGGGGAAACCCACGATCATCCGCAGGTTGCTGGCAGACCTTCCCACTCACGGCCAGAGAGGAAGCCTGCATGAGCTGGACTTGAACTCATAGCGACCACATTGGTGGGAGGCTTCGGGTCATTGTGCTGCGATAGCGCGCTAACCGACTGAGCCACGGAGGCCCCCACCCACTTTGAATATTCTTCCGACCGGCCTCCGTGGTCGAGGGGGTTAGTGCGTCAGCGAGCCTCTCCCTAACGCGGTCGCTGTGAGTTCATGTCCAGCTCCTGCTGGCTTTCTCTCCGGCCATACGTGGGAAAGTCTGCCAGCAACCTGCGGATGGTTGATGGTTTTTCCCCGTCTCTGACCAATTTCCTCCTACCTTAATGCTGGCCGCCGTCGTGTAAGTTCTTGAGTACGGCGCATAAAATAGCAATCAAATAAATATATACCAGCGATTGGTGGAGGAAGTACAAGACGTGTTCACAGAAGTGTGCCCATCTCTGCAGTCTCGATACTGAGTTGAAAATGGCAGAGAGAGAGATTGCACTTTTATCAGAAGATTTACAAAATGATATGAATATTTACTCTTAATTAAGGCGTCAATGAACTAACCGTTGTTCCGTTAACACCTCTTATATTTATTACAGTATCCATATAACTTGGAGCGCGTGATGTACATGTTATCCGGGGCAGACCACGCGCTCATGGCGGCAATGTGTAAGGAGTTCGAATCACGTGATGCGAGTGCGGTTCCGGAGACTCTCGTAACTAAGGTACCCGCACACAGTTATATCTGAAAATTTGAGGAGGCTGATAATATGACAATATGCACGCATCTGTAGGAAATCGCTTGTTGAGGGGCAACCCATATACTGTGATTTGCCGATGTGGTTGTGGTTATTTATCAAGATTTTTATAAGGCTATTCTTTGAAGATTGCTTTGCATTTTATTGTGAAGAGCATTTATATACTCTATTTATGTATATTTATATATACATGTATATGTTGTGCTTGTAGCAATTCGCTTGTTGCTTTCGTATAACTATCAGGTACATTGTTTTAGATGTATTTAAGAGACGGTATGCATTAAGTGATATTGCAACAATCTATTGATAAACTTATTAATGCCCAGTCCAAGGTAATTCGAGTACACTGAGCAGAGCGTAGGCCGTTGAGAATTATTTGGAAATTCCATAGCCATGACTTCTGAACTCAGCGCACTGATGAACAACCACGATTATGACATATATATATCCAAATTACTTCTGAACCTACTGATCATTGTATATTAGGACTACACCTGGTCCTGATATGGAGCTATATGGGCCGAGCGTTGACGATGCTCATATTTCGCACAGTCCATTAACGTCATGGAAGCAAGCCTAACAAAAGCTAATGGAGTTAGCGATTTAGAGCCAAATGAACGTGAAACATCTTTAGTATATACTTTATTCACTCTGTTGTTGCCATTTTGCTGTGCCACTAGGCATTTCTGCTGTCATTACTGGACATATTTCCTTGCTAGGCAGATGCTTTTGTGCAACTCGTTGCAATGGCTGTACTCGTTCTGTGGCGCGCATGCGCGAACACGGCGCAACCTAGCGAAACCCTCCAGCACTTAAACAAGAAAGCGTACTTCCGACGGCACGTTAACAAGAACGCCTGGCGAAATACAGTGTAAAAACGGATAATTTGGGGACAATTTCTTACCTCTACTCACACCATGGAATGTTACAGATGTGAAAAACCATTTGTGAAGGAAGGAAAATCAGGATGTGATCGACGAAAAGTGGCCTTTGCCTTTATCCCTTAAACTATATAGGAACTGTTTCCTTGTTTGAGTCCTTCAAAGTTTATGACAAAACAAGCAGGGTTTGCAAGAATTGAAGAAAATGGCGCTCAGCTTATAGTCCAATGAAACAGCGTGTATCTGTCAAACAGCCGACGGGAGCACATGGTCTTGTTTACGTGCTGAAGGGTTTCGCTAGGTTGCGCCTTGTTCCCGCATGCGCGCCAACACAGCGAGTATAGGCATGGAATCCAGTGGCAGTCATCGCATCTGCCTAGCAAAGAAATATGTCCTGTAATGACAGCAGAAATCGGTACGAAGAGACCAAAATGGCACCAACAGAGTGAATAAAGTATGTACTAAAAATGCTTCACATTTATTTGTCATGGACAGTGATTGTTGCTACTGTTCTTGGGCCCCTGGTGATATAACAAGAGGCTGACGGCTTTTGAAGGGTTGTTTGCGCAGTTTCCCTTTTGTTGAAGGTGACTTGACCCTCACCAATATATGACGTGCAGATTTGTTGGTCATACATGTTCGTCAGCAACTTGTTAAAGGTCAAGGTTTTAACTTTCTGTTTAGTAATATCGTTAATGATCGTCAACAATCAGATAAATAAATGTAATTTAAGACAAATGGCATTCAGATAAATTCAGTGATCGGGACGCACACGGTGGATGACCAAAGGATTCAGGTTGTAATGCGGCGATGTTGGGAAGAGCAGGCATATCCGGTCTGTCCACACACGGCTGTAGGCCTGTCTTATTTCTATCACCAAGCCGATCGGTGAGTATTACATTTTTTAACCTTGGTGTCGAAACCGACATTCGTATACCAGCCGTCAACCAAAATGGGCGTAATCGCAAAAACAGTTTCCAAAAATGGCAAATAACACAGACCACCAAAGAATTAAGAAAATATATAAATATAAAAATTAGGACAGATTCTTGCAAAAAGCAGCAATCAACAGTTTTCAATCATGACGAAAAGACGTAATGAATGGTCTAGGCGAATGAATAAAATCAGTATCCAAATCGTGAATCATTTTAGTATATATGGTGTCGATAATCAACTATGTATCTCAGTTGCGCTGTGATTGTAACTGTTTATATATCCAACGTAGAGATCACACTCAACACGATGAACATACAGCCCCTAGTCCTGAGTTAAGCGGAATAAGACACAATTATAAAGCAGTCCCAGAGATTCTAAACACTCCGTCGGCGTATTAACCAACAAGAGGGGCGTACTCATTGTAAAATTTAAGAAATTTATAAGGCTGCATTCTGACAAAGCACTTATTCAGAAATTGATAATGTATATATTGGTCATTGCCATTGTTTAATATTTAAAGAAAAAACATACAGTCCAGGCTAAAAACATGGTTTGTCATTTTGTCATTTAACGGCGTTCCAACATTCATCCAATCATATCCATGTACTGGTGTAACGTCATAGTTTCACTCTTCATATGAGTATAATTCTGCACTTTGCTTTGCCCTTCTTGGTATGTATGTTGACCCAATGTGGAAACGAAAACTAGGTTCATTCCAATTAATTTCACCAATGTTTTTTCTTCACTACATCTGAGAATAAATTCATGATTATAGATCGATGGAGAAAATATTTTAAGGGTTCGATGTATATATTATCATGGGAGTAAAATTAATATAATGGCGATGAGTAGATTAAAAGTAGTCTTCGAGGCATAACGAGATTCTTGAGACACTCGAGTCCTTGATCACGTACCAGGTATCTGAGCACATGGCCGCTGTCTGATCTCGATTTTTTCTTTCTTTTTTCGTTTTCTATTTCTAGCAAAGAGGAAACGAGCGAAGGCGAGAAAACCACGAGAATATGCATAGCTACGGCCTCTCCGGCGAAATTCCCAGAGGCCCTTACATTTGCCGGACTTACTCCCCAGAAAAGTCCCAAACTTGTCGGTTTGGAGAAGCGGCCGACCAAGTTCAAAGTTCTGCCAGAGAATGCGAATTGTGAGGATTTCATCAGAGCTGTTATCCTGAGGATCAGTCAGATGCGGAAAAACTCGTCAAGCTGATTGAAGGTGAAAGATGTCTTTATAGTCCGGTGACATTTGCATTATTATTGTCCAAGATCAATCGTTGTCACATTGGCCCATGTAAAATTTTCAGTAAATCAGTTGCTTTATAAAGATGCACTATATATCTATAATGAGTTTTATTTCTGACCAGCGTGAAAGATGGTGCCATAAAATGAACCCCTAGATGACTATATGCGTTCATGATCAGATTTAATGAAATTAAAATTATACTGACCTGTGCCTTGAAATTAACGAGACTGTGTGTTCCGAAGAATTTTAGCAAAAACTCCAGATATTCAACAACCATATTAAATTTTCTCTCTTTACACGAATAGTTCATATTACTGCTTCCTGACTCCTACCTGTACTATTTAGTTTAAAATGATTTTCAAGTTTGAAAAAAGTTACAAGGTACCAGCATTATTAATATTATGAACTTCATTTTGAAGGGCAACACGAGCACAGATGAGGCTGATATTTTGTAAGTGGTAATTATTGTGCTATTCTAAAGTACTAGTAACGTTTGGATTGGATTTGAGCGGATTGATTTTTTCCCCCAAATCCCCGGAATAATCTCTTTATAGGGGGTCGCTAACAAAGGAGTCCTTGCAACTGGATGGTAATAACCTGTCTCTGAGTTTGATGGCTAACATGCTCATAGTGACACATATTCGGCGAAATGACGAATGAGTCGCTGTATAAAAACATCTAGCCGTTGATTTAGACCAGCAAAAAACTGTTCGCTGCTAAGCATGTCTCTTTGTAAAGTACACTGACTATTATTTCTTCTCAGAGTTATAAGAAGTTTGATATCAGACAAGATTTGTCTGTCGAGTTCAAACGTGAATATATGACTGGGCGTTAAGTTTTGTAGGACATATAGTAAAAGGGTGAACTGATAAATACATGTGGGTGGTACTTTTCCCTCAATGTAAGTTCACGAAATGTTAACACCAAACACGTGGCATGTCGAATTGGGTTGGCAACGTGGATATAACGTAAGCTTACATAGGTCTGGTGGCACTGAGCTTTCATTGTAAGCATAATGAAACCAGACATCGTCCACGCACATTTATTACATCTTGGAACGATCTTATATACATGAACCAATATGGTGAATGTACAGTTCAAATGACCTTAGACCGCTCGTGGTGGGATCAATCCCAGTTCGGGCCATCCCACAGACTTAAAAAATGGTACTTGTTACTGCCTCACCTGGCGCTCAACATTGAGAGGTTATAGCAAGGAAACGGGACCGGTTGGCCCGGTGTCAGTATAATGTGATTGTGGGGTGTCATGTCTGGTGTGTACGGCATGATGTTCCAGTGACGGCAAAACTTCGGAGGCATGGACTTATCCTGCCACAAGAAGACACAGTATACATACACTCTAAGGACTGCTTGTGGTCATATGACTAGCACCAATATAAAGTGGGTATAAATATTAAAATGATATGTTTGAAAACCTAGAGAACAAAACTTAACACCATGTTTCAAAAGGATTTACGATGAATAACACTATTTAACCCATGTAACTGAAGACTCCCTAAAAATTCGGCTGTGTCCCTGAAACTTTCCTGTTTTGACGAGGCACTGTTTCTTATATGACGTCGAATCATGCAGATGTGACGCCGAGTACAATATCATTTGTGGATACACAACAGCGACTGATGGGACTCACTGGATCTCCTGAACTCGAGGCATACGCAGTAACCAATAGGCCACAGGGATGGTTAAAATTAGCATGAGGGAGGACGGTCAAGTTTATTGCTGGAGAAAACCGTCACCGCCCTTCACCTGGCAAACCTTACCTGACTGAAAGCCACGGCTGAACTAACCAGACGGGACCTCGAGTCTGCGACTCAACTGGTCAAAGACCGGTACCATTGTTACGGCCAGAACAAGGCCTTAGGTGCCTGAGCGTTTGAAGGCTCCTGTAATAAGGTACCCTTTCCCGCCCAAATGGAGACTCCGACCCAAACCGAATTGGCACATGTTGTCTTGTAATAGTACTGCGTTTAAAACCATTTTGCCCGCAAATCGTCGCCGCAAATGCAGGAATGAACAATAGACTTCACAGCTTCAGTTACTTCAGGCTGGAAAAGTTCCTCATTTTATACAAGTACGCCGAGTCAGTTGAACTGTAAAGTGCAAAGTGACATGGTCACTGGATATAGCTACAGTGTTGTGACTCTCACGCAAACTGTAATTACACTCGTTCAGCTGTGGTGTGACCAGGTTGTCTATAGAACACACAGCGAATGGTAATCATGACGTGATCATTTGCAACAGTGTTGCTTCAGTTGACCAAACAAAAGCCGTCTTGATTGATTGTTTCTTAGCATAGACTGAAAAAACCCCCACAATTAATGGGCACTGTGTTGCAAACAATGAATTGTGTATAATTTGCGTCGTTTTTCTGTTTCGTATACCTCGTTTTGTTTAAGTTCCTTGCAACATATTGATTCGGACATTTATTTCTGTTTGATATATTTTTATCCGAAAGTGTTATAGGCTGGTGATTTTTTTTAGGAATTTGGCCACTACTGAATATGTGCGAAGTGTTATTTAATTTAACAGTTTAATTGTGTCGTGTACAAAGAAGTAGTTTAAAACTTAAGTGGGTATTAAGTTCATGTAATTTAAAATCGCGTTTCTCAACGTGTGCACGACTAACGTGTATACCGATACATGACCGGATGACCAGTAGTCATCACAAATTGTGCCAGTGGCTATTGGCATTGATATTAATAACAGCTGGGAACCGTTATGATCTTGAGTTTGATTGGTGTCTGGTGCGTCCTTTTTTGTGTGTGTTATAACTTCGTCACTCATGGTTTCTGGATGCGCTTTTTATGGGTTACTCATTGGTAAACCTTTCTGACCACATGCAGTAACAAGAGGCAATTACTGTAAAGTGTGATCAGTGGACCATGACAGAAAGTCATTGACGATCCGTATTTCGATCAAAAACTGATTGTAGGTGCATTCTTCAGATCACCATGGAGGCTACATGCTGACAGTGGCAGACCTTCGTTCAGACTTGTCTTGACAAGACTTTAACTGACAAGAGGAGGGATTTCTTCGTTTGCGTGTGATCATTTCCCAACGATGGCATTGTCGCCGCTGATCTAATTTTACTCTGATATGCTGCAATCTTTTATTATTTAGCTTACTGTAACGTCGGCCCCTACCGCGGAAACATCATGGAGGAAATTCACAACCTGAGCGCACACTTTATACAAAAGTGGCTTATTAGGAAATTAAGGGTCCTTCAGCAGTTAGTTCTGAGTGCAGTAGGTATACCCCATGATCGCCCATCATTAGAAATAAAACTAAGAGTGTCTGTTTCGTAAGCGGTACATCCGGGGTTAAATGCTGATTGCTGCCATTCCTAAGACTTGAAAGTTAGTAACATTGCCACTTCTTCGCTCCACAATCAGCGTAAGAGGAATATGTGGACTATACTGGTATATAACATAGCTGGTTGGGACTTCATGTCTGAGGTCTCCGGCATGGCGTTCGCATGAGGCGGCACTATAAATGTCGGCACTGGGCCCGGTCTGCTACAAGGAAATGGCGTCGCGCTATGTCCATAATACTGTTGAAAACGACAACAAACAAACAATCTTGACACCCTTGATTCCTGCAGAATCTAAAATTGGGCTGAAATTGTTTTATTTTTTTGGTTGTTTTTTTGGTGCAATGCACATATATGTTGTAAAGAATGGTAGCAACGAGGAGATGGCAGTGTTATTGGGTTGCGCTATTTTAAATATAAAACACCAAAAAATACAAAGCAACAACAAACAAATCAACTCATCGGTCTGTGATGACGAGAGATAAAGCAATTGTCTTGTAGCCTGAAGGACGGAGATGGACGGGGTCGATTGTCCCAGCCGCGAAACACACGAAGTATCTGTTCAGTCCTCGTCTTGGACAGTCAGAGAGTTTGTACATTTCCACGGTGTTGCAATTCGTAAAGCTTGGTGACAATAATTGTTTCAGTCTATAACGTGATGTCAGTCTATAACGTGATGTCGTTGACTCCTGCGTGAGTTTCTCGTCGTGTTTGTGGACGTGTTATCGTTGATCCATGCATGAGTTTCTCATCGCGTATGTGGGCTGTCAGTCTGTAACGCGTTGTCACTGACTCCTGCAGGAGCCTCTCATCGTGTGTGTGAGTTGTCAGCTTGTAACGTGATGTAACTGACCACCTGCATGAGTTTCGCATCGTGTGTGTGGGCTGTCAGTCTATATCGTGATGTCGCTGACTCTTGCACATAATTTATGAGTGTCAACCTGCGCGGGTGGGTGGGTGGCGGGTCTGGTGCATGGGGAATCCGATTTTATGCTGTTCAGGTGGCGAAGGTCGCGGACCCTGACAAAAAGCACAGATCTACAGGCAATGGAATCTCTGAAGCAGAACTGGCAATCATTGTCTATTGGCAAGTGATGAATCCTTTGTTGTCCAATTCTATTCACCTTGAGCCTTCGAACCGGCACTTTACGCGGTATGGACTGATCACCTGAGATGTTCCGCAAGAGGGACTTCAGTATCAGAAGTATCTGAATTTCAGACGTTTCAATATTAGCATAACAGAACACTGTTTTGGTGTGGCAAAACAATTAATATCCCCACAGAAATCCAGAAATTTAGAGGTTCATAGCGAACGTAAAAAAAGCCAAATGTTATTTCCGAATATTGCCTAAGTCTGAGTGTTTTCCTCATTTTAAACTCGATCAAGATGGCAGATCGGTTAAAAAAAAAAATTCTTTTGTACTGTGATATAGACATTAAATGTTGAAAATCGGCCGACAAGTAAATACAACTTATATTAGAAACTTCATTAAAAATAAATTATGTGTATTAAAACTTTATCACGCTGGCATTTTCCTGTTTTTCTTTTCTCAAAAGCAAGTCTTTATTACTAGATTTAAGGATATAAATGTGCTTAAAGGAAATGTGTTTCCTAATTTCTAATAGTAGGCCATGTATAAGTCGACACTCTTCGTGAAAAACAGAAGATACACAGCCATTACGCCATATTTGTTTATTTCGTCAGTAGACCTACGTCTTAGAAAGAAAGTTACCTTTTATCTTAAAAACGTCCATTCAAGATCATTGCTAAAGATGGTAACTCCCAAAACAACTCAAAGCCAAATTGTACATATCCAGAATATGTAATCTATAATAAACCCCATAAAATTACCATTGTCTATATACCTACGCTTTCACTCTGTCATGTACAGTGTAAAGGCAATTTTAAGATCATGTTGGTTAATATCTGTGTTAAAATCAACCAAAAACATGGCTCTCAGTCCAACAATGTTTGCATATGTTATATACAACGTCGCGAGTTCGATATTTCACGTGTGTCGCAATTCTGATATACACACGTATACATAAGACCTTAAAACTTGAAGACTTTGGAGAGAGTTCAGACATTGCTAAGAGAGTTTTACATGACGGTTGAATAGAAACGCTGCTAATCAGTCCTGGAGGTGGGGAGGGAGGGGGGGGCAGTCCTATAGGCCATACAGAGTGCACACACCCAGACAATTTGTCTTACCGAGACTCTCCCTTACAGAATAGTGCCCTTACAGTCGATGCCCAGATCCAGACTCGGCATGATGTATTTATCCGTACACACCATTGTTATCTGTCACCAACCAGTGACCCATTATTCTTCACAGCACAACCCTGGAGGCCATTTCTCAACTTGTTTTTCATCGCGTCTGCATGGGAAACAGGTTTAATTGCCATGACGCGTACAATGAATGACCATTTCCTAACGGTATATATAAGGGTTGGGCAGTTCCCAGGGTCACAGATACAACCGAAGAGAGAAAACAAAATTCCCGTGTCTGGCCATGAAGTCGATTGTCCTTATCTGTGTCTTGTCGCTGGCCCTTGGCTCTGTCATGGTAAGTTTGACTACACTTGGCTCTGTATTTCCAAACCTCTTCTGGTCTCTAGTGAAGTATATTCTTCAGTTTCGCTTCACGAAATCTTTTGAATTCAATCTTTAAAGTGGAAGAATTAAAGCTAGATAAGGAGTCAGGTACCTCAATTGAAAACTATATAAATGGGTATAAATACTTTCATTTATTTATTTTCATACTTCCATAATTTATAAATTTTTTTTTTTAGCTTCTTTAATCGGAGTTTTAATGTACTAGAATTTATGGTGGCCTTTGTGAACCTTGTATCGCCGGTGTTTAGGTTCTCTGAGATCACATGAAGTTTATCCCGCTCTAAACACATCTCTCGATGTGGGAATAGCTCATGTAATCCAGACGTAAAAGATTAATGTTCACAACACTGTCGTCTGTAAGTCAAAACAGATGATGATGGTCATGTGATGACCGAATACTCAGTCACTAGCCTATAATTTGTAAGCACACCTTAGATACTAAACATTTGAATACTAAGTGTTTTCTGTAAGCATGAATGCACCGACATGGTTGACGTACTCCAGGAGAGAACAAAACGGTGCATTTCTTTGGGGTGCTTTGTTAGAGGTGGGAAGGAGTTTTACGAGTTCCAAACTATGACCAGATTTTAACTTAAACATTAAACATTAATACATAGCGATGAAAATATGCAGAACTGGTCAATTTGGTTTTCAGTGTGAAATTCCTCCAATCATCAAATAGGGTACTAAATCTCGTGTACAGATAGAAATGAAAATTTTCAATAACTAAATCACTAAAATAAAATACAATTACGACAGCCAAATACTGCCCACTCCGAAAAATATACATGGGCATTGTGTAAACAAGTAATTTTTTTCCAGAATATATTTAGTTTCATCAGTTCGGTTACTTAGTTTCTTTTTTCAGACATTAACGATCTTGTCGTGAAAATGTGATTGCTTTACGATTGTTTTACAGGGTGATGGCGATGGAAGTGGAGATATTGAGGATGGAAAACGTAAGTAGATTCTCCACACTACTTGCTGTACGGTGCCATATAATGAATTTTTCACTTGTACACGATGGCGGTCAGGTTTATGGGTGGAGGACACCGGAGTGCCCGGGAAACCACCGCTCTTCCCCAGGAATATGGACAAACCTCCTGACTTAAAGGCGCGTGCAAATAGCTTCAGATGGACGCCATTAGCCGCTAAGCACTCACAGTTGTAAAACAATTCAAAGCTTTCACTTTCATATACTTGTTGGATTGTGCGATATTTTCATTTCTGAAGCAAAACTTAATAACATCACCTCCCGCTTAATGACATTTGCATGTAGGAAGCTTACACAGAAAGACGTTATGTTAGTCCGACCCACTGCCACTCCCCCTCGACAGATCATTCTCACCTGATTGAGGAGAGTGTTCCGATATTTGGCGCATCAAACTCGTAAATAGCAAGTAATAGTAGCAATAAACAAGTAACTAGCAGGATCGGAATGCAGGGGGGGGGGGGTAGCATTTCTGCCCCTTTGCAGATCTGGCAATAGGGGTAAAACAAGGAAATTTAAACGTAGGTGCTAATGGGAAAAACTCCATTGCGCAAAAAGTCTTATCGAGTTCTCTTTGTTAACAGCCCGGTTTCAAAAAGCATAGCATCTTGACTGGTTGTCGTGTATTCGGGTGACTTTTGTTTCTAAAATTTGCTAACTTTTTTTCATATATCTTGCCGAATTGAATTCCCCGTCCTGAACGATGGATTGTGTGCGATGGACAACAGCCTGGCAGTTCAGCCAGAGACTCTAACATAATTGCGTAACCACGGGCTTGTATACTGGTCCAGGGACTGCAGTGGCTCTCTTGGGGGAGTTATCCCCGACTGAGGAACTCTTTTGAAATACATGTACCTGGAAATCAATGCGTCGCGTTGGGGGGTGGGTGGGTGGGCATGGGATAATTTGAATTGGCGTTTTCATTTAAAAGAACCAACATACATGCCTATTGCGACATGCTTTTTGTTCTTAGCAATACAGAGCAAACATGTAGAATGAACACTCTATATAACTGTATGTAGGTAGAAGGCCCTACCCATAACCTACTTTAGGCCTGGGACCAAGTGAAAATTGTGTCTGGTGTCAACATTTAAATTATTACGACACTCATTTCATGGCCTCTGAGATTCAAATCTCGACAGCTTTCCCATTACTTCCCCATTACTTGCTATTAGTTTTTCATAATTTTTGAGACAATAATGCAATGGAAGGCATTCTGAGTCACATTTTAAAAATATGACGTCTCGAAACGGCTTTATTTGTGGAGTCTGGCGTGCACCTATAATAACCCTCACATATATGTTTACGGGGGGGGGGGGGGGGTGTATAGATTGATGTCTTTCAGTGTATACATCTACGTTTAGAACTAAACCCTAACTGAGAAGTGAAAACATTTCAGCGGTTACCTGTGGCCATTTGCCAAAGATTACACTGTCGTCGCTACGCGGGTTTTACTCTCAATGCCGAGTCTTTGGATTTTGCGTTCTCTTTTTATATTTCTCGTGTAACTTACCGTTTAACTTTTCATGTGTTTTTAGCTCTCACTTATGACGAAATCCGTGAAATGGGCAAAACTTTTAAGACGTCTTTCCTCGGGGTGTTTAAGACACTCACCGATTTCTTAAAGGATTCAACTTTCGTTGACGGCGACCCCACAGGTAATTAAATTAAGGTTGTACTGTTTGGTATACATTGTTAACCTCAAACCGATCTCGAACATAGCAAATAAAGTTTAATCGCTGTGCACATTTGCAGTTTGTGTGATGGGATATGTTCCGACAATCATTCCATGTTCTCGGTAAAGTATTTGTAGCACTGTTATCCTGCATTTACTGATAGGAATGTCACTACAAGTAAATAGGGTACTATTTCGGCACCACTAGTTCGTTTCTATAATGCAGATGCTTTTTTATCTTACTGTTTGAAACCAGATTTTAACAACTGTTTTTAATTCTGTGCACAGCGGAAAGCGTCAGAGGAAAGCTGGACAGAGCTGACCAGGCTCTAGGGATGGTAATGAAGCTCAGCGGTCTGATTGGTATTGTCTTGGATGAGGCGAGAGAACGTAGTGAAAAATTCGGTGAGTGGTAGCAGGCAATTGTCAAAGCTAATACGAAAGATGACACAGTCGATGCGCCGTTGTTGGATCCATGCATTTTAATATTTTCCATAAATCTTATGTCTTACACCTGACTGTATATGCTTTCTTGGACAGAGCTCTAATTTCTTAATGGTGCGAACAGTTTTGTGACTGCAGTCAATGGCGTGTTTTGCTAGTGTAGACTGCGACTTGTACGATGTTGCACGCAAAACGAAGCCATCCATTACACAGTTGCTAAATATGCTGGTGCCTGTTCAATGTATAGTGTTCATTAACCTTCTTACACGAGCAAAAGCCATTTCCCATTTGCTTACAAGTTAACGTTTGTTCTCACAGCACTATTCCTAAATCTGCAAACCCTAAACCTTCAGGGCCCAGTAGTTCTTGTCTCCTCAGAAATCTCCACTCAAATTCCTGGTAGGGCATGACCGACGAAATTTTTCGTAAATTTGACAAACAGCTGACAGGAGCCAAACTCACCCGGTCAGAGGTCAGTGAGCCTTGATTTATCACTAGTTTTGCCTAGTGTGCATCCGCCTCAATTTCCTGGAAAAACACACAGAAAAAATGAAAAAGGACAGCCCAGAGGAGCAAAAGAGAATATCTGTGTAAATATCCAGGATCTACATTTAACCCGAAAACATTAATTGTGGTGTGTAGCCATAACCCCGCAATGCTGCAGTGGTTTCCTGTGTCCACTAGTTGACCTTTGATCTACATCCCACATGTTGTACATGTACATCTGAAAAACGTTCTCCTGTCAAAGCTTGCATGTTGTTTTCTCCTTAGGTTTACCCAACCAACAGCCATGTTCCGCAGCCCTGGAGAAGGTCCTCGACGAGATGCCAGGTATGACCTCCGCGTGATACACTGGCTGTTAAGGCTCTTCTAATGGTTTATGACGATCTAATGTATACTTTGAAGCTATATAGCAGTAAACGCTACCTAAAGGTATGGAAATCATCTGGAAGGCTAGCTCCATGTTGTAAGCGTCAGGAGCACGTAACTATTATGGCAACCGGCATTGTAGGTATTACGTCGTCACGACAGTTACGTGATCGTAACGTTAAGAGGGCTTCGTACAAGTGGGTCAAGGGGCCGATTCCACAAAACATTGCTTAGCCAGTCAAACTGATTTAAGACACCGAAACTGGCTTAGCTACATCAAAACTGACTTAAGTCGATTCCACAAAATTGAGCCGGTCTCGTTTTGCTTTGTGAAACTGATTGAAACAGTTGGATAAAGCTGGCTCAGCTGTGCCAGTGTACTAGCTTAAGTCATTTTCCTTACGTCGAGTTCCATGGAATCGCCTTCTGGTCTCAGGATCCCTAAGCTGTCTTAGACTTAAATCAGCTTTGGTGTTCTTCCTGAACCGAGAATTGAACTTAAAGTCTAATTTTCTCTCTGGTTCTGAAGGTCGAAGACGATTCTTGATGTTAAAATAAAAACTCTTGGCGTCAATCAAATTTTAGCGTAGTTAACTGCTTTGAGGTTAAGGCTAAGTTTGACCTGCGAGGTAGAGAAAGATTTCCATTGTGTATGTACATATACGATCCCAATGTGTAAAAAAAAGTCTTGATATTTCTGCCAAAACATATGACCGCATATACGTGAATGAATGAGGGAGAGAATTATTCTAGAGAATAATCCTAGAGAAACCTATGCATGTAAACTAGCTTTATGAATATTTGATGACCAAACTGCTTTTGGGTTTTAATACGTCATCCGTGACCAATGAGGTGTGTTGGCTCGCTTTTGGATACGGCTTTGCGTCAGGTATTTTTATCAGGTTTCTGGCGACATGAGCAAGTGAAATATTGATTACACCCGAAAACACATGTCTTTCGACCAGGCTTTGCCGAGTTTCCTCCTACCATAATGCTGGCCTCCGTCTTGTAAGTGGAATATTTTTAAGTACGGCGTAAAACACCAAGCAAATAACATAAAACCCCAGTGAAATAAATGAAACCAAAAAAAAAAAAAAAAAAATTGCTTCACGGCTGAGTGTGTTTTATTTACAGAGGAGCGGAGTCTAGAAAACATGATCATGTTCTCGGACGCGGTTAAACTTGAAACCAGCTGCATCCGTAGATTCCTCACGATGGTCATGAGCGATGTGGCCATGTTGGCGAAAACCGAAGGTACGGTCACGTGACGCTGTGCGGTTAATGCTGTCCGATAGTTATTACTCCATCGTGCAGTACGATCTGGACGAATCTTAACAGTATTTGATACCATCGTACGTTGTAAGCGTACACTTGTATGACCAAAAAATCATTCTCGGCAAAATGGCCAAATGAAAAAAAAAATCTTACCTCTTCGTTATTACCCAAATATATTTTAGGCAATTAAATTTTCAATCTGAATTGTAAGCTTTGCATGTCGCTAATATCTAGTCGCCTTAGTGACTGGCATGCTGTTGATCTCTGACCGCCTTATTGACTTACAGACAATACAGATGGCTTCAAACTGGACGCGATGTTGCAGAGAATCTCGTTTTACCTAGGCCACATGACCAAGGCCGCCGGGGATCTCCGGTCTAAGATCCGCGAGGGTGCGGAGAGAATTACTGTCAAGGAAATGGTGGCTTCCAATCAAATGAAGAGACAGGGTGGCCTGATGGGCGGACAAAACGGTGGACAAAACGGCGGACAAAACGAGGAAAAAACCGGTGGAATGACCGGCGGAGGAAACGGTGAACAAAACGGCGGACAAAAAGGTGACAAAAACGGTGGACAAAATGGTGGACACAACGGGGATCAAATCGGCCGACAAAATGGTGGACACAACGGGGATCAAATCGGTCGACAAAATGGTGGACACAACGGGGATCAAATCGGCCGACAAAATGGTGGACAAAATGGTGGGTACAACGGGGATCAAATCGGCCGACAAAATGGTGGACAACAAAATAACGGACAGATGGGCGGACAAAACCGTGGGCGAAATGGTGGACAGAATGGTGGACAAAACGGTGGACAGACGGGTGGTCGAAGCAGTGAACAAAACGGTGGACAAAAACGTGGCAAAAACGGAGGACAGAATGGTGGACACAATGGGGATCAAATCGGTGGACAAAACGGTGGACAACAGATGGGCGGACAAAACGGTGGGGGAAATGGCGGACAAAACAGAGGACAAAACGGCGGACAAAACGGTGGGAACAAGGGTGGAGGACACAAATGGTGAAAATCGGGCGGACATGATGGCAGGGACCTGTCATTGCCATAAAGGTGAAGAGGTTATAATTGTTGTCATAAGGGTAAAGCATAGTAAAAGACTGTCATAAAGATAATGACGTGCATTATAGAAAGATAATTTTCCTTATCTGTATGAAATAAAAGGTAAATTCGCACTGGTTATACTAAACGATAGCACACTTAACTTGCTGTGGCAATATACAGTTCGATATCTGTTCTGAGGATATTTCAGCGATTTAATTTATTCTCCAGTTTAGTTGCATTGAGCTTGGGGTGTCACTCCATAAGTTAAAGTCAAATCACGGTGTCACATGCTTTATCTATACCTTCGGGGATTTCAACTTTTCAAACTTTCCTTTCAGCCTTGATCCACAGCCACCTGAAATGCCGAATAGCCTTGGACAAGGGGACTTAGCTGACTTGGCGAAGCTGTGAACGATCAGATAAATATTTAACTTTCACTTTACAATCGCTTTACAGATGTATAAATATATACATAAATATAGAAAATAAATTTTACAAATATGTCTACCAGGTTTTCTGCATGTCATTAATCATCCCGCAGTATCTGCTTTGCGCTGTCCATGGTTTGGTTTCGACTGATTGATTGATCACTTGATAATGAAAATCACAGGTACCTTACATCCGTATACATGTTTATAAACAGTGTTTTCACATGAAGAAAATTCACGGACAATTCAGGAATTACCGCCGTAATAAAAATTCTTACACACAGATTTTCTCTTTTACACAACTGTCGTTTATCCGGAAGTTTGAAATTCGAAAAATACGAAATAACAGCGCATGCTGGAAGAAAGCATTAGTTACCAAAATCACTCTTGGTCCTCTTAATTCTACTGTTAATCAGAATGCAACATCTAATCAAGATACTGTGTCTTGATAACCCAATCATGGTGCCCGTTCACAAAGTGTGCCATTCAAACCACTAGATCAAATACAGAATGGTGCCAGACAATGCGCAATCACATTTCATTGGCCTCATTTACTTAATTTACACGTTTTTGAACAACAAATGTCAAGAAATAAAACAAACACTATACTTGGGGGTGGTACGTTTCTCAGTGGAAATGGGTTCGAAAACTTTAAACTTGAGAATTTACGACGTTTCGTTTCAGCATTCCTGTGTGCTTTGGACATAATAAAATCACCTGCCGGGTTTTGATCTCAAATCTGCCGCTCCATGCTGATTCAGACTTAAACTAACTCACCTGCCAGCTTTGGTTTTAAATCTGAAATTCCACAGATTTTCAGCCCTATAATACTATCACTTACCAGGTTTTGTAACATCACGATGTCTCAAACGCCATTTATTTATTTGTTTTTCGCCGTGCTCGAGAATATTTCCCTTATGTGATGGCGACCAGCATTATGGTAAAAGGGAACCAAGAAAAGCCCGTGGGAAACCCACGACCATCCGCAGGTTACTGGAAGACCTTCTCACGTACTATCAGTGAGAAGATCATCCAGTGCTGGACTTGATCTGAAAGCGACCGTATTGAACATATGCCCCTGCACGAGTCATTGCACGGCACACGCACGCTAACCACTTGACCATGCAGGGAAGTCCCATTCAGCCGCAACAAAATCACTTGACCTGTTTCGGCATTATAACGAACTCTCCATGAACGGTACTTATGAAATCACTTGCCATTTCGGGCTGTTAAATTTTGACGTCACCACACTTTAGACACGATTTACTTCTGGAACTCTTCCCCGAGACAGGAACCGCTGGCCACCCTGTGATCTTTAACAGATCACAGCCGAGATCCTTGCTTACTGGAACTCTCACATTGCAGTTGCTCCCACCCCGGTGAGGGAAATGATGAACCAAATGGTTAATATCTGCTACCACCACGCATTGGGTAGTATGTGACCGAGTGACGAAGATGACTGCCTGTCGATCGGACAAAAATCTTCGAAATACCCCCGCTTTTATAGTTCTTTTGGCCTTCACTGTTCGTTTTGTCGTTTAAGTGAAATTGGATATAGCTTGTCTTCAAGTAAGAATATGCGTCAAATGCGGGGGCTTCTCACTCAACAATGTTAGCCGCGGTTTTATAAGTGAAATATACCCAAGTACGTTGCAAAATACCAATGAAATAAACAAATAAATTAATCAAATGCGGGAATGTTCAAAAGGCTGTTGTTTTTACTCACAGCTTTTCGGAGTTCTCCACCCACAAAACCGACCACAGCTGTGGAATAACTGGAATAATTTGGAGTATGGGATTAGACAACCCAAAAGTTAATGGGCAATGTTACATTAGTAGGTCTTTCAGATGAGGTCATTACTTACTACAGTTTTATTTACTTCCGTTTTAAGAATTCGAATATACATACTGAACGAAAACAAGATGTAACGTTGTGTGAAGGTGAACACCCAATTTTATTAGTTTGACGTCACTGTGGTCATAATGAACTCGAATAGCTTTAAGAAAGCCGACAGACATCCTTGCTTTTCATATTTGTTTCAATTTCCAGTTGTAATTCCAATTTAAATTCTCTGCCGTCAATACCAGTCTGAAAAAGCCTGAAGAAAAGTACCCAGCTTGACAATTAGTTCGATTAAGGCATGTATATACATATACAAGTGAGCGTAACTTAACAGTAATACGAAAATATAGACAAAATTGAAAAACACAGGGCCAAACCATAACGGAGCGATGAGTCTGCCTATAAGAAAACAATGCTGAAATGAAGCAACAAAAAAATAAAAAATATATATGGATTCAAAGAAAAATATCACGATTTAATATAAAATAAACAAAATAAACAGTGACAAAAATTATTGCAGGTCTGTCCATGTTGGATTTTGACTATTAGGTAATTTTCTACATTCTCTTAAAACAACTTTGAAAGCTGAAGGCACTCAGAGTGCGCGAAGCTCCACCACAACTAAATAAGTAAATGCCCGTGTCGCAGACAGAAGGACAATTACCTCATTTCTGCCATTATAGGATATCTGGCGGAAGGTGAACATTCGTATAAAAACATTTCTGTTGGCTATCAAGAGCACTACACAAATGTAATAGATTGCTACATGGTCTTGGGCCAAGCTGTAATCAATATTTCATCCCATACAGAAAAACTGGGTTATTACAGTAAAAAAAATTTCAGAAGATCAATATAGAGGTGCAATCGTCATGTCAAGATACATCTTTAAAAACACTTGAAAAGATGTGAAAGATACTGACTGTCCAGCAGTATCGCTTCATTGTGAACATGAATACAAGAACAGAATTAATTTTTTAAGTTATGTCTTGCTTGTAAAATTCATTCAAAACTATACCATAACAATACATTAAAACTGCATTGAAAATAGCTTTCTTAAAAGAAAATTCTATAATCACAGATCAGCTTCTTCCACAGATTAGTAAAAGAATGACATTTCCAGCTTGAAGAAAATAAAAAACAAACAAGAAAGAAAATGCACTGAAAAGCATTAATCAAGCAGGTAATCAAGCAGGTATATTCGGGTACTAATGTTCCGAGCATGCATCTAGTTCTATCGTAGGTTGGGTTCTGTAACTTCTGATCAAGTCATTCCGGGTCGCTATTAACTGGTATGAATAAGGGAAATAGTTTGGAACAAACATATCTCAAAATTCCATGCTTAAATAGGGTGCTAATCCAAAAACAATAAGCTTGTCAGTCAAGACGGATGTTTGCATATCACTTTTTAGGCACAGCGTATATTGCGTCACTTCTTGCCAAGACATGAAAAAGGAGACAGGACACGTGAATGCATCTGATAGGATTTAAGGTGAAGATATACCATATACTCTTAACCACACTGAGGTAGACCTCTATGAGTATAACAAATACTTTTAAAATAAACAAGCATACACAACATATCATGAAACAGCAATACACATAGGTTGACACAGTAAACACTGTTCGCCACATCAAATTTTCCTCAGAAGAAAAATATCACAGATAAACTCTTAAGAGATCAAGAGAACCAGTGTTCTTTAAATATATTGCAGCAGTTTTGAACACAAACCTGAGCTCCGAGGAGAGGATAAACCATAACACAGACTGGAAATGGTGAGCACGAGATTATATTTACTTCACAGATTTCTTGAAATTGTAATTTACCCACTGGATAATCTTGATTCTATCATTAAAGCGTTAACATCCACACTCAAAACTAACCACGACTGAGTGGAGAAATGAACAACTATATCAGGGTTTTATATGAAGATTCCGGAATCTGTGGTTGTCGATATTGGACACTAGAATCAAGCTACATGTAGTGTAGGCCCAGGCAGTGAATCTTTTAGTTTTCACCTTCATAGTTTTATTTCAAAAGAAAAGAAGAAATATTTCATCATTCATTAGCCTTTATACCCGTTGTCTTTTCGCGAATGCTATCAGGCCCTAGGTCTACCACGTGATATGTACCACAGCACAGATTTAGTCAGCAGCATTTAACCATGACATATTATAATTACCAAAATTCTAACATTAAGTTTCATAAAAAAACACCAGCAGTCGTCATTGGTCTAAACTGACATTTATGTACAATAAAACAATAAGTAACAACTTATTACCCATGAAAATGAAGAGGCATCTGGCCGTATTTGTTTATTTCATTGGTGTTTTACGCCATGAATGTTTTACTTATATGAAGGCAACCAGCATTATGGTGGTAGGAACCGGTCAGAGCCCGGAAGAAACCCACGACCATCCATATGTGGCTGGCTCACCTGTTTAACGTACGACCAGCGAGCAAACCAGACAAGCCAATGATGTCATTAAAACAACAATCTCATGTTTAATCATTGTAGGCTTCAATGTACTCACAACTTTCAAAATTTCTTTTATGTCTGTTGTATATGACCAAAAATATTGAAAGCATTTGCTGTTCAGATTTTGATCAGGTTGTCGTGAGTTATTTTCTTCAATTAGTTCCACAGTAAAAACAATCGAAACATGTTCATACACATTAATAATAAAGAAAATGAAATCTTAAGATCGACCAGCAGTATCAAGATTAATATTCTGTTCGTTCATTTCTACTGTAGTAATAACCTTGTGAGGTTATGACATAAGTATCTAACATTAAATTATTGAATCACACATGTGGAACTTCCTTTAGCCTCCCCAACATCCACTTGGCCATTAGTTTTTCCTCCCTGCTTTCCTTTTGTTGGCTTGTAGACCAGCTGAAAAAAATTATAAAGGCCAAAAAAATAAATGGAACTTTCAAAGAGGGCTATAATTGACACCAATTTGATGTTTTCACAGAATAAACTTTTTGGAAAATTATGCTAATAATAAAATAAATGTACTCAAACTATTCTCAGCTATCCACAAGAAATCTAAAGTGATTTTATCTGTATAAAAAAAATCAACTACTTTCAATAAAAGACGTATTCCTATTTAAAAACAATATAAAAACTATAATTTCAATCCAAATGAACAATTTTTAAAAAATATGATATGGCAAATTTCCAAAATGCCAAACACAGATTTATAAGTGTTTGAAGAAATAACAAAGCATTGTTTCATTTTAAGCATTTCTGCCTCTGAATAAGCTTAACAAAAATTAATATCAAACAAATAATTATATGTTTTTTGATAAATAACATTTTCTTTTCAGAATGAAGCATTTTAAAGCAACACTAAAAGTATTAACTGCAGGACAAGAATTCTTAAATAATCACTGAAAGCAATCTGGCTATTTGTTATTAAATTATCAATATAGGAAATCAATTACACAGTGTGAAAAGAAATACAGTAAATCTCTTAGAATTTCGTGGAATTTTTCACATTATATTGTTGAAGACTGTGAAACAGAAGGAGGAATGGCTGGTAACAAATAATGTAAAGCTATATGTGAGTCCCTCATATTCACATAAACATGTATTTGTTTTGGTCAGCTTTATTATAACAGCATGATTAGTTGGGGAAAAATTCCAAGAAAATACAGGTGATTTACAGTAGTTCCTGGTGAGCTCAGAGCATGGAGCATATTTGATTCTCCTTGATAAAGCTGTATCATCTGAAAAAATGCAAGTCTGCTCTAATAAACATCCCATCCACATTCCACAACAGTTCATGCTGAACACAACAGTATAGTCAACACACACCAAAAGCACCAAAATACACAGCACAGAAGCAAAAATTCCACAGCAAAGACAGTATTATATGTACACCACTGCACAGCACACAGTTAGTTAAAGCTGATAAAATGGTCTAAAACTAGCTGTTTTAGAGGTGCAAACTAGCACTGCTGAAGGAAGCTATACCAGGAGGTGCAACTGGCTCTGACAACAGCCTTCACACCTATTACACTAGATATATAAAATATGGATATGGATGGTCATTGGACTGAATAAAGTCTGGACACTGGATATGAAATCAATTCAGCACAAAAACTGATCACTGTTGGTTCTTACTTACAACTGTACTTTGTGCCACATAAAGATGATATGTAAGCATTACATGTATACTTGATGATTGAGACAATGAAACTTCTGAGATGGTCAATGAATTAAACATTTTAAAGGAGCCATGGTAGGTATCATTCTTTTTTCTCAAGTCTCAGTTTAAAATACCTGTTAAACAAATACAAGTACGGCTTTTTAGGTTTATATTTAGGATACAAAACTGACCTTAAACTCAGCCTGCCCAAGGCTCCAGCAGTAAGGAAAGTTACCAACAGTCAAGTATGTTGTGATGAAGTCAACAGTGATAGCCACGAAAACTCCTCTAAGTCTGTACCAAGGTCGCTAGTTATATAAGCTGATCCAGCTATGTTCACCTTTCATGTCATTTCCAAAACTCTCAAACCAATGACAGAAAGGGGTGAAAAATAACTCCCAAAAATGAAAAACAAGAATAATTTTATAAAAATTTGTTCACATATCATTCTTTCTTTCCCAAATAATCATCATCATTTTACACTAACATTTTATGCACCCTAATATATCCGAATATATTTCCAAAAAAGTCACAAAATAGGGGACTGCTTCTATGACAACACCAGCAAAAGCGACGTTCTCTTGAGATGTCACTTTATGGTGAGGAAAACATGTTGTGTACTACTAATATATCATGGAGTGGGTATATGCAAGAAATTATCCCCTAATAATGACAAGACTTCTTAATTATTTCCTCCAGTGATTTTTAACGGTCTAATATGTCCATGGTGCATGTATATACTAAAATAATTTTCTCCCACCTTATTAGACAAATGCATACAGGTAGCCGCAAGTTAGTGAAGCACAGCAAGGCCTTATGGCACAGGGATGTCACTCAGTATCTACACTCACACAATCATACACCTGAGAAAATCACTGAAGCACAGGTATGGTAACTGTGTTTGAACACAAGATGACTAGATGAATATTTACATCATCTATCTTTTGTGAAGTTCATCTTCACTGTGTGTAATCATTATTATAATATATACACAGGTAAACGTTTCCCAATCTACATGCTGATGAAGTATTGGGGTATCAGTTGTGCAGGGATCAAAGGTGAGCATGGTGAAGCTAAGTGTGTGCGCAGGTGATCATATGCCGACTGGTCAGCCTTTTACATGTGTCTTTATGACATGCTCATTTATTTGTTGGTTATGTTGGTACATGTTACAATTTGTGATATACACCTTGACATACACCAGCTCAATATCTGGTCAACTGTTTTAACACAATAACCCTGTATGATACATGTACATTTCATGACATAGATGAATTTTGCTAACTATAGCTTCAGGGAATTTTGATATGAATTATTTACGTTATTGGGGCATGTATTGCAAAAGTAAAGTTTTTGGCTGGATAATGGTAAAGACTGGTGCTGCCAGACTCCCACAGTATCCCACAAACAGTGCAACGCAGTTTACCCTGTCAAGTTCAATCCACAAGCTTTGGACAGCTTAATGACACCAGTCGGATATTTGTCATTCACAGCTTTAGGTCGAGTAATGGCCAGGGAATGTATCCATTTGCGACATCCACAGGGTATCTTCTATTCCTTATCGTATTGGTTAAAAATATAAATCATGATTTCAAGTGATGAACCTCAGCAGTCACAGTAAATGGATCAATTCTTAATAGATCCCAAAATCAATGACATTTATGAAGAAAAATGAAGCCATAGACCATGCATATAAGAAAAAAAAAAGTTCAAGCATTTCTTTAACAATAAGAAACTCATCTTTGCTCTGTACCTGTTATACAGAAATACAAATAGCTTTCTTTATCAAAGTCTATGTACCTAGATCTATAAGCATTCTATACGCAGATAAGACGCCCCATGCATATGAACACAATGATGATAAAAGAAGCTATTCTAAAGTAATATATATTTATGTGCTTCTATTGACTGACTACAGAGTACACGAAGAAAGCCATTTAATATACACACAGGCAAACTCTCACCGGTAAGCTGGGCCTTTCCTTGCAATACCAACAGGGTTACAGTACAGTTTGGTATTGCTCAGTTACAAGCTTGGTACAAGGTGGCTCATAAGCAATCAGATTTTTGTGGTGTCATGGTGTCATACCTGAATTGGTTATTGAATGATACCAACCTGTTTTACCTGGCAACTTACTCAGGTAACAGCTTAGTCCTCATAGTCATACCTCTTTGATCGGGTTGATAAAATGTGGTTGTGCCCAAACATAACTGCCTATAGCTACCAATATGTTAAGGTCCCTCTTGAGGTATTACCCAGTTTAGAGACAACTGGTCACCAATCTGTTACCAACTGGAAGAAGCCAACTGGTAACCCACCTGTTATCAGTTGGCATGGGTTGTTCAGAGTTTGCCTGTGTTGCAGTTACAATCTTGCTTGAGTCACATCTAGTAGCCACTCTATTCCCATAATGACTTGTCCTTATAAACTAGGCCTTTAGATTGGTAGATCTAAAAAAACAACAAGACATGAACACTCTCTGACAGTCCCATATTGGTCCAATTGAAAAGTTTGGACTCAATTTTCACATATTTTTGTACTGACATATTGATTCTGATTGGGTATAAAGGGTAAACTTTCCACACAAATTGTGTATGTCAGCTGTTAGGACAGGCTTAGTGTAGGTGTTTCATCAAGTCTAGTTAACGACAAGTCATTACTGGGTGTGGCTCAAGTGATTTGACCTCAGACAGACTGATGTACTAACTACAGTTTAACTACTTACTGTAGGATGGAGCGTACATTTACATAAGAAAAAAACACCCAATACTGACGTCCTCATGCAAAACAAATGCTAGACCACAGAGAAGCTCTTCAAAAACACTTTTGATAACTAACACTATTTAAAGCGCCGAGCTGGCATCTTTGTATTGTCATAGTAACCCACAGGTTTTAGAGTCTTTCACAGGACTGTCATCTTCCAGGTCGGATTTCTTGTAGCCGGGTGTGACAAACTGGGCCGTGCTGGTGTATGGCGGTGGAGAATAGGCTATTATTGTACCTTGGCCGGGATTTTTCTTCTTTCTCTTACGAACAAGGCTTTTGTTATTTATTTTTTCCTCTGGACTAACGTATCTATCCAGCTCAACAGATCCGAAGGAATCATCGTCTTCCTCTATAGTTGTAGGCGGGAGATTGATTTGTAGCTGCTCTCCCAAGAGAAATACCACAATCATCAAAATCTGAACTGTTCCCGAACTTAATTACCAGGAAATAGGAACAGAAATACGGAACTATTATAGGCCTAATGTTTTTGGGTTCATAATAAAGTTACACTCATAGCAAAGCAAAGGAAAATTTTGTTTATCAGATTCAATAGACACTGATCAGTATACACGTAGGAAACTTTGCACTATCGTATCTTCATATCCTTGACACGTACCAGTACTTTTTAAGACGACTCCACAATTTACATGCAGATATTTAACACAAAACTTTTCATATTTAAAATTATGAAAATGAAAATCAAGCAAGTCTAAATAAATATTTATCAACCTAAAACCACAAACAAAGTTAAGCAACTGACTCACTGATTGAGCATTTTAACAATGTATAATGCAAAATTGTATACGAAATAACAAGCACTTTGATTTTCCAAATGAAACTATAGTCTATAAAACATGCAAAAGTGACAGATATTACAGCATTCATGTACAACGTGAACAATAAGGTGAAGTCACAATGCGTACTTAAGCGGTGTGACATAACAGTGAAAGATGATCAGCTTTTCAAGGGACATTGCCAATGCATCGGATGAAGGGGGACAACTCTCTACCTACGACCTCATATCCTTTCAAAAAATCGATGCACAGATATCTTTATGCGCTACTAAGGATATTATTCAGCAGAAGTAAATATGGTTCTGTTGTGAATGGGTCAGGGAATTACTAAAAAACCATAAAAAATACTATTAAAATGCAGTTTTTAAATTTTTTAAAATGTATTTAACTCCTACATGGAAATAATGAACAGGTGAAAAAAGTTAAAAAAAGAATTAACTCAAAACGTGATACAAAACAGAAAGCAAATTTTTGGCCTATTTGCTTCAAAACAGAAAATTTAAAAGAAAGTAAAAACATAACAAAGAAAACAATTAATACATTAAAACAAAACAAATACAAAAAATAACAAAAAAAGAAACAAGATTTAAATGGCTATATAGATAACCAACTAATAAATGAACATGCCATTGAAAACTAAGTCAACCAAAGGGTAATTGTAATGATTAGTTGAGTTCACGTGGGATCACAGTGGGTGGGGATGGAAGGGCAGGGCATCACAGAAGACACTCTGATCTTACATTTCTGTGAGAAAATCGTCGATTTGGTTTGTAGAAATCAGTGAGAGGGAAGTCACAGAATTTGGAGACTCGATCGTAACCTATGACCCCGTCATTGCGGCGAGCTTCATCTGCTAGACTCATTTCTTCTTCGCCAAAAACATACAAACTAACGATATCCGCATCATCTTGCTGAAAATGCAGGAGTACATGAACATACTATAGAGAAAATAAAGGGAGACTAGTCTGGAAATGCCAGTTTGAACAACATACAAATCACATATATGTATCCCAGCACACCGATGAACTGATGCCCAAGTTCCAAGGCCTGTTGATGCAGAGGCTTTTGATCAAATATCTGACCCTCAAAGATGAGAACACCGAAATCCAAATGCAATTCTGGGCTTTTGAACCACCAATGGAGAGAAAAGGAGAGGACAACACACGAGCATGTCAAAAAGCAAATTATTAGTAAAAGACTAGCAGACATGTTAGTAGAAGCTTGAAGAGATGAAAGACAGTATGTAGAGTGACGACAGCAAGACAGAGGTCAAATACACTAGTGATAAAGACAGTACGTAGAGTCACTACAGCAAGACAGAGGTCAAATACACTGAGTGACTACAGGAAGACAGAGGTCAAATACACTGGTGATAAAGACAGTACGTAGAGTGCTGACAGCAAGACAGAGGTCAAATACACTAGTGATAAAGACAGTACGTAGATTCACTACAGCAAGACAGAGGTCAAATACACTGAGTGACTACAGGAAGACAGAGGTCAAATACACTGGCATTATGGTGATAAAGACAGTACATAGAGTCACTACAGCAAGACAGAGGTCAAATACACTGAGTGACTACAGGAAGACAGAGGTCAAATACACTGGCATCATGGTGATAGAGATGATATTTATGGCTTACAGCTGCAGTGTCAATCAAGCTAAGTATATCAATAGTTTGTCTCTAGCTTGATAAAGGTTGGCATTGGAATGGTTGTGAGTAGATTACAGGAGGTTAAGGTTGCCTTTTTACACTTCAATCTCCCAAAGTCAGGCTTATGTGGTAACCGTTCCTTACACCAAGCACAGAAAAGGTCAGTAAAATGCATCTCGGAGATGTTACATACTTGCTAAGTATTTACTTCAGTGTGTAAATGCTTTGTTGAGGTTTTCATCTCTTGATGTGTCAGTCTAGTTTGGTATCTTTTAACTCAAGAGAGGAAATCATCCTCCGTGTGTATGAACTTTTACTTGAGCACAATGGTGAATTGTGACCAATTAAAGAACAGCATGTTTGTCATGTGACCTTTCAATATGAGTGCTGAATCGGTCACGTGCCAATCTGTCAAATTCCCAAAATCCAACAATGTTGCACACAGATCCAAAGAAGTGTGCACTTAGACTTGAATAAAGTGCTTAGCAAATGTGTCCGGGCGCCAGGTGTTTTCTAAGCAGATTGATCGATGCGGCCTAATAAACTGGAACAGGACCCCTATACACTGATGCAGGCGTCTGACTCAGATCTTATGAGTAGAGATTTACTCCAAGTAAAGTAGGCAATATGTAAACAATTAGAGCACTATGGGCAAGATAACCACTTTACAGGTGAAATTTGACCTTATCGATAGATCTATATGTATTTACTCGGAAGATGGATGTCGGTAACATTCAGATTACTGCTGACCTACTGATGTTCAGAACTTGAGGTCAGAATATGTTGAAAGATAAGAAGTAGGTAATACAGGAAGGTAAGACAGGTAGGAAATATATGATGCAGGTAGACATATGATGTATGTACCTCTAGAAAGATCGGCAAGATTTGAAGAAAAGAATGATCCCAAAATGTGGAATAAAATGTATCACGTACATGATTTGGAGATGCAAGAGATATAGGGTATTTGTTAATCATAAATATGAATTAGACGATGTGTGTGTATTTGATGATTACCTAAGCACTATAATCGAGAGAAGAGAGATGATATACAGAGATATCCAGACTGAATAAAAGGGACTGGATCAAAAAACTTGGATTATTATGGAAACACCACAGATAATAGCTCAGGACACAGAGGTGTATATGACATACAGGTATATACAAAGGGTCAACAGGAACAGAGGATATGAGGACAGAGTACAGTTGTACTAAACATTACATCAGAATGCATAACATATTGGTATATACATTATATGTACAAATGTATATAAAGTTACAAGATCCCACCAAAAAAAAAAAAAAAGAAAAAACAAAAACACACAGCCAAAGTGGAATGGCGTGTGGAGTTTAACTCTTACATGAGGGTTTTGTGATGTTCGCATGTCGCGAACAAATTTTTGTCCCCTTAATATCTGCAACACAACAACATAGTGACTGACACAAGTTGTAAAACCACAGTTCTGATATCACATAGCCATCAGACAAGGACATGTGTGCTCATCATTCAGGAGTTCAAAAAATAGCAAAAGAGAACATAAACTGTTCTTCACAGTTCCTTAGCTACCATGTACAGCAATACTATTAGTTCATCAATTCATCAGACTATGGTCCAATCATTTTGTGTAAATATACCTGGTTGTAATGTCATTAAACACGTCAAGTTAAATGGCAAAAATTAAGAGCAATTAAGTTTGCCAACAATTCCACAGTAAACCATATCAAGAATTCTACCATGCTTGGACCATACTTCTATCATACTTTTCTACAACTGAATGCCATCATCTATTTCTGGATGTGGCTACAGGTACTGGATGTCATGTCTGCTGTATGTGCCATTTTACTGCTTCTGGTCATATTTGAATCCCACAGTAAAATATGAAAAAACATGTGCATAACTAAAATTTCTTTCTCACTGAAAAACCACTTTGTGCATCTCATTTTATATAGTACTTATTTTGGCCCACTACATTTCTAAGCCCTCTGAGAATCATCCAGTGTTGTGCATTAATGTTTCATTTAACATCTGACTGACTTACAAAAACAAAACCACTATCTTCTCTAGTTTTCAACAAAGTAGATGTGCTTCTGACTGTTTTACAATCAATAATTGGAACAGTGAAAGAATTATTATCTTTGACATATTATTTTAATACAAACCAAAACAAGCCATCATGCTAGGCCTGGCAAACATCCTCCAAATCAAAAGTATTGCTTTAATTTGACATAACCAGAGGAAATATTGCCTTTTTGGTTGTTTTATGTCAAAGTCTGTCAGCATTATTTTAAATTCCAGAGTTGTGATTTGTGTGTTTTTTTTTTTGGATAATAAACTGATGACCTAAAATTCCATATATTGAAAAGATATTGAAATGGTTTTAATACATGGTTTCAAAATAATGAAATGGTTTTAATAACCAACAGCAGATCATGGAATCAATGATTCTGTTTGGAGAATGAGAAGGGTAGTTTATTTGAACACCATGCACTGCACCCAGGATAGGATTCTTTACAACAGAAATCAGAAAACAAACCTTAGGGTGAGAGAATGGAGGGAGACTTACTGAGTTTAACATCTGTACTCGAGTCCTCAGCTTCGTGCCACTGCTGTTGGCCGCTGCTGAAACCGCTCGCCAGAACGCATCAAAATCCCGCTCAGCTTCTGGCTTCTTGGACCATTCCTCACAGATTAACTGGAAAACAATCAAAAACACCTCCAACCATCAACCTCTGTTAAACAATGTGAGAACAGCAATTAATATTCAGTGTATAAAAGTCTACACACATTACATGATGGTACAACATTACGGCACACACACATAATGCGGGACATGATCCGAAACATTAAAAAAAATTATCAAAACATACACTTATACATGCAAACCTGATTTTCCTGAATGTGTAATGTTATGTGGGCAAATACTTAAAAGAACTTGAAAAGAAACAAGCTATTAAGCATTCTTGTGTCTTGGGCCATACCTGCATTCTCCGCTCTTTCTGTGCCAGGCGCTCATACTTGCGCTGTAACAACATGAGCTCTGATTTGAGTTGCGACTGTTCTGTGGGTGCGTCAGAGCTAAACGATGCTCTTCTGTTCATCAGGGAAGGTTCCTGCATATGTTCCATTTGACGCAATTCCTGGAAATTCCATGCGAAGAGTTGAGCAACACTATGAAAGGTTATTTAACCATCACCAACAGTACAACCTCTGAATGTGTCATATTGAACCATTCACATCTAAAACTATGAATATTAATTTCAGGTATGCAGTAGACAGAAATTACAGAAAAGTTCACCAATGAAGAGTTTACTTATGCAATAAGAAGTCTTGTGGAAACCTAAAGAGCCAATGTAATTACACATGTACTTTCCCTGAAGCAGAGCAAAATCTAGACCAATTAATACAAAGGCAGAAAAGAACTGAAGTAATATAGATTACTTACAAAAAATATACAAAACAACAGCTTACATGATGACAACACATTGTTGAAAGAAAACAACTTCTTCTTTAGCTTCAATAACACATAATAGAACAAATGAAACCATAAAGTAGTCATCCACCCTTATACATTTACATTCAAGATCAACTTCTGCGATCTCAGAAAAAAAGTATAACCATTATAAACACCTTGGTTGTGAGTTTTAAGAGTTTAGGATTGGGACTAGCATCCTCTTGGACTCCGTAGAGCAGTAACGTTATACATCCAGAGTCAAAGAAGTCCAGGTGGTCTTGGCTGATGGCTGGGTAAGAGAAGATTTTGGAGTGGTTGAATTCCGGAGACAGAGTTCCTTTGATCACTTTGGTCTCTGTGAATTTATCATCCTTGTACACACGGTACTTCACATGCAGTCCTTTGGAAAACCTTGATTTGATCACATCTGCGCTTCTCAAGGTCACCTGTAAATTGTTCATGCAATTTACCTGAATGATGCATATGTTGGCATACTTGAAAAAAAATACACAAGAAAATGAGTACATAATATCTAGAGTTATGAGAATTTCATATCTTAAATGTAAATATACACATTTTCTGATAAGCATCCAACTGACCTAAAAAATCTTAAGTGGGCCTACAAAATCGATTAAAACAATCAGAAGCAAGCAAAATGAGTCTCTTGAAAAAAAAATTGGTAAACTTCAAGCAAAACACAGTAAGCTTTGATCAATTTGTATGCTCAGTTTGTTTGATATTTCTATTGACTGATTTAGAAAGAGGTAATTTTGAAGTCTGTTTGGAAGCTAGGACGTAAAGTAATATTTTATAACATTTATTTGTCACTAAAACTGCACATAAATTTTTACATACATTTGATTTTATTTGCAGTATATACACAGACATGTGTAACATATAAAACCCTGTGCTCTGACCTTGAAGTGATAGGGTTTTCCCAGCAGTTCCTCTGGGTTATCCACAAAGTAATCCTCATCCAGGGGTTTCCCATTCTGTGTGCAGGGGGCCACATTTACATACAGAGTTCCCTCCTCTTGACCTTTGTAATCTGTGATGGCCAGTTTGTCATCAAAGTCAAGGGCATAGGACAAGGACTGTAAGAAGACATTAGCAGTACCAATGAGAACATCCTCCGGGGGCTCCCAGAAGGGGTCCTGCTCCTTGGAGATCTTCAACACATCTTCACCATCCAGGTATTTCTGGTACATTTCCTATGAATGAATGAAAGCAAGGCATTATAGGAAACATGTCCGTACCTAACTGATTAGTTGTCAGAAATAGGGTGAATATGCTAAAATTCTACTCACAAAACTGAATTTTAGAGGCAAATAATATATTATCTTTGGTGATAAATCTTTTTATTTTTCCAATAGGCTATATTTGTTCTAAAATCAATAAAGCTCTCAGAGTCAGGAAAAATGAGCCACTTAGTCATAAATGAAATTTTATGTCATTTGGTTTTACTTGACGAGGGCAAATCTTATTAATATATGCTCCATCATGCACATCTGCTTTTACCCTGAAGCAGTTGGGTCAATAACTTTTCTATATTTAGTGTTGTAATCTTAAATTTTTATTCAAAAATCTTTGCTTTTTTTTTTCCACTGATGGTGGAAATTTGTGGAAATTTTGGAATGGTGGAAATTTGTATTTTATATGTCAACAGCAAGAAAGCATAGTAACACTGGGGATCTGTTGATATGATGGCACATTGCACTGTAAAGCTCTTCAGCCTTGGTTAAAAAGTGGATGTACATTGAGACAGTTCCCTGGCAAGGCAATCAAATCGTTTCTTATACTGAATTTAGAACATTATAATGCAATCTGGATCATATTTAATTATTTCTCTTCAAAGGCTTTTCACACCTGTATGAGGTAACGCCTGTTCATGAACTTCCCACGCTCCCATAGCCAGGTATTGGCATTCAACAGATTCTTCATTTTCACCATCACTCTGTAGAGAAAGCACAGGTAAATGCTTATAAAAAAAATCTAAATAGAATCTACTTTTCTTTTGCCATTAATTAAAATCAGCACATGCCAAATTTTTTTCATTTTCACCTTTTGCAGTCTTAAATAAAGAATTACAACACTAAAATGCCTAATGCTCATGTTTTTACTATCACCTTGCGCAATCTTAGATAAACAATTATAACATGAAGATGACCACCGCACATATTTTCATCATCATCTTGTGCAATCACATAAACAATTATAACATGAAGATAAGTGATGCCCATGTTTGCACTGTCACCCTGTGCATTCATAGATAAACATAAAATGAAGAGTACTGACACACATGATTTCATTCTCACCCTGTACAATCACAGATATTACAACATTAAGATGACTGACTGTCATATTTTGACCAACATCCTCTGTAATCACAGATAAACAAACACAGTGAAACGTACCAACAGCCAATCACACTAAACCAAACATACTCATCAGACAGTGTTACCTAGTAGCCAATCAGATTTTTAGGATTCACTGTATGAATATGAATTCAAGCTACAGGCACATGTAGATCCCGCAAACATCTAGATCCACACAGTTCAGGATCACTGTGTACAGCATATCCACATACATGTCAAAATGATTATAACATAGTATACAGCCTAACCATACAAAGACGCTAGATATTATTCATGGTCACCAGCACTCAGTGTAACCACACACATATACACATAATTATAACATGGAGTCAAGCTTGTATCATTGGGAGTCAGGATCTGCTGAGTGTCAGGGTCATTCTGTATAACCACACACACATACACATAATTATAACATGGAGTCAAGCTTGATCACTGGGAGTCAGGATCTGCTGAGTGTCAGGGTCATTCTGTGTAACCACACACATATACACATAATTATAACATGGAGTTAAGCTTGATCATGGGGAGTCAAGATCTGCTGAGTGTCAGGGTCATTCTGTGTAACCACACACATATACACATAATTATAACATGAAGTCAAGCTTGATCACTGGGAGTCAGGATCTGCTGAGTGTCAGGGTCATTCTGTGTAACCACACACATGCACAAACAGTAGAGGAGTTTCAAGTTCAAACTCTTTGATCACTGAAGGTAAGAAAAGCCCTACTGTACCATGTGACCTGTCAAAAATGTTAGGTAATTATTTCTGATTACATTTACTATAACATGGGCGTCTAAGGGAAGTTTCAAAAAATGTTATTCAGACTAGACGTAAAATAGGGCAAAATTTGAGGAGCTGGAAGTTTTTAATTTTAGAAGCTCTTCAACAAAGGAGAGATCATTTGTATCTCCCTAACACAGCGAGACAGGTGATTGGTAAATTAAAGTGAACAAAACTGCCTGACATTTTTGACAGGTCACATGACACAGCTGAATTCTTTTCACCTTCTGCCACAAAAGTGTTCAAACTCAAAACTCCCCTATTATACCATGGCGTCAAGTTTGATCAGGCGAGGATACTAGATGTATTCACTCTGAGGACCACTCTGTGTAACCACATATAATGTAACATGAAGACAAGCTTGATGATGAGGAGTTTAGGTCTACTGGATTTCACGATCATTCGACGTAACAACACATAAACAATGAAAACACCAGGGGACATTAGATCATGCACACAAGGAAGCATTCAGGATAATTCAGAGGACAATACCCTGACCATAGCAACTCCAAGATCAGATGTTTACAGAACTTTCCATACAAACATCTAGCTACATGTACATGTTACTTGTCACATCGAGGGCCACATATCTTTTTCAGGATATTTGGCCATCTGACACTGACTGACTGACTGCTTGCTTGAACGCTTCAGTGACACGATGTTCGAGAGGTTTATGGGTGGAGGACACAGGAGTGCTCAGAGTTAACCCACTAATCATTGTTAAGTGTCTGATAAACCTCCTGACTCAAAGCAGCAGAAATGGCAAGCAACCTCAAGCAAACAAGCGACCATGCCAGCTATTCATACAATGCATTAATCATAAAACAATATTCAGACATCATACAATATATACTGTAGTTTGTGTATATCAGAATATCTTGCAACTATATATTACAACAAAGGAACTGAAACTTATAGATGACCATCAATGATTGTAGAAGTCGATTAAAACACATGAAAATATTTAAAGTGCACAATACTGGTAATTCAATGGACCATATTATCAAATTGAACACCATTTTAAATCTGCCTGTGTGTTACATTTTAGAGGTGAAAATATATAAAATAATAAAACCAAATCATGGTCATACACAGACAGTGATGAATATATATATAATTATAAAGGTTAATAACTTTTATCATATTTTGGATGATGAAACACATTGAGTAAGATGAAATGGAGTCCTATACTGAGATGTATGAACCCCATTCAGTCCATTTGTTAATGCTCATCAGTGTTATATTTTTAAATGGGGAAATAGTGCTTCATTGATCAAAACAATAATTCAGTGGAAATGAGCAAAATGCACCTAGCAGGGATGTACATGTACTAGATGGAGAGGTTATCAGAACAGTGATTTGGTCAGCGCAATGACCGAAGCCTCCCACCAATGCGGGTGCGGTGAGTTCAAGTCCAGCTCATGCTGGCTTCCTCCCCGGCAATACGTGGGGAGGGCTGCCAGCAACCTGCAGATTGTGGAGGGTTTCTCCCGGGCTCTGCCCGGCTTCCTCCCACCATAATGCTGGCCGCTGTTGTATAAGTGAAATCTTCTTGAGTACGGGGTGAAACACCAATAAAATAAATAAATAAATCATAACAGTGTGTGATCCACCATAATGTATCAGCTTATCTGAGGTTGGCCCGTTGCATCAGCCCAGGTCGAAGAATGAGGTTGAAGTGGCAGGCCGACCTTAGAGAGCAAGGGCTGATACACCATCCCTGGACACACATTTTTATGATGATCTATTTATCATATACCTTTATTTTTACGTGAAAAATGGTCAAAAAGCTCATGGTTTCTCCTTAATTGGTAGTCTGACTTGCCACAACTAGAGAACCTGTGCGACGAAGTGTAGTTCTTCAAGAAATGTCAGTTCAGGGGTTTTCTCAGTAGAGGGCACTTTGAACATAAACATTGAAAGTAGTCCATGTTTTCAGAGGATGAAAGAGAAACCAACATATATGGAAAATTATAGGATGCCTCTGTATCATGTGAGTAATGGCCATTGTTACATGATAAATATATATGTATACATATATACAGATATCTCCACACATGAAATTTGGCACCAAGACTAAATGTAGCACTCTGAGCGCAAAGTACGCATCTATACATCAATGCATATGACCACGTATATGATGTTAGTAATGGTGGATGGCTGGTGGGAGGGAGGGGGTTACACTCCAGACAACCATGTGCTGCTTGTATGTTAGTATGTACACTCGCAAACGCACAGATGACTTGAAAGATGGACTTACTTTGCATCTGAATAGTCTCTAACAACCCAAAGTAATAACACTGAGTAGTATCAAAATACTTCAAATTCTTTTTGTTATAATTAATGGTTTCCAGCACTGCATTATTGTCCTGTATCTGATTTACTGATGGACTTCAACAGAGAGAATCAAGATTTTCATCACAAATGAAACCAAATTATCCAATGTATAAGAAAATAATTCACGCTCAAGAGAGTGAATGTAACAGACAGAACCAGGATACTTATCATAAATACATGTATCTAAAAATACTATGATGATGTTTCTGGTATATTTCTCCAGTTCATCAGATTTAACTGTAAACTTTAGTGTACTTACTTTGTACCCTGGTTGGCCCCATATATGCCCTCCTGAGCCACAGAGGAAATCAGAACCACCTCAAATGACTTGTGTTTATTCAGCTCCTCTGAAACCGCGTTCACTTCTGACACCATGGGTAAAATCTCCAGGACTTGCTCCTGGGCTATCTGCTGATCTGAAACACGTCATTCAATGTCCTGTGAAAATTTTATCTGTTTTTATGTTCTCTGTATGACACTCAGTGTAAATATTCTCTGGCCACAAGTTTTGTGAACGGGTTGAATATAATGTACATGTCATGTCCATGCTGTGCTGTGTATCCACCTGGTCCACTTTGCTTTTTAACACAACACTTGGAGAAGCTGTTTAAAAATTCAGATTGCATTTCAATAAATGATGCTGGGCAATAAAGGCTCTGAAATGTCTCAGGGTCAGGTTTATTTGTGAAGGAAAGTGGAGTCCACTGAGTAAACCACCGACCTTTCCCTAGAACACGTCTCACAAAACAGTCACAACTGGCACCACTATTATGAGCATGATTCAGCGGTGCTGTTGCCCTTCAAAACTTAAAACAGACCCCTTGTCACATCTCACCTTTAGAGAGTCCAGCTCCCGATCCTGTGGCAAACCCTTTAGCTTGAGCAATTTCCTTTTGGGCATACTCCCAGGTTATCTCCCTTGGCACGTCATCAGGTGTCTCAGGTTTGAGAGGATTGATGAACACATACAAGTGGTTCGAGCCTAAAACATCAGATAAATAATACTGTAATGGCAATAATTACAGCATGTAAAATACTGAATAAATGCACGTAACACAAAATGGTAGCCATAAGACTTCAATAAGTAAGAAGTTTCAATGTTAAGGCTGACGGAGTACAAGGAATTAGTAAAACAAAGGTACCAACACAAAATATCATTCACAGAGTATCCAATGGATACTCAAAAGACTATTGAAAAAATCTCTCGCACATTTTCAATTTTGTAAGACCAAACTGCTATGTAAATTAAAAAAAAAATAAAAAATAAAATTCTGACTGTTTCAGTCGAGAAATTTACTATGTACATCAGATTAAAATGAAAATCAATCAAACTGTGCATGCTGTTTATATAACAAGTGCAAACTCAAAATAGCAGTAACATCCCAAGTATAAGATTTCATGTGGTCTGGCAATCTAGTCCCTCATTAAGTGAACAGCCTCAGTGTTAAAATATAAGACAAGCCAGCGTTAAAAAAAAAAATGACAGGATGTCAAAAATCTAAATGACAAACCACTCAAATGACAATTGCAGCTACAAAGGGGCATGAAATTTATGTGAGCAGAAATCACGCATTAGAACGAGATTTTTGGGTTATCAGATCAGACTCGTGTTCACATGTCAGTCCTCTCATTTTGAAGTAAATTCACGTCGAGAAGCAGGATTTCCCATTACATGAACTATATTCCTAAAAGGTCAACTCCTCCACTATGCAGGTTTCTTACCAAAGAGAATCCTGTCCTTATTGTGGAGGTGCTTGGGCCCTGTTAGGGGCAGCCCGTTCACCTTGGTCTTGGCTCCACTCTTCCCTACAGGCTGGATCTCCACCTCTCCCTTCTTACACACAATCACAGCATGCTCCTTCTGAATGCTGCAAGGGCATCAGACAAGGAGACATGTTAACATGAGACTAATTTGTCTTGACTGCTGCTGGCTGATTCACAACAACCACTCCAATCAGTAAGTTACCAAGACTGTAAGCTCAATTTCAGCACTTGCTGAAGTAGATGTTGTTTACAGTGAGAATTTTAACTTTGTTCAGCTACCTGGCCAATGGCTGCAGTTTCTCTGTAACTAAGCCATATCAGAGACAAATTTTTGTACACAATAAAAGTCTACAAATGACATTCATTTCACTCCACTTATTATTCTTGGAGGAACAGCTGTATGTGCAAAGAATGTCAGTTCTTAAATATAACCTTCTACAAACAATGTTACATGAAAAGTCAAGCAGTATTAAAGACCGAAACTTCAAATTGAGTTTCTTTTCTTCAAAGAATGACATGGTTCGAAGAATGCAAAAAAATTACACGCTGAATACTGCTTCACATGTTCTGTTCTTGTTTGACAATTTCATTTTGCTGTGAATACAGGATACTGAAGGAAAACAGATAATTTGCACTGTACAAGATACATGTACTCACCTCAGACCATTCAGGCAAATGTCAGGCTGTGGGCTGGCATCCTTGCGTCCAAAGGTTGTCTCCCCTTCCTCAAGGAAGTGGTAGACCACACCTGAGAGCATGGGATCTTCGTTAAGGTTGACCAGGTGAGGCAGGTTCTTCTTCTTCTTGTCCCCAGAGCGAACGGCCACAGACTCCTGCTCTGTCTCTACCTGAGCTGCAGCAAGCTGTGGGGAAGGGGGGGGGTAGATAGATGGATAATAATTACACCAAGATGTATATCTTGTCCCAAAATGAAATGTGTCTCATTTTAAGGTGCATGTGAAGAAAATCTGCTCTGACAGTTTGGCTTTTGATCTAATCAGTATCAGTCGCATCACTGACCATCATTATTTACATGAATAGTTCTTCAGTACAGTGTTAAAATCTGATAAAATAAATAATCAATGAATAAATATTAAAAATGTTTGAATTGCTGGTATAACCTGATTAGTTTAGAGATTGAACTAAGCTCTGCCTACTTCCCTCCCACCATAATGCTTGTTGTTCCCATATGAGTGACACATTCTTGAGTATGGAGTAAAACATCACCTTGAATCAAATAAATATATCAAATAATCTGTTATTTGATTGGTCCTGATCACTGATTTTGCTACATGTTTGGATAATTACTTTTTCCTCCCAGCTCTGAGCATTGTCAGCTAACATCTGCTGATTGGCAAACAGCTGAGCTCGGATTTCTTCCTCCATCTGCTTCCTCATGTTTTCAATTTCTGTCCAAAGAGAAAAATACAGTATAATGGTATTTAAAATCAAGACAAGTGTAATTCTTGACCAAACTGAAATATCTGGCTGCTTGCAGGAATAATTAGTTGAAATGTTTGAAACAGATATTATTTGTTTTTCGCTTTTAAAGTTACTTGACTAGCCTTTTAGCTTTTACAATATTAGTAAATGAATGCATGCATGAATTTTGGTAAATGGTATTTAAACTGCTTTATATGCCATGATTAAGAACTTGTTGGATCTTCACAAGCAGCCACCATCACAATATGCATTTGCGTTTCAGCCACGTAAATTAAATGTAAGCCAATTTAAACTAACAAATGACAACTATATTTTGGAGGTAATCCCTATGGCACTGGATGAACTGCTTTAATACAAATGTTTTTATTTTAAGTGTTAGTTGCATAATGTACATAAAACACTAATTTTGAAGAATTTATATGCAGATATGTAATTTTTGAAGAATTAATGGTGGTGAGCTTCAACCAGTTAGATACATGTGCAGCCCTTACCCTCTGGGGACATGCCCTGTGTGTTCTGCACCAAGCCGCCTGCTTCCATAGCTTTCCTCAGGCGTTCATTTTCTTCCTGAATTCATACCAAGAATAAAACATGAGCGAAATTTTTGTATTACTGTATTGAACCTAAGGTTTAGTTTATTCTTCCACCTTGCATATGTGGGTTCCCTTAAAAGATTGTTTCTAATGTCCTATCTGAAAAACTTAAGCCTGACGTGAAAAGAACCATTTACGGCCTGAATGATCTTCTGAAAGTGCACTTCTGCCGATCAATTTTTAAGAGAAATAGAGTCTTCAAGAATGTTTCCCGGCTGTACCTTGAGCTCACGGATCATTTTGTCCAGAGGATTCTCATTGATCACAGCTTTATTTTTGATCTTCTTCGCTCGATCAGCATATCGAAGTGTTCCTAGTGTCTCGTCAAAGTTGATGTCAGCCGGAGACAGGGCAGCTATCATAATGGTTTTACTGGGGAGAAAAGTCATCAAAATATCACCCTGGCAACATTGCAGACAAAATCATTCAATGCTGTACAGGTGCATGCATGCAGAAGCTGACTTTTTTTTGGAAAATCACCATTAAACAATAAGTTTATATATTAACAATAAGATGTTAATATTTTTGAATCAAAATTTTTGGCAAATCTTGCCACAGAATTTATACAGGTAAATTGAAACAATTTAGACATGTGATATTTGAAGTACTAATGATAGTAATTTTGAAGAATATTTGCATGTAGTAAGTCTGAAGAATTTAAGTCAACCAGTTTGAAGAAATCTTGAAGGCAGATAGATTTGAAATACTTTAGCATATGATTAACAGTGAAAAATATGTGAAGTTAATTTTGCAAAATTTTTCAAAGTAATTTTTTTAAATTTATGACAGTAATTGTTAAAAATTATGAAGGTAATTTTTTAAAAATTTATGAAGGTCATTTTGAAGAATTTATGAAGATTATTTAATTGCCAGTCTTTAACTAGACCTACCTGTTTCCACCCAAGGCATTTTGTAACAGTTTAGTAAGGACGGAGTCCCGATATGGCACCATGGTTTTTTTCTTCCCCATGGAGAGGTCAGCTAGAGCCTGGGGACAGAGATGGGTCAAGTTCATACATTCAACGCACAATCACATCATATTATATCTGTCTTCTATGCATTACATGATTTGAATGAATGAATAATTATAGATTAATGCAGCCATATCATGGCAAGTTACGTAATCTGAATGTTCACCCATTGAATGTCTTGCACATTTTGGGGACAAATGTTCTATTTCTTACCATCTGTTTCTTCTCTCACTCAATCTACATCCCTCGATATACTAGTATGCAATGTCATCATGTTACAGGGTCATGCAAATAATTTTGAGTCGAGGCCTGTTATTTGGTATAAGAAATGACTATTCCTAGCACTGAATTTGGGTTGACATATTATTAACTGTCACTGACGGAGATTACCATGACCACATCCAGAAAGGTACAAGTATGACTTGCAACCTGAAAATCTATATATGCTTGCAACTCCATCTAAAGACATGCCAAGTTGTTTCTGGAGTTAAAATTAAATTAAAGCAACGCTATAAATAGGATAATTTCTGACGTTCATATTGTTTTATTGCAAAAACGTTGAATGAGATGTGAACCATTAACCATTGTCAACAAGCAAATAAAACTCCAGTTAAGCCAGACTGAAACGACTACTCACAGAGATGACATTGCCCAAGGCTGACAAGGACTTGTTGATGTTAGCACCTTCTTTCAATCTGTCCCCAGTGGCCCCTGTACTGTCAGCTCTCTCAGAACCTGGACAAATACATAGGCATTCACAGTCCTATATTTCAAATAGATGGAGTAGGCTGTTATAGTCTGCATTCACATGATCCTGTGTTTGTCACAAAAGGAGGAGACTTAGTCTGTATTCGTTGTCCTATATTTCTCAGAGATGGAGAGATGGAGAAGACTTGGCCTGCATTCACCCTTATCTTCCATTCACACAGACCTACACTTCTCCTAAATGGAGGAGGCCTTTACACTCTGCATTCTCACAGTTTTATATTTCTCACAGATGGAGTAGACTTACCATCTGCATTTATGCAGCCAAATATTTCATATTATAGTCTGCATTCATGGTTCTATATTTGTCTTATAAACTTATAGCTTTCTGACTGACATTTTATACTACATTTGTGCAGTCCTACATTTATGATCGATGGAGTAGACATACTGCCTGCATTTGCGCAGTCGTACATTTCTCATCGATGGAGTAGACATACTGCCTGCATTCGCACAGTTGTACATTTCTCATCGATGAAGTAGACATACTGCCTGCATTCGCACATTTCTCATAGATAAAGAAGACATAATCTGCGTTCACACAATCTCATTTTTCTTATAAGTGGAGGAGACTTATAGCATGCACCCACACAATCTATATTATTCAAAGACAAGGAGACAGTCTGCATTCATGTAGTTCTGTACTTTTGATAGATGGAGCTTATCTTTACAGTCTGCATCAAACCAATCCTATATTTTTCTGAGATGGAGTAGACTTTTTCTGCATTCATCCTGTAATTCTCACAGATAGTGGAGACCTTTGAAGTCAGCACAGGAATCATAGGACAACAACAAACCAATCATGATCACAGACCTGTTGAGAGATAAATAACTTACCTGCCAAATCCACCAGGTTCATCACACTGCTCTTCTTGGTCTCTGACCCGCTGTCTGTCTTCATGATCTGATCAAAGGTTATCGTGACCACGGTGTGAGCTCTGCTGCTGGTGGCGTTCATGTTCGTAGACGCAACGGTTCTGCTCGCCGTACCTGGAAACACAGACATAGCAACGTCACCAAACCATGTAAGTTCAAAAAATACATGCTATGTACACAGCCAAGTCATTGGCTAACCTTTCCACCTGTGGCATGTGTCATAATGGTGGAAAGCAACAGGTTTCTGGCAAACTTCATGTAAGGCCACACGAAAAAGCACCACCCACTTATCACCCACAAGCCTGGCCTTAAGACCAACGGAAACAAGAGAATTGTATTTCTTTTTTTAATATTAGGTGGGCATAATATCAGCAGGGCAACCAAATTGCTCCAAAGTACAGCACGACTGCATGATACTTCATTCTTGATAACATAACAGACATACACTTCATCAGTTTCATGGTTGCTAACCTTGTTCCATCCTCTTCTCAATGTCCTCATAGCTACCCACAGCCACCCGCTTGAGGTTTTCCACGTAGAAGAGACCCAGTTTGGGGTTCTGACGCACCTGAAGGCCACCTTTGGGGTTCTCTTTGGACAACAGATCTCTGACTTGTTCATTATAGATTTCCAACATGGAAAATGTCACTTCAAACCTCTGGAAACAGAGGAGGATTAAAATCAATGTTTTTCACTCAACCTTTCAGAGCTCAACTTTTTGGCTTTTATTTGAAATTCTTGATGGTAGACATTGTGGCTTGTTATTTGGTTTTAGTGTTTGGTAAACTTTGTTTCTGACAGTTAACATATAAACACCAACAGTGAAACCAAAAATATTTATCTGTAGATTTCTTTCAGTGTTTTTCAGTTTTATGAAACTGTGTTAATCTTTTTACTTTGCAAACTAATACATGTATCTAAATACATGTATGCCATTTTGTACAACTTCAAACTGCTTCTAAGCTATTGGTACAGTCAGACAATTACTGCATGAGCAAAAGGTCTTTGTAAACCAATGTCACTACTTTAATTCAACACACACAGAAAAAATCAGCCAATAAACATGCCTTGTTTGAATCTGTGTTTGCCCGCATAGTCTTGAAGAGCTCATCACAGGTGATCGGCACAATACCCCTTAAATTGTAAGGAAAAAATTATACAGCAAGGCCAATTATTTTCAATAATTTGTCAAGTCTCAAGTTTAAAACAATGAAGCAAAAGTATATTATGTTATTTTTTTCAGCCATAGCAATAAAGTAATAAAAACACAATAACAATATACCTAAACATTCCAATGGTCTCACAAACATAAAATCTTCCTCAGATGAAACTGGTGCAAGGAAATGTGGTTCAGTATTACAGTGTATACCTACAAAGGTACACGTAATTTCTTTACGAGATTTAACAACATTTCAAAAGCCGTAATGGCACACTATTCCTAGCAACAGAATTCCCTTTTTGCGTTATTGGATCTTACTTGTTTGGTCCATAGCCCACCATGGAGTAGGATTTGCCAGCTCCTGTCTGTCCATAGGCAAACAATGAACAGTTATAACCTGCCAAATACAAAACAATCAAGTATGAATATATGCTTGGGTTTTGAATTGTACTCTACAATTTTTCAGCTACATGTATACAAAAACGAGGAGTCCTTAGAATGTATATATACTCTGTCTTCTAAGGTCATCTGAGCCCACTGCTACTGGAACATCATGCCGAAAGATACCAGACATGACACCCCACCCAGTCACATCATACTGACAGTGGGACGATCAGCCCTGTTTCCTTGCTTTAACCTATCAGTGCTTGAGCGCCAAGCCAGACATCAACAAGTATCACTTTCAAATGTCCTGAATATGACCCAACCTGGGATTGATCCCGGATCTCCTAGTTCAGAGGCATTGAATCGAATCACCAGGCCATCGAGGCTGGCCCAGTGCAAAACAAAAAGTTACACATGTAAGTAAGTACATCTACACAATTACCGCTCGTCTGTAAATGTACTAATTAAGAATTAATGAAAGATCTTCAAAATCAGATTCCACATAAAACATAAAAAAAACATATTATAATATTCAGCTACAGATTTATTTATTTATTTATTTGATTGGTGTTCTATGCTTTACTCAAGAATATTTAACTTATACGACGGAGGCCAGCATTGTGGTGGGAGGAAACGGGGCAGAGCCCAGGAGAAACCCATGACCATCTGCAGGCTGCTGGCAGACCTTCCCATGTACGGCTGGAGAGGAAGCCAGCATGAGTTAGAGATTTAAAAGCTGACTCGACTATTTTACATTATACTGTACACTGCATCAGGTAAAATCAACTTTCATTCTCTTCCACCTGTTGATGTGTGCATAACTAATAACATCATGCTTCAGTTTTTAAAACCTTGCGGTATTTTTGCTAAGGTCAGACAGATTAATTTTAAACAGCACCGCTATTGCTTTTTGATGCTGTAAAGAAAAGGTTATAAACTGCAAAGAAGTGCTAGCTCATTAGGAATCGCTTGACTAGTGATGGAGAAAACTGGGACACTTTGGGTCATTCTTGAAATCAACAATGAAAATATCACCCTCCTCCTAGTCCTCCAGATAAGAAAAGAAATGTCTTTGCCTAACAGACAAGTATCACACAAAGTCTTACACGTACACACTGATCTCAATGGGCTCACTTTGCCTAACAGACAAGTATCACACAAAGTCTTACACGTACACACTGATCTTAATGGGCTCACTTTGCCTAACAGACAAGTATCACACAAAGTCTTACACGTACACACTGATCTTAATGGGCTCACTTTGCCTAACAGACAAGTATCACACAAAGTCTTACACGTACACACTGATCTTAATGGGCTCACTTTTTTAAAGCAGATTATCTTATTTCAACTTATTCTCTCTTATTTTCCTCACATATCTTCCATGATATTCTTTGGAATAGTCCAAAGTCCCAATGGCATTGGAACACACCTCTGCCTGTAACAACCTATCAATAAATCAATAGAGATCAATATGACAGGTTTCACAAAGGTTCATTGGTATTTTTGTTTTTCACAAACATTTGTTTAAAAAAAAAACATGTTGTGTTCCATGTAATAATGATGAATGTACAAAGACATTGTACTGAAAAACTCTCTGGTGAAGTCTCTGACACCATCTAGAAGGCTTATTAATATTTCCCCTAGCTGGACTTAAACAAATAGGGCAATGAATATCTCCTTGCTACTCAATAATGCAAATACACAGGTGAGCTTAACCCAGGTAGTAAATGGCAACGGCCTGGTGATTAAGTGTGTGTGCATAATCTGTCCCATTCACAACCCCCATAAAATCCACTGTAACCATTAAAGTCTTGAAACAGCTGACATTTTCAAAATTTGTAGCACCTTAAAAAAATAACTATGACTGAGATGTACGGCTTTATGGCATATGTTGACGGTTGGATTTATAGCATGGTAACTTTGTCACCTTCTTAACCCTGAGTGTATGACAATCGACCGTTGCATCCGGAAAACATGCACAGACAGATAACAAGTAATTAACAGGCAACAACTTCCCTTTTTCACACAGCATACGTGAGAAACAGATATGTTTTTCTGTCATCATTAAAGTTACATGGTCCAGTAAGCTCAGCAGGCATCTGACACCATCCCATTTGCACATGGCAGCAGATTATTTGGATTTATACGGTTCTTTGGGTATACCTTGCTCTGGTAATTCTCTATAGACTTCCTATTGATTAAAGGAGGGAGATGTTTATGGTTGCTATGTGGGCTGCTGGTAGGTAAATGCCTTTTGTCGCACATCAGATGTGCTGTTAGGGGTGTAATACACCGTCCCTTGCACACGAGTTCTGTAAGGCACTATTCAGTGCTGCCAGTACAGCACGCTTGAACAGAGCAACCACACCTGGAAACTGCCAATCAATGACATCAGGGGACACATGACATTTTTTGTATGGAGTTATTTATTGATGATAAGCGTGATCCACCTTGGAAAGTGTCTAAATTATAACTGAAAAAGTGCAGATTTATTCAGATCAGATTAGTTCAGAAATAAGAATCTACCCAGCCATTAGCTGGTCATTTAGTTAACTTCAAAGCACACATGAACTACAGTTTATTTTCATCTACATGAAGCAGTAATACATGCACATGTGAATCATTATTTAAAATCAGGTGTGAACCATATTTTTTACATAACTGTTTATATTTAATGAATACAGGCATGGTCACTGGTAAATTAACTAAATTAAATGTTAATAAATCATTGCCAGTTGGACCACTGCTCACTTGAACCCCATTGGTACATCCAAAATTCTAGTGGACATTGGACCAGAGTTAATTTTGAACCTTGCTTGGCACAACCAACATGGCTAAAAAAAAAATACTGGTCAGTCATATGCCAAAAGGGTGTGCCAAGTGTATATATGACACATATTTACATAATTAAGTAAATAGTGCAAGATTTAGTCTTTGGTATATACCTGGATAATAGATTTAAACTCCAATCTCCTCACACAGAATCTGCTGCAAAATTATTAGAGCTATTAAAAAAGGTAAACTCTAACTAATATTAACTTGCTAATGTAATGCACATTGAAAATATTGGTTGTTCCTATTAGATTTCATATCCTGGTGGCATTTTAACATGTAGCTATGAGGCCAACTACACACAGGATTAAAACGGAACACACTGGAATTCATTGATTCTGAAGCAGTAAAAAAGTCATTATATTTGCAATTCCATTAAGAGTGAATGTCACACCTTAGCTAGAATATCTGCATATACATCAGCCTTTCCGCTGATGACTCCCCTTCCATTGACTCACCTGCAAGTACAAGTGATCAATTTTCATTAGAGGACAAGCCTACCTTGTACATGTATGTGGTCACGTACAGCATCACCTTTCTCATTTGCTACCTTGGTTACCCTTTGTAACAATGATGAAAAATTGCATGGCAGAAACATGCAAGTAAATAAAAATGTCACATTATATACTGGTGCATTTCACAAGAATAAACTGATTAACATACTTCTTGACAACAGCTCTTTTTTTTTTCTAAACAACTAGCACGGTAAACACATAGCCTACCGCCTTGATAAGATGGCTGTGTTTTGGTAACTTTTGTCAACGTACATGTGTGTGGAATATTGGCTAGATTGTGCAAGACTGGAAAAAAATTGCTAGACCACAGAATTCTTAGATCGATCAACTTCATTACATGTGGCTCCTATAACACAATCAATGTTTACACTCACATATACTACTGCACCTTATACACATGGCAACAGAGCCTAAACAATAGACAAATTCCTGATAGACACAACTTTCTTAACACTATGATTCACCAATCCAAGATGAAACGCTGAAATTTCACCAATGAAATTTGTCTGTATTTATTTATTTATTTGCTAGATATTTCATGATATACTCAAATTAATTCACTTAAATGAGAGTAGCCAGCACTATGGTGGAACGAAAGCTGTGCAGAGCCCAGTGGAAAAGTAGCACCCTCTGTAGGATGCAGGCTGACCTCCTCACATACAGCCAGAGAGGATAGTTAGCATTAATTAGACTTGAACTCACAGCGACCGCATTGGTTAAGGGGAGGCTTCTGACTATCATGGTGTTATAGTAGCAAGCTAACCACTTGGCTGTAGTGGCTTAGCATGTATGTTTATAAGTTTTGAAGTATACATACTTACGTACTTACCTTCAAAAGCATTATTTAGGACTCCCTGACCAAGGTCCTCAAACACTATTCTCTGACTAGCATAATTTGAGCCTTTCTTTGCCTCCAAGACACCGTTGGCTGTTTCTTCAAATCCATCATGTGACCTGAACAACCAGTGAAAACACTGAAGATTAGGTCACTGAGATAACATTTATTTATTTAGTTATCTGAATAATGTTTCAAACCATACTCAAAAATATTTCACTCATACGAAGGCGGCCAGCATTATGGTTGATGGAAACCCACGACCAACCACAGGTTGCCGCAGAAATAATTATATGTAGGTATTTCATAACAAGGTGGTGCCTGCAATTACCTCAATCAGGTCACTGTGTGAGCTTTCACTTCCAACTGTGATATCTTGGTTATTCAACATCAAAAAAAAACAAAAAAAAAAACAAAATAAAATAAAGGTGCTCTTCAAACTTTATGTGGGATCCTTTATTGATACACATTTGTTCTAGTACTATCTTGTTCTCATAGCAATGCCTTTTTAGTGCATAATCTCACTTGTGGACAGGAAAGAATATATATATATATGGTTAAAAAATTCCAATCCTCTGTGATTTTTAACCATTAACCATACTTTTCACATTTACACTTCATTTTTTGTGGTTAATTATCCTATTCAAAACTTTAGGGAATAATATTTTTGACCTAGTCTGTGAATGAGAATAAATTCTCCACGACAAATTTATGAAATGACAAACCAGTGTGATGTTAATCGTGCAAAAAGTCCTAGACATCTGATAAGCCTGAAAGATTGTAACTGTGTGGGTTTTATGCAGACTGGTCAGTTAATTGTCCTCATGCTTTGGTTGAGTGACCACAGCTAGCCTATTAGTAAACAGCTTGACTGGGGGAGTTAGATGTACACACTCGAGTGTGTAAAGCCATTCTCTACACGTCAGTACAGAGATATCAATGAAAGTTATGATCACAGTTCACATTCCTGACAGAGCCTCCATGGGTATGAGACTTAAGTACCAAACAGTGTAAGTGTTAACGCCACAGGTGCATGCTGTCACCTGACATGGTGGATATCTATATTGGTTGCAGGTATACAGACTTGACCAAGTGGGTAAACACAGAGTATAACAGAATGACCATTGTCCACTACATTTATACTGTATACTTCCAGCTTTATTAATACTATTTAGATTTGTACATACATGATGTATGGTAGGTAGGGTATATGCATATTACTGATGACGGACAGACGTGTAGCTTTTTCAGTTCAGTTTACTGACACCTGCCATTGATGTTATTCTTCTCTTCCCTGGATTAATATATTCACTTAAAATAACGATGACCCTGGCTTGTCCATACTTAATTATGCTTCATACTTAAACGTAAGCATATCAATACAGACTTCAGAATAACTGTCATTTTTTAAATGCTTTAAATTTCAAATTTGCATCCTTAGAAATTAGACAGTCAGCATCATAAGAAATTAGCAAATTTGCATCAATAGAAATTTTAGAAAATACACTTCTTGAGAAATTATAGTCCACTATCCATTAATTATCATCATAATTTTTTTTTATTATTTTTACCTTTATACTTATCTACCTGAATTACATGGTAATCTTAATTTGTTCCATATAATAAGGTAAAGTAATTCTAAATTCCAAGTACGGGACTCCGTGGCTGAGGGGGTTAGCATGCCAGTACAAGGGAATGTCCACCAGCATTATTTTCGCACTTTCCAAGGAGCTTCCATAGAAAACCTTGGAATATCTAGGGACGGGAACCTGCGGATGGTCGTGGGTTTCCCCAAGGCCCTCCCCAGCTACCCCCTCTAAAATGCTGGCTGCCATCGTATAAGTTAAATATTCTTGAGTACCACATAAAACAGCAATCAAATAAATAAATAAATAAATTCCTAGTACATAAATCTTATTATATAAAATCTGCATTGTTGGGTAAATTTAATTTCTAGAATTCTCAAGGCTTTTAAAATGAAGTCTTACACTTGCTCAAATATCTAGTCACATGTTAGTGAAGGTCCAGTTGCATACTTCCTGTGATGAAAACACTGATAGTACACATCGGATATTCTATTATGGCGAGTTCTTTGACAATCAGGATTGTTTCTGATGAAATAGATAGTGTCTGATTCCTGAAGATACTGACAGACGCATTTACAGGTAGCAGTGAGATCTGTATAGCTGTTGCGATACATGTAGCCACACTAAATTAAGTTTGGGTGTGCTTGTATCCAAAATCTGGGATAAACTCTTACAGATTGTGCATGTACATCAGGTGATAAGAAAAATCAGTGAGCAATCAGACAACCTGGTTTGGTAATATAGTGTTCTCCTTTTGCATGCAAATGAAACATGCCACTAATGCAGGTTTATTCATTTTTTACTGTCCTATGGAGCTGAACAATGCTTACTTACCAGTATGAATAATCAAAAGAAAACTGTGAAGAAAGAGAAATCATATATATGTTCATTAACAATTTAATATACATATATTTACTTTTAATTCATGAACATTGTAATTATGTGCTAAAGGTGTGTAATGTAGGTTATTCAGTTCATCATGCAGATCCATCCACATATATGTACACTTCATCTTAAAGGTAAACTGCCCCGCTTCTATTTTTCTCTTTACCAAAATGAATGCTGTGCCCGATATATAAACAAGAATTGATGCAAACAAAAGAATGCATCTGGCAAGTACTTTTACTTGTAGAAAATAAATATATATTTAACACCAAATGTTCCTAGAAAGAAAATCATACATTGCCTGTCTGTCCTTGAATGGCAATAGTGTGCCAAATATGCATGACGTAACTGTAGCACATCCGCTTTTGAGGAGCAATTTTTTAGCCTGTATATCGGATCAAAACACGTCTCCTCAAAAGGGCTAGATTTTAATTTAAACTGATAATTCCGTACGAAATGGTCAGATCACACCACCATTGTTGATTTTCATCCCATGGAGGGGTTCGATGGGAAGGGATGAAAACTAATCCCATCATAATCTGGTGTGTGATTAGTACAGCTGATTCCTGCACAAAACAGCAAACTGCCACCATTACGTCATACACTAGGGGACACCAAGGGCAGATAAGCGTGTAGAGAATAACAAGCTACATGAAACTCAGCCTATCAGTGTTGATAAAAATATAAAACATCTAGCGAGCTTTATTCTTTAAATCACTTTGACTCCATGTTTCAGACACCTGTAGGATATACTGTGCCAATTTTGCAAGGAAAAAAGTGATCAACTGGGCTCAGTTCACCTTTAACAAACAACATAACAACATAAAATAAAGCCAACATACCTTTTTGGGTTCCTCATCTGTTTAAATGGAGAAAATAGAAGATGTAAGTAAATGACATATTCTGAGTAAAATCTTCTCTTTCGTAGAAAGAAAAACATTTACAAAAGAACAGATATATGGGAGAGATTGCTGGTGCTTACACGTGCAACTCACAGCATATAATGCTGCAGATAAAATCGAGAGGAACACACCAAATTGTTTCTTTACAACATTAGAAGCATTAAACAGCTGTAACACCTTGCACACTCCACTTCACATTCCACTTGCATGGATACATGTATATAAACACGTGTTTACACGCTTTTAGTGATTGCATGTACTGAATGTGCCCTTCAACTTTGACAATATGCACTTTGGAGACAAATGAATAAAATAAAATGTATTTGTGTATTAACAGTGAACACCTTCCTTCACAAAAATGTGTTACTTCATCAAAAGGTAAGAATTTTATGCGGTTTTTATCACATTCCGTCAGTAAACTGAAACAAAGTTTTAGATAAAGTTATATAACACTTGGAATAGAATGTTACCATCTGCCAATATATAAAGGAATATGTACATGCCATTAAATTACTCAGTGATTAAAAAGGGGAAACTACCTAATTTCAATTTGTGATTTTTAGCACTTTTAAAATAATTGAGAATCTTTTCAGACAAAGAAAATTACATAAATTTCTCCAAAAAGGTAAAAAATCTCAGGTCCCGTTAATGTCACAAAATGCCGTATATAGTACGGTTTGACAATCTGTGAGAAGGCCAAGAAAACAGTACCATGCAGGTG